>VWZX01003204.1:3077793-3607933 GCA_013399015.1 Galbula dea | reverse complement strand
GGGGGGGGGGGGGGGGGAGGGGAGAAGCAAGCATTTACTGCTAGCTTGTCTAGCCTGTCACATGTTGACTCCTCATACCTCTTTTATTTTTGCAAATGTAAATTTTAATTTCAAAAATTGAAAAGACCTAATATGCTTTTTGTCACAAGGAATGAATCAGGCTTATGCATTAATAGTAGTCCTTATCCTATCTCTTTTTTTTTAAAGCTATATATATTTTATACATGTTCCCTGAAGCTAGGAATAGCCTTTCTACTAATACCTAATACCACAGTAATTTGAGGAAGTGATTCAAGATAAAGAACAGCAATATTGTAAACCTAAGAATTATCACCTTCATCTCTAACCTGTGGGAAACATGTCCTTTATCTATCCCTAATTGGCCCAATACTCTGGTTTGCCCACCTGGCTCTCCAGAACTAATTGGAACAATTACTTCTGCCTTCCTGAGGTATTTGCCAGTATAATCCAGCTGGTTTTCCTAAAAAGAAGCAGAAAGAATTCAAATAAGAATAAAGAGTGCAGCTAGAGTTAGAAACATAGGTGAAAAAAAGGAAAAGATGTTCTTCTATATTCTTTAATCCACATCACAAACAACGTTACTTTACATGTTTACATATCATCCTGTTCCTGCATTGTTATTATAAATAGTAAGTAATCCAGGGAGCCTGACTGTAAGTAACTAGTGGCTGGCAAACAGCTTGTGCCACTCTTGTGTGAACTGAGATTGAACGGCAGTCATTAATTTGAATGGCAAGAAAGTTCTAGAGAACTAGCCTTTTTTTTTAAGCTTTCATTTAAAAATATCTGTTTTTCCCATGGGATCTTTAGAGAATTAAAAAATATTAAGACAAATAAGCAAAAAGAAAAACAGGACAACCTGAGAGCACATGTATTTAATCTTGAAACCAAAATTACTCTTTGATATGATGTTTCAATACTCACCTAGAAAGATAATTTCCTTGCCTAACGTTCATAATCATTTTTACTGGCCTAGCTCTTGAATGCATTTCTATAAAGCTGCTTGGAACTCTCAGATTCCTTCTGGTTACTTCTTGGAGATGTAATGGACTCAGAGCATTTGGGTTGGGAATCAGAGTACTAGTAATTCTATCAAAAATCTGACAAAGCTACAGGATTTCATTTCTGAGGGAAAAATAAAAGAAAAAGAAAATTGGGAGAATTCTGTAATCTATATCTTTAAAAAGATATGGTTATGAAGGAAATCTGATGTAATACCAACCACCGTATTTAGTACAAATATCAGTCAATAATGAAGACCTTCAACCCTGGCAAGCAAAGAGGAGCATCCCCTCACCAAAAATGGAGTAAAGGTGAAGATGCTGGAATGTTGATTGCTGGACCTGAGCCTTGTCTGGTGTAAATCTGAAGAAAGGCTGCTTCACCTAGTGAGTACTTTCAAACAGCTTTTCTTGATCAGTGCTCATTTAGAATCAGCAAAAGTCAGCTTGAATCATTAATATAGTAGAAGGTGAATTGCTAAATTCTAAATGAATTCCCATCTGTGATGAAAATGAAACTAGGGGGTACTGAACAGGGTTTTTAAATGTCATTTTCCTGGATAATTAAGATGATCTCCTGCATTTAGCAGTGTGATTTGGACTTTTGTGAATACATCAGAGAAAAAAAGTAAGTAAAGTAGACTTGTTTTAAGGTCAATGATGTTCAGTGCTCAAAACTGTATGAGCTATTATGTAGCAGGAATGGGTTTAGGGGACTTCAAGAGGTCATCACACTGCTTCAAAACACAGCATTGTTTCTATAATATCTGCTAACTTACACCAAAAAATTCTTAGTAGTGACAGAGACTTCACAGCTTCACTGTTCTAGTGCTTGATTATCCTTGACACTAAAGTGTTTTTTCCTAACTTCTAGCCTAATCTTGCTTGCTGAAATTCATACTTAAGGAGACAAACAATCCAAAAGCTCTGCCCCTCATGAACATAACATATTTTATCAAGCACTTCCTATAAATAGATTTTTCTAAGCTTGTCTACACAGCTGATTGGTATGATAACTAAAATGATAACACAGCTGTTCCTACTCAACAGTTTTGTATTAGAGCTCCATTTTTGATGTATTTATTTGATATGTCCAAAAAGATAGGAGTGTTATAACCTGTTTCTATTAACTCTCCTTTGTAGCTCCTTAAAGTTTATAACTCATGTAAAAGGAACTGCTGTTGCACTATATATGTATGGTTAAGATGATTGCTTATTATTTATTTAGTTAGACCATTTATAATTTGCTTAGAAATGATTCTATTATCCTGAGGATTCAAAGAGGAGTTTATTATTTACCCTCATGTGTTCTTGTAGTATAAAACTTTTTTAGACTGATGTTCAAAGAATTATCTTGGAATGCTGTTCAAATCCAGATGAATCTAAAGCATTTCCAAGTGGGATCACATGGCAAGCTAAAAATAAAACTTCAGCTGATATTTATGTTAGTATGTAAGACTGCTCAGAATTATTGGACTTTAAGTTATGTTTAAAGATAGAAGTTTTTGAGAATCAGTGCATTAGAATGCATATAAATCTTTCCTATGATGAAATTATTTAGATGTGTCTCATTCTCATGGTAGAGAGTCTGCTTTCCAATCCATAATTAGAACCTTGTGCTTTGTACCCAGTTTATTTTTAGATTAACACTCTTTTCATAATGCTCCATGTTCATTATTTTGTCCTGTGATAGTAGTCTTACAGGCTTGCAGCTTTAATGGAATGTGGTATCCATTGCAATGTTATGTGAATAATGTTTTGTTCCTGAAGAAAAGCTATACAGTGTTTCTCTTAAAGAATTCCCAACAGTTTGTTCTGTGTAGGCATTTGTTATTACTTTGGGTTACTGAATGATGCCCTTCCCTTTTTTGTATTATTTCTTCTGATACTGCTAGGCTATGACTGGGAGGGAATTAAGTTGTTGGAGAGTGTCCAGAGGAGGGCCACAAATATGGTGAAGGATATACAGGGGAAGACTCATGAGAAAGGGCTGAAATCACTTGGTCTGTTCAGCCTGGAGAAGAGGAGGCTGAGGGAAGACCTCAAGGCAGTTTATAACTACCTCACCAGAGAGGGAGGGGTGGGTGCTGACCTCTTCTCTCTGGTGACCAGCAAAAGACCTGGGGAAATGGCATGAAGCTGTGCCAGGGGAAATTCAGATTGAATGTTAGGAAGTGGTTCTTTACCCAGAGACTGGTGGAGCACTGGAACAGGCTCCCCAGGGAGGCTGTCATGGCACCAACTCTCAAGGAGTTTAAGAAGCACTTGAACAGTGCACTTAGGCACATGGTGTGCCTTTGGGGTTGTCCTGTGCCTAAATATGAGTTGGTCTTGATCCTTGTGGGTCCCTTCCAGCTCGGGATATTCTGTGATTTTGTGAATTAAATGGACAGAAGACTAGACAAATCTAGTGGCAGAAAATGAGGTACTGTGTGTGTAGAGTAGGATGCAGTTTATATATCTTTATCTACAGAGGGATTCAGGGGCTTTAAACATGGGTTATCCCACTGTTTTAAATACCCTGAAGTATTTTTCTGCCTCAAGCCAGTTGCTGATCCAGAAAGTCATGGGCATTCCACAGGTTATTAATCACATCTGCCATTGCTGACTTCATACTTTATTTTCACTAGCACATCTTAAATGATGCTACAACTATGTATATATAAGCCTCTCATGCTTTTTCTCCCAGCCTCTTGAAATTGGCTTATTGAATCTAACTAGTTGTATGAAGGTACAGATTTATGAAGAAAGAGGCCTTAGCTTCCCCATAAATATCTCACAATTTTGGATGTGTGCCTTTTCACATTGTAAGGGAAAGACTGCATTGAAATCACAGATGCATCTAAGATTATTGGCAGCATCACTGCCCTCAGGTTACTTGTTCTGATTCAAATTCCAAATTAAATATTACAGTTTTCCTGTCAAAAAAAGCTGAGTAATTTGTTTCAAGTTAAAATTTCTGCCATTGGGTAAAGATTCTAAACTGAAGACAGCTTGAAAAATGGAGAAAGGACACATACACACAAATCACAAACCATAACATGATCTTTCTTCCCTGCCCCTCTTTGAGATCAGCTGAATATGGATGTATATTTAAAGCACTGACCAAAAGAAATTATTATTCTGATTTCTGCTATAATTTTGAGCAGAAAATTCTTTCTTAAGGATACTATGTCTTTTATGATTATAAATTAAATAAAGAGGTCAGATTTTTTTTGATGTATTTTGTGAATTTATCTTCATGATTATTCTTACTTGACCAATCCCAATAACACATAGCAGATTTTTTCATAATGAAGGTCAATGTCAACCAACTTCTCATAACAGATTTCTTAAAACAGATATAACAGCTGATGAAGTTTTAAATTAAAAAAAAAAATAGGGATACATAAAACTGATTTCTCTCTTTGTTAGTTTCTTAGTGAAATATTTGAATGAATAACCTAATCTTTATACTGGAGTTTCTCATGACAAAATGAGGGTTCCAATGCATTCTCAGCTGCCTGAAATGCTTTAAAAATACTGACTGGAGAGTTTTCTGTAAATACTTTTTCTAATGGTATCAAGTTACTTTTGATGGTTGGTAGAGGAGCTTCAAGGTTTCTGCATCATTTTTTTAAGACAAAGGAGTTAGTACCCAAAGACAATGCTTCTAGCTAGAAAATGTAGATAATGCACAGTGTGCATTCTGTCCATCTGCCCTTCTTGACTATTACCTTTGCAATCTCAAATGAATATTTGAAATTACATTCAGCTCATTGCAATAGTGTACAGCTGAGACATGCATCATTTAAGTGCTATTGGTCCCCAACCAAAATGGGATTAGGAGAGACTGCTGATGGTCATCCTGCTTTACCTCTGGAAATTTTCACAGAGGTACCATATACCTTATCTTTTCCTCTTCCTAGAAGCACTCATCTGTTTATCCACCTGTAGACAAATATAATCACAAATCTTCATCCATCTCCATTTCAATTTGGGACAGATGAATATTTTACCTTTAGTATCAATTTAGTGTAACTGTGAAATCCTCAGTAGACAATCTACAATTGGGTAGTCTCACAAAAACTATAGTCATCCATAATTTTGTCCAGTCTAACTTTCATCAAAACTAAACTCTTTGTAGGCAGGCAGAAATTTTCAAAGTTAATATAGATATGGGGGAAATGTAGAGAAAAAAATTCACTAAGCAAAATTACACTGAAAGAAACCCAAACCAAAACAAAAAAGCCCAACTCTGGTATCACAGACGACACTCCACTAAGGGCAGCTGAGCATGGCCCTACTAAGAAACACATCAGTAACCAAGACCTGCTGTACATTACTTCTGAAAATAGTCTCTCTGTCATTGTCATGTCCATGCAGGCTTCATCTATTATTGTTATGATTTAGAGCAGCAACATAACTTTGAAGTAAATTCTTAAGTTTTATCTTGCTTAATACATTCAAATCTGGTTCCTTTTGAGGGAAACAAAACTGAAAATTCTGTTCCAAGTGAGCACAAAATGTGTTTCTGTCCTAAATATGTCATTGCCAATGATGAGTCCTTTGGAAAAAGCTGGACCATATGCAAAAAGGCAACATTGTATCACAGACCAGAGTAATTCCATTTTCAAGAAAAAACTCTCAACTTTATACAACACAGGCATAGGTTCCTCAGAACCAATTGCTTTGCTCTACTGATTTGTTCCTGTAGCACCAGATTAGTGCTATGCAGACACAGTAACAGATAATTGAGCAAACACTTAAGTATAACGTTATATAATTTCAGAACCCAGTTTTCTGTTGATCTTTAAAATTGCTGGACATAAAAAAAAAAAAAAGAAAAAAGAAAATATACACACCTCTTTTTCATACTGTCATCCTGTGATCAGTTTGGTGAGAAAACTCCTCTGTGCCTGAGTTGCACGAAATAAAGGAGATAAATGTGCCAGCTGTCATATTCTACAAGAAATCAAACAAGGAAGAGGTGAACAATGATGAACATTTAATCTCTTTCTACCATACTGCCCTGAGAGAATATCTCTGATAAAAAGTCTTTCAGGTCCTTTCAGGGAGGAAGTAAAGGCAGGCACACAAGAAAGTCCCACAATGTTCCCATTTAATCTTTTCCCTGTATTTTTTTCTCATTTTATGTAAATTGAATTGATCTTGAAGGAGGTGCTGTCTAATGGGTTTTATTTATTCATCTCAAAATGTGTTTAAATCTCTTAATGTAAAAGATCTTGTGGAGTTATATTGCAGACAATCAGTATTCTTTGATTTTTATAAATTTTTTTCACTTACTTCAGGAACTGAATATCTCAGTATATGTGTACATTCATTCATAAAATTATATTAAACTCATCCTTTAATAAAACTTTGGGAATTCAAAAGATGCTTAGGAGAGGAGAGACTGACTCCAGTAAGTTAATGGGAGTTTTGCCACAGAGAGTCAGAATTCTTCATAGTGCCCTTTGTGTTCTGCAATAAATTGTGAAATAATTTACTCCAGTTAATATACTGCATTGCATCATACTGGAACACATTGCTTCACTACAGTATAAAGTATAGGAGGTGTACACGTGATCATGACATGCACAGGGGCATACACAGATGTAGTGGGCTAGGTTAATATTGTGTAGCAGTTTGGATCAGCATATAATCCAAGAAAGTCAGTAAAATTTCTTCAGTCTAAGATTGTCACAAAAGAGGGATCACACAAAGAAAAACTTTAAAGTACTATGAAAAACACAAGAGCAGTATTGGAGAGTGCAGAAAAAATAGGATCAAAGCATTTAGCTGACTGAGCAACTAAAGTGCTGCCAATGATCCCTGAAGGTGGGAAGTCTGTCCTCTGAGCAATCCTGAGCTCAGGCTCTGCAGCTTTTACTCTATTATTTAGTGTAGTAGCACTTTTGTCCTATTCTGCCTATGATCTTTAACTCCCCAGATTTTCACTGAAATCATTCACCATACCATATATACTTTAAATAAGCACTACTTTATTTGAGAAAGTTGCTTACACAAATATATGGAATTCTTTGCAGCACAATCTTTCTGGAATTCAGATCACCTGTCTTATTATCCAGGAATTATCTAAGACATATAATTGTTTTTCTCCCCTACTTGGTTTCTGTCCTGATGTCAGTGTTTGATTTTTGTTTTAAATTGCAGTTAGATTATGAAATGGAAGGTAGGATTTATGAACAATTTGAAGTGGAAAATTTGTATAACACTACATGTTAGGACCAATTTGTAGTTAATTTAGGTAGATATAACTTCATGAACTTGAATCCAGGCCCAAGAATTTAGTGTTGATTAGTTCAACAAATTGATACTTTTTCTTGAGTGAAGGTAGATTTAACATATGTAGATTTCTAGGATTAGGTCAACTTCAACAAAGCACATTTGTGGAAACGCACATATATGTATACACGTGTGCATGTACATATATGTGCACATACATAAGTGTTTGTATTACACATATATATGCATATACTTATACAAATTATGATTAGTGATTTCATTGTCAATTTATTTGGTTCTTAAATAGAGGACAAGCTGATCCTTAATCTAGATTAAGACACAGGCACCCTGAGAACGCCTGATCTTGTCTGATCTCAGAAGCTAAGCAGGGTTGGGCCCGGTTAGTACCTGTATGGGAGGCCACCTGGGAACACCGGGTGCTCTCAGCTTTCCTGCTCCAGCAGGGGGATTGGAGTAGATAATCTTTCGAGGACCCTTCCAACTCCTAACATTCTGTGTTTCTGTGTGATTTTCTGAACAGGACCTGCTTAAGTAGTCTAGGAATTTCTCTGAATAGTAAAGGCTTTATTTCAGTCTCATCCTCATTTTATTTCTGAGTTAATTGTCTAAATAAAATCCTAGAGTTTGTTTGACTGTATAAAAAAAGATCTAATCCAATATCCCTCTGCATTTGAGACCTCTGAATTAGAAAATGAAATGAGAAATTTTATCATGGGAGGATCAGCCACTTTAAAACTTTTGCAGTCAATGGAAAGAAATAACCATTTTAATGATACAATTCATCTGATCTATTTTAGAGATTTACTTACAGTTGAGACAAACCACATTGCAGAAGAGCAATTGCTTTCATTTTGCTATAAAAGGAGCCTTGACATCTTGCTCAGATATAGACATCAACATTAAGGCAGATGAATCCTAGCAGCAGGGTCTATCTTCAACAGACGTTAGGTGACAGTCACTGTAAAATGTTATTCTATATGCATCAAGAAGTAACTTTTAAGCACATTTAACTTCATTTGACAAAAATGCTAATTTGATTTGGTTTGCAGTTCTAAAACGGCTGCTGTGCTCAACAGCAAATGTAATTACCAAATGGAGTGTTAAGTTCCATAATTATCTTGAACTAACAAGGAGCAGAAGATGGTGTCAATTTGTTGGTTTGGGTATTTTTGTTAGAAAAGGCACTAATTAGGATGTGAAAAAATGGAATAGGGGAGAAATTTTGAGTTAAGAGGTTACTCAGATACAACATAACCATCTTGAAATCACAGATATATAACAAGATAAGAGAGAATAGGTTCATTTCATTAAAGATGAAAACTGAAGCAGGTCACAAATCTAAATTAAGGACCAATTTTGTACATCTTTAAATTACAAATGCTAACTCTGTTTTCATTGCATTTATATAAGCCGATACTTTCAGTTCTCCAAATTCAATGTTTTGAGTCAGTTTGGGGGTTTTTTGTTTGGTTTTGGGATTTTGTTTTTTTCATTTTTTTTTTGGTTGTTTTTTTCCTTACAAAGTGACAGGGATTCTGATGGGATTAGTGATCAATATAGCAATAAAATAAGTTTCTCTTTGGGTTCTACGCTCTTTTCTCCATCTTTCAAATCTCACTGGGAAGAGAAAAAAAAATACCCCAACACTGTAGAGATGGTATAGACAGTCTGGAGAATTCTCCTGTAGATCCAGTGATTGACATAAAGCTCATTAAAAAGAAGAGAACTAGGAACACTTGTGATTCACTGTACTTGGAGTTACTGATTACCTCTTAATTGTTTTTGTCTCTCAGAAGAGCTGGTGAAATGAATTTGAATTTCACCCTCAAAACACACTAGGAGATAGCAGTCTCCCTTGATGACCTGAGGCAAGCCTGGCAAGAAGCCTGGAGTTGCCTAAATGGACCATATATGCTTTTCTCTGAGTTCTGCACCTCTGTGTTGGTAGTGCCTCTATTCCTGTTTACTTTGCTTTAGTTCACTATAAAAAAAACACACAGTCATAATTTCACTCACAATCTTGAGGAAGAAAAGCAACAGAAAACACAAGTATATCAAATTAAAACACAGGTCTTATAATTAGTACCTTCTTTTTTGCAGAAGTTCCCTAGTATTTGTCACAACTGAGTAAAAGGATATATAACAAGTAATATATGTCTGAGATTTAAACAACAGTCACATGCAATTTAGAATTAGACCTTAGGACAGCCATGGAAATATCCTCAACAGTTCAGGCAAGGTCAATGTCTCATGCTTCAGTGATTTCTTCTGAGTTTTAAAGTCATCAGAATTTAGACATCTTGTTAACTGTTTATTAATGGAAGGAAGACAAGGATCACAGCAGTGTTGCCTTCAGATGGGAAGGTGGAAGATAACTCTGGGAGATTTTAGAGGAAAAAAGAAGGAACCGGGAGGATGAGGGGACACAGCTGATGTGATGAACTAGTCAGAGGGTATAAAATAATCCTCAGAATCCACACCATGGATCTGTTTGGAAGCACAGACCTTAAAAAGTTTGGGGAATGGGCAGCCCACAATGAAATCAGACATATGTGTGTCAAAACAGGAGTAAGGAAAAGCCTAAATTTCACTGTTTTGTAGGGAATGGTAACAATGAATTGAAGTATCCTTGAACTTTGTGCAGCTCCTAGTGGACTGTTACACATAGCCTCACAGCCTGTGTCACAATCATACCTCTTGTATGTAGCTGATAAAAATTATCAAGGCTGTTAGACATCCTCTTTGATTTCAGCATAACAGTTGGGCTGGAGACAGAAGCAAACCTACTCACTTCTGAGAACTGCCAAGCTGTCTTTATACAAGCTTTTCACATTCAGCTCAGTCTAGCTCACTTCATGAACACATATTCCCAGTATTAGAAGCCTTTGGGAATCACAGCAAAACCTCTGTTTACATAAAGAGCAAACCCAACCACACATGGTCAGTCAGAAAGATATATGCATCTGATCTCTCCAGCTCCCTGCAGCAAAACTAAGTAATGAAGAACTGGGCTTCCATTCATGCTGCAGCACTGCTGATTTCTATCTCCTGCAGCAAAACTCTCGAATAAACAACTGGGCTTGCTTTCATGCAGGAGTGCTAACTTGTTGATAGCACCACAGCTATATTTAATGCTTTTTCCTGAGGCAGCTTTTCTTTATATTTGACAGTAAAATGGATGGTCTATGAAAAGAGATTTTTGTGCTACCATTTATTTTCAAACATTGGGAAGTAAAGCAGGGACAACAAAGCAGATTCACGAGTGAAACTAAAAACATACAGTACATGCCCAAAGCAATTTTAAAAGTTCTTCAAGTATTGGCATTGGAGACAATGTCTTTTTTCCACAAAGCAATAGATTTCTACGTGCTCTCTTCTCAAAATGTGTGTTGTCCACTCAGTTCTGCTCACAGAAGTTATTTAAAGGACTCTTGAAATCCGATTTTCTATAAGAAAGTCACTGGTACAATTACACCAACAACTTCTCCTTTACACAAAATTAATTTGGAAAATGGCCTTGTGTTTACTGCTCCTACATACTGGGCTGCAAAAGTAACTGTGTAGTGAGCAGGTCATAGGAAAAGATTATTCTCTTCCACTGGGTGCTTGTGAGGCCCCGTCCAGAATGATGTGTCTGGTTTGGGGCCTCTGGAGATATTAAGGAGATTCCAACAGAGTGCAGTATGATGATTAAGGTCCAGGGCAAGTGTTGTTGAGGAGAGGCTGAAGGTTTCTCTAGACTTCAGGATGTGAGCTACTTTATGAGTAGCTTGCTACCTTATGGGATAATATAGCAAAGATGGAGTTAGACTCTTCTGAGAGCTCTGCAGCAAAAAAAGGAAACAGACCACATTCACAAGCTGAAGTAAGGAAAAATCCAACTGAATATAAGGAAAACAAACAAAATAAATCATGATGGATGTAGTTAAACACTGGGTGGGGTTGCTAAGACAGCCTGTGGAGATTTTCAGAAGGCAACAAACAATCTCTGTCCAGCCTGATCTAATCTGGAAGTTAATCGTACTGTGAATCCTACTGTGGGGTTGGACTGGAGAGCACCCACAGTCCTTTCCTCTCTGAATTATCTTATCAGTCAACAGTGGCTTCATAAAGCACACTTTGCCATAAACTAGCATTGTTGCTGAAAAATGCCTTCCCTTCCTTGCCTCAACCTCATTCCATCCTTCACGGTGGCATAAAGTGTGTGCTGAATAAAATTGAGTGACTAACCCAAAATCAATATGTTGATTCAGAGGGCGAGGTGGCAGCTAGTAGGAACATTTCTGCCAACTAGTTCAGTAGACAGCTGTACAAATATATATGGTTAAAGGAGATGTCAGGGAAACTCTGTGGGAAGAAATAAGCAGGAGTGTGAAGGCAGCTTTTCCAATGTTAAAACTTGTTTATGTCATTTTAAGATGAGTAAGAATCAGTGACTAGTTACAGGTAAAGATGTTATTTGCTTCTAGACCAGTGTCAAGGATGGTATTATTTTCTTTAAGGGAACATCTCACTGGGGTTAGTTAAAGCAGCATTGTACTGCAACTCTTTAATAAATACTGTATAATGTTTTTCATAAACACCAAGATGGTCAAATTCTTCCCAGGTGCTTATGTACTATTGTTTGAATTTCCCTACTGCAACTGCATAGAGATAACATTTTTTTCTTTCCCTATACTACATATGCCACATTATGTCCCTGTGGACTTTAACTACATATGTCAGTTCAACAGTGCAATGAAATACCAACATTAGGAAATGTCTATTATAGAAGTTTGAGGGAATCAGTATTGCATGAAATGAAGAATAATGGCACTGCTGAGTGCTGAATGAGAGTGAAAATGTAAAGTATGTATTTCAGAGAAAAGTAGGTACTTTAAGCTGTAAAGATTTCTGATGGAAAGTTACAAATTTAAACAAAAAAACAACCAACCAAACCAAACCAAACCCAAACATAACCAGCAATGTATTTAAACAGAAGACTGTGCAGGAGCTGAAGAGTTAATTCATTCTTCTCCAAATTGGTAGCAACTTCAGGAACCATCTCCACACTACTATAAGAAATGCTTTCAGGCATCAGTCCTCCAGGACTCTGAATACCTTCAGGACTTCAGAACCCTGAATGCTGCACAATAATGTGCAATACTCTGCAAAACATTTCTGTCCATCCCTCCAGAGCTAAATTTCAATTAACATATTTTTCCATTTTTCACTGAGCTGCTTCCACGTTTATCATGATTAATGGAAAAGATAATCCTTTTTTTTTTTCCTCTTGGATAGCTTATGCAGGTAGTTGGATTCCAGTAGTAATTTAAGTATTCATTTCTGTGCCAAAATTTCCTAGGTCCTCCATAGCCAGCCACAAACACTCTGGTGGTCCCAGAAGACAGATTTGGCTTTCTTTCATATTTTAGCCACAATGAGCTTTATTGGAAGTATCACAGCTCTTACTATCACAGCAATTTCTTATAGTTTTATACTTAGTAGTTTTATTTTTAACAATTCAAGAATCATAGAATCATTTGGGTTGGAAGGGACCTCCAGAGGTCATCTAGTCCAACCCCCTACAGTGAGCAGGGACATCCCCAACTAGATCAGGTTGCTCAGAACCTTGTCTAGCCTCACCTTGAATGCTTCCAGGGACGGGGCCTCAACCACCTCCCTGGGCAACCTGTTCCAGTGTTCCACTACCCTCCTGGTAAGGGACTTAATCATTCTTATTTAATGATAGAGAAATAGCATCTCAACAGTATGCTGCTACCACCATACCAGATAATGTAAGTACACAAAAGAAGATCATTAATATAATAGTATTACCTGTATTCCACAGGAACAGTCAGTGCAGAAGCATTTGCTCTGGTACCCAAGCTGTGCAGCACACACGACTCTGCTCACCAGTGTGTAGTTCCAGGGAGAGATGAGCAAGACTTTAAGCGTATTTCACAGAAAAGCCTCAGAGCTGCAGTATAAATCTGAAGGGGAATCTGAAAATCATGATGTAAGGAATGAATAGGCAGGTTCTCACCAGAAATTTTCATCTTCAGTTACCGTGATAGTATGCCTACTAGTTTTATAGCACAGGAGGGCTAACATATTGTGCTAGCATGAATATGTGTATGGATATATTTGTGTATACAAATGCCATCTTCCACCTCCTTCTCAAAGAAAGCTTTACAGAGTTACATATGCCACCATGTGTTAAGTAATTTTTTATGGGCTATAAATGGCTTGGCTGAGCTGTGAAATGAAACAGCTTGTTCCACTGCACTAGCAGTGCAGGCTCATTGCTTATTGTCTGTGCAGTACATGTGCACTAAGCCAGTCTCCAAACTTATTGGAATGAAAACACATCGTATGTGGTTCTTACACTAACTCCTATTCACTGTCTATACTTCCCTGTAATAAGAGCTTTACAACAAAGGGAAAGAACCAACATTTTTAATTATTTGCACTACTAAGTCAGAAAACATAAGTATTTTTTTCAGTTTTGCTACCATTTCAAAATCTTTAGCATGCCTAGCAAAACTAGGTAACAGATACTCCCTAAGTCAGCACTTAATCCTTGAGCTGTTTTTCTGTTTATATTTCTGATGATCTAAATTCTTCGAAGACCTGCCTCTAATTTTATCCGTATACATTTGAGGCTTGATTTTTTTCTTTCATCAGACCATATGTCCAAAAGGAATGGAAGATTATCACCTAAGTAGCTATCTGCCAAAGTAAATGGGGAAGTTCCTAGGTGTTCCTGTAATGCAATATGTTCCTTAGTTTACATTTAAATGCAGTATGACTGGTTTTGTTTATGTCTGATCTACAAATTTGGCAGAAATTACATAAACAAACTTTGTTTTCAGGTCACTGCTCCCTATGTGGTCAGCAGGTTTCCTAATAGAACAATTACTTTTCAGAAATGCAAACCTCAAGTACTATGGTTTCATGTCATTCAAATTTATCTGTTGTTCTTAGGAAATATATTGTTCTTACAGTATTACTGAAGGATCATGTGTAGTTAAATTTGTTAGGGAATGTTTGTTCACAGCCTAAGTACAAAACATTCTGTTCAAACTACTATTTTCTCTTTGGATCCACAAAAGTAAATAGTATACAAAACCTAGTTGGTAATCTAGGTTTTACCTTTCTGATACTGTGCTACCTAATATTTCTGAATTATAATTATTTGATAATTTTTATTATGTCCTTGGGCAAATTTTCTATTCTCTCTTGCCACCATACATGGGATACATTTCACTAATCTTAAAGTGCTCATATTAGTTCCATTAGATTTTCATCAGTTTGTAGTATAAGCCAAACAGATTTTAATCCATTTCCTGGGTTTTCTAGTGGTTCAAGTCAGAATGTCTAATTTCATGATATCAAAAAGACAAAAAGAATAAATAAACCTGTGTGATATTCACATCTTCATATATACATATTCAGAGTGAGAAGGTGTAAACTTTTTCATTATTTTGGCACAGAAAGTGAAGGTTGGCTTTGAACCAATTTTGCCATCTCAAACTATGCTCTCAGACTCTCAAAACTTGCAGATCAAAACAAAAAAAATAAAAAGATTAAAAATGTATTTGCCATGGTAGAGGAAAAGTAGCTTAAAATCTGTCATCATTTAAATTAGAACCTAAGAAAAATCTAGCAAAATCCTCCATATTTTTGTATAGGTAAAACCCATTTTGTGTTCTCATATGGACATGGAAAAAGAACTTGCAAACTCACTTGTCCTACTTTGAACAGAACTTTTATGGTCTACTGCACAAAGATTATTGTAGTATTGTTCAAAATACTTTACTCAACACTACTTATGTCAAATATAGACCTTTAATAGCAGTCTGTAAATTTATTCTCCCCTTAGCAACACATTTTCTCCTTGGTAAATCTGCAAAAGTATAGGCTTAAAATAATCAAGGTTCAGGTTGTTCTGTATGTATGACTTTAAATAGTTTTCTTCTTGCCTCAGCATGAACCTTTTGTCCATCCAAAAGCCAGGGCAAAGTGTGCTTTTCATCATCAAAATTTCAGATGTGCTGTGGCAGGCTGTCTTCTATGCAGCTGAATATGCAATGTCTGATATGTCTTCTTATGTAAGATGCTAAAATTGTGAAAAGATGACTGCAAATGTATATTTAGGCTCAGGGAGTGATTTATGGTGAATGTGAAAGGAAGCAGAAGTGGTTGAAGGGAGTTTTGCCTTCTGAGACATGAGGCTGCATAGTTCTCCCTTCAGATCCCGGCTGCAGTTATCATGGTCCTCCCTCCATTTATTTCAAATATCTCTATGGCACAGGGACCAGTCTCACTAAAATAATCTTTCTGGACAAATCTCTGATCCTTTGTACTATCCCTTAGGCCACTGATTTGGACAGCTTCTGACACTCATGAAACTCTCCTCTAATTCATTTCCTCTGATCTTGTTACTTCATTAACTTCTTCCTACTTCCCCATTAACCTCTTCCTACAACATTTTAGAATTCCACCTAACAAAAATAAAGCCACTTGAAATTGAATTGGTATGTCTACTTTTTTTAAAAATTTTTCTTATCTGAGCATGTGTGAAGGATCAGTGTTATTTTCCCACAAATCACTTTGTTTCAGGCCAAGAATTTTTAACACATGGCATCAGTTGAGTCAGAATTATTTTTTGTCTTCTTTGCCTCCCCATTCCCCTTTTAAAAGACATGAAGCAAATCTGTGTGAGAAGTGGACATTTTCTGTAAAATATTTGATACCTCAAAAATCTCAAAAGGCAAGAGACTTCCTCTGTTTTCAAATTGTATTTTGCACAGAAGTTTTGTTTCATCTGAAAATAAAGGCCGAAAATTATTTTCCTTCAAACATTCTTTGCTTAATCCTGCTATGAATTCTGGGCATATAGGCTAAATTTCTGCACTAGTATATTCAAAATGGCAGTGAAGCCATTAGAACCATAACATAAAAGTGTCACTGTGTTTATATGCCTGAGCCTTAAATCCAGGCACTCTCATTGCCCAGAAAACTGTTCATTCTGTTTTGTTGCAAGCAAAGTTCTTCAATTCTGCTTCTTTCCCTTAATGCATGTTTGCATGAACATCACATCAAAGGACTCAGGGAGACATTAATGAAAGACTTTAATCTTCTTTGTTCATCTTATAATATACAGCCTGCTCACAGCAGTTTACATCTTCAGGGTAAGGAGAGAGAAGGAAAAAGATTTCCCTTGGTTCACGCTTGTTTCCACCACATCCCTGTATCCAAGATGGAACCCAATAGTGTTTGCCATCCCAGAGGAGCATGACCACTTGCACACAGTAACCCTACTTACATCAGGTACAGGTGTGAGTGAATTGTAATAACACCTAAGCCCTTTATGTATAACAACACTTAGCCTTCATGTAGGCAGATTAGGTAAGACTCGCATTCCACAGATGCCTGGAAGTTGCAACTCCTCTCTACAGCAGGGGCAAAGCCAGGGACAGCCTTACTCTGAGCTTTAGCTTGTCCCATGACTAGTTGAGAGCACCATGCAGGGCAGGGCAACTGGTTATCCAGTTGCAAGAACAGCAATAAATTTCAGAACCTGTCTTCAATCTCACCTGTGGAGCCAGAGAGCATATTTATTGAGCCAGTCCTGTGCCAATAAAGCCAACATCTATTTACAGCACTGTGAGACAGGAGGAGGTAGTAGTTAAGGCTATATTAGACGTCTGATTTTTCTTATAGTAGGGAACACAACGTTAAAACCAGCTGACAGTGAAAACTGTAGCAGTTCTCAGGAGAAATAAATATGTGGGGAAAAGGTGAAAGACAAAAAGAAGATAAGAAAAACCCCTCAAAAGTACAAATAAAGATTGGAGCCTGTAAACATTGGGAGGCATTTTTTATAAAGCTCGTCCATCATTACTTTACAACAGCTTTGCCAGTACCTCATGTCCCAGAAAGAGGATCAAATTCATTAAGGATACAAACAGCTGGTGGCTGGTGTGATGTTAATTATTGAAAAAAAAATTGAGAGAGAGCTGGGTGAAGGCTTTACTGAAAGAATATGTGAAGGTTTTGGCTGTTATTTTAAATTCTTGAAATAATTTGATATATTTCATTTTGAAATGTTATTGAATATCTTTTTACTTTCACTTCAGTTGGAGTTGTTTAACTCTAATACTGAACTGTAAATAATAAATGGCTAGTATTTGCAGTAATACTGAATTATTTATTGCAACAAGATGTTATCTTGTTTTCCTGAAGAACAACTGTCTGCTGGAGGATAGACTTCTGGTTCTCATAACAGTATTAAAGAAATCTAGCAGAAACATATTTCTTTCTACAAGAGCACTCTGTTAGACAGAAAATTATATCTGTAGCTTATAGTGGAGGGTTATGTAACAGTGGCATAGGTCATTATCAGCCTTTCTCACTCTTTATGTTTTCTCATGGGATTGATGTGCTCTCAGCTGGAGATCATTGTTTTCCCCAAGAGGCTTAAATAGTGAAGCAGGATTGTTTATCATAAATTGTATCTGGGGACACAGAATAGCTTATGGAAAATTTCCAGATACTGAGAAATGGTGCTGGAATTCTCAAACACATTTTAATTTACTGGAAGCATTTCTCCCACTTTCTAGCTCACAGCATCACAGGTAGCATCCAACCTAACTGATCTTGTTTTATGTTGAATGCACAGCTAAGTGAAACAAAAAGTACTAAGGCAATCAAGAAACAGGAGGTTCCTAACAACTGTTGAAAATGGACCTTGAAGGACAGAGACAGGGAATAAAGTAAACTAAGCTAGCCAAGCAAGGTTTCCAGAAAATGCTGTGGTTAACTAAGGATTGCCTGAAATTACTGTTAGTTTGTGCTACAACTGCCATGCTGAGGATTTTCATGGTCAAGCGCTGGAGTCACTGCAAGAATAAATATTGACCAAAGAGCCAGCTTCATGCAACACCTTTCAAGTATGTCATGTCTTCATCAGTGGTTTTGGTAGTTTATCCACAAAGCAGAGGAATTTTTCTTGTATTTCTTTCCAGTCATTTGAAATCCAAATTTTAGCCAAGCTAGACCCATTAGGCACTCAACACTTTACAGAAAAAAAACAAAAAAGGCATTATAACAAATTAATGAATAACAACAGAGACACCGTTGGCCTTTCGTTATTTGATCCCAACTACCAGTGATCTTTTCTGCTGCCATCAGAAGTTGAGGGCTTCCTTCTCTTTGCACAAACATCTAGAAGAAAGCAAAATCCTATTACTGCATATTCAAACCTATAGAAAGGGGTTTATGATGATTAAATATGCTGAAAGAATCACTTGCTCCTATCGGGTCCTCTCCCACCTTAGAAACTATAAGTGAAATGCCAACCCAGCTGAAGTTTAAATGTAAGTTTGTTATTGATTGTAACAAAGTTACATTTCCAGCCTCAGGTTTTGGAAGGGCCTTGGAGGCCTAAGTTGTAGATGTGATTATTTATTATTAAATTTTAATTCATGAGCCCAAAAAAATATTTTAAGTAGGAAAAACAATAGAATGTACAGTTGCTCATGAACATCTGTGAAACAACAGCTGGCATTCTTAGTGGGGATTATTCAAATTTGATTATACATTAGTGATACAAGTAAGTAATCTCTAAATGACACTTGGTAGCTTTCTACTTTTTAAGAGAGAAGCTTCTCCTGTATCATAATTATTTATTTTCTGCAGAATTGCTTTGCTACTTTGAACATCTTGTCCCCAGCTTCCAGAATTTCCTGGTAATGCATTAAAGCTACAGCCTCCTGGCACCAGAAACTAGGTAATAAAGACTCCCAAGGGCTTAATGGTTTGATTTCTTTTTAACTGATGTCTGAAGAGAAGAGGAAGATGAGCCAATACTTTACAGTAAGACGACAATAGATATAGAAGCATAATCCCAGTTATGATATGATGCTATTACAGAGACCATTGAGCTGAAGGCATGGGTTCTGCTTACACCACCATGCTTTTACATTAATGAGGGTTCCTTTTTCTGCTTTTCCAGGTAAAACACAGGTTATGGGTGAAATCAAGATTGCATTAAAGAAGGAAATGAAGACAGATGGAGAGCAGCTGATAGTAGAAATCCTTCAGTGCAGAAATATCACATACAAATTTAAATCTCCAGATCATCTACCAGGTATCACACACAAACCTGCATCATTATACTTTGAAAACATTAAGTAGGATGTATCTGAGGTCATTTAACATTATCACTAAAATGGAATACAAAATTGCTTCTTAACTAGAATGACATATTCTACAGGACTTTTTTCTGAAGTGCTTTTTTTCTCTGAAGAGCAACTTTAATGGAAGTAAAAACATTCTGTAGAAGAAAATTAATTCTCAGAAGTTAATCCTGGTTTTAAACTTGCTTTTGATTGTTAAAAGTTAATACTTTTTCAACTTTAATAAAAATTACAACTCCTTTGGTTAGTAAAGAACAGTGTTATCAAGTCAAAAGTTGTATTTGGTGAAAAAGTTTTTTAAAAATGAAAAATTCAAGTTAATACCAATATTTTCACACATATGTAAAGAAGTCAAGGTACTTGTTTCTTTAATAACAACATTGTAAACATCAAACCCCTCTGGTTTGATAAGATGGTTCCATTTCTATACCATGTGAATGAGAACAGAATGTGGCTCTATAAAGTACAACACTGTTTCTACACAACTTTTCCTCTCTGTTGAAATCATTAGCAACAATTATTATTTAAAAGCTTCTGTATTTAACTCTTTGAACTGTTCTTCCCCAGACCTGTATGTGAAGCTGTACGTTGTCAACATCTCTACCCAAAAAAGAGTAATTAAGAAGAAAACCAGGGTATGCAGGCATGACCGAGAGCCTTCATTCAACGAAACATTCAGATTTAGCTTGAGTCCTGCTGGGCATTCTCTTCAGGTAATTTCACTTTGTATTAAAATCTAATTTTGGGTGCTGTCCATGCTGTGCTATAAGCATTTGGGATCAATCTTCTACCTGAGTTGTTTGCTGAAAAGAGTATTATGAATAAGGAAAACAACCTCTGAGGATTAAAAACTGAGGCTAGCTTATCCAGGATAACAAATCTGGAATTTAAAGCTTGGAACAGGGCTGAAAGAAGGCTGAGAGATAGGCAAGCTAGAGAAGACAGATACTAGGAATCCAGTTGAGAAGAATGGAGAGAAGGATCAAGGACAGCAGTGATGAAAAATTTGCATTAGAAAAAAAATGATTTTTTTTCTGTCCCAAAACTGTTAATGTGTCAGAATGAAAACATTCTGCTGAAAAAATTTTGACAGCTTTCAGGCAGGCACTTGCCTGAGTCCCTGGCAGCTTGTTTGTTTGCATCCCTGATTTCCCTGTTCCTTGGCAACCCACCTAGGACCCTCTGGAAAGCACTAAGCTCCTGGTTCCTTTGCCGTGTTCCCTCCCTGGCTCTTGGCTGACTGGCTTGCTGCAACTGGAAATACACAATGTCCTATGTGAGGGTAATCAGACAAACCCAGAAGAATGTTTTTCACACATGTTCTAGTCTGAATTGATGGCTTCTGAACTGCCTATTTCTTCAGGGCATACTGAACCTAGAAAGCCCCCAGCAGTGGAGGCAGGCTGCCTGTTTTCACCAAGGACAGGCTTTCTGATGAGTGAAGAGTTCCCTAGTGCCTAAGAGTCATTTGGTTTTCCCTCCTCAAACCTGTTGACTAATAGTCATGTAGGTATCTCAGCTGTCTGGGTGCATACCTTACTTGAAAACTGATACCAAAATTCACCAGGTTACTGGGAAGATCATCCATGAAATTACTGCATTTTTTAAAAAAAGTCTATTATAAAGTTTGCTTTTTTTTTTTCTTTTTTTTTCACTTTGTTTCCCAAATCAGAATGGAGAACTTTCAAAAATGATAAAGTTCTCGTTTCCTGGAAACTCTGGCTCTTCTACAGTTCTGTTACATATCTAGTGCCATATGGTCTCTTCCAGCATCTCAGTGGAGTACAAAATCCTTGAGTTCTGCCATTCTTCTGTTAGCCTAGATCTTTAAAACCAAGCAACAAAATGCCTTATTTTCTCTCCTGCTGAGTCACACAGAGGGTGACAGCCTCCTGTTATCAGTTATCTCCCTCACTCATTGCCAGAGGTCTGCTCAGTGACTGTGAATATTGCAAATCTGTTTCAAATCCTATCATGGAAATGAAATTTTTCATTAGTGCTTTTTCTTTTTGAAAAAAATATGAAAGTGATAGAAAAAAAGAACCATTGAGCTTGTTAATTAAGTTACTCAACAATTGAGAATTTGTCTGAATGTGTAGCTGCTAACTCAGCCCCTGAAGTATACATATTATAAAATGTATTTCTTCCAGAAACATGTAGAATGAACCTATAGGTGTACAAAATGAAACAAGGCCTTCAGAGAAGTCTATTGTTTGTATGGCATGAACCTGCTAGCTGGAAAACATGTGCCTGTATGTTATATCTGTGAGAGTCCAGAACACCTAGACTGAATAGCTCACGTAAGTGCCAGGGCTATTCGATGCCCTTCCCATGGCTGGGCATGCAAGAGCCATAAGACCAGATGCAATGTTGTGGCTCTCAGCAGAGACATAGCAGAAGTGGTATTTCAGACCTGCCTACATTTTAGGTTAGACTAACATTTGCTGAGGTCAGAAAGCAGAACTCTGGACTTTCTCGAATGCTAGTTTACTCTGAGTTGTAGCCTAGATGGAGGGCACCCTCTCACTCCCATGCACTTAAAAAGGGATGGGGCTTTGCCTGCATAAAGCTTTACCCTGTAACTGAAAACTTGACCTTGTATTTGTCTTTGGTAACCAGCAGGTGAAAAAATTGCTCACTAAAGTTCAAGATTGCCATCTTCTAGCTGCTACATGCCTTGATAATAAAACAGAAGAGGGGGAAGGTTCAATTTTCACAGGGCTTTCTGTTGGGGAGGTGACTCTATATAAAGGGTTATGATCACTGTTTCTTTTCTGTGGGTATCAAATCAGAGCTCAACATTTTTGAATCTTTCATGTTTGCTGGTAAGTGCAGTATGTTAATATGCATACTGATAATTATTTTTATTATTATTTTCCCAGATTCTGCTTGTCTCCAATGGAGGGAAGTTTATGAAAAAGACACTGATTGGAGAAGCTTATATCTGGCTTGACAAAGTGGATCTAAGGAAAAGAATAGTAAACTGGCACAAACTACTGGTCAGCTCCACACAAACACACTGAGCAGAGCTGTCTGCTTAGGGCACAAAATCTGCAGAGTCTGCTATAAACAGCATCACTCCAAGACTATAGTTTGATATCATTGTGTTTAGCTAGTCTTTCAGAATATAAAGTAGAAAAGAGCAGTCTCTGGGCTACATAGCACACTTAAATGAGGGCTAGTACACCTCTTTTGCTGCAAAAGACAGCAAAGTAAAAGAAAACCTGGGCCCAGAACTTAAAGTAAGGCTGTTTGAAATTAAGACTAATATGAGGGCTCTGTGTTGTTGGACTCTTTGTGAAGAGAGTAACTGTGAAGGAAATAACAAAGGATGGAAGGCAGGTGTTAATGCAGAGTTCGGCTGCAGCTGGAGATGGTGTGATGGAAAGAACAGTCTGTGTTTCTGTGCAACCAGGAGATCATTTTATGCAAAAGCAACTAGAGTGACTGACTTTCCAGATCTCACTTATCAGAAGTGCAAAACTTGTTCCTCTGCACCTTAGGATCTGTGATAATTTGCTGTAGTGAGATTATGCCACTTGACACAAGCTGCAAGGTGTTTGCAACAGTGGTAATGTTATTTTACATTACTTTTTTCCTTCTTTCTTTTTCTTCCAATGCTGCGGAGAATCCAATCTGATTGTTTCATTTGTTTCTGTGTGTTAACAATTAATATAAACCACTGTCCTTGAACGTAATGGATAAATACACTAATGGTCTTTAATTTGGGATGTGGTTTTAAAGAGAAAGGACAGGATGTAAACTGCACTACATCAAGAAGAAAAAATGCTGTTTCAATGTCAGTGACACTGTATTTCACCCTACGATTTGAATCAGCAGTTTAAAAAAATGTTTGGAATTGAAGAGACTTAAGCACTGGGACTAACACAATCAACTCAATTAGTCCTTCCATTTTTCAACAACGAGCCTTATTCTGATGCTGTACAGAGATTATGAAATCTAGGCTGTTCTGTGGGCATTCTGGGACAGTAGACCCACGCTGCTAACACCAACCCGCTCGGTGCAGGGCTCTGTATCAACACTTGTGACACACTTGCAATCTAAGGGAAGGGTCAGCAGGGCAGCTACTGCCTGGGTGCTGTTCCGCTACAGAGAATTAAGAATATACTTTTGCTGTCTCAGGTGAATGTTTGAGTATAATCCACTCAACAGTGTGACTTCTCAGTTGGGAAAAAGTAAATAGGAAGGTAATTTGCAACTTTTAAGACTGTGTTAGCACTTTCACGCTTAAAGTCCAGCTTTCAGGGGCATGAAGCTGAGCAGTTCGGTGAGTTGGGAAGAAACTGCTGCCTGAGATAGCTTAGGCTGGTTGTTGTATTTTCCCTTGCACCATTTTTGAAGAAGGGTGAGCTTTTTCTCCCATTCCTAAAAGTACAGAAGTTTCTTTAAAGAAGACAAGAATATATATGGTACCAATTCCCATGTTACTCAGAAGTTGTTTAATATTTCATAATTTCATTAAAAAGTAGTTTCCCCAGAAATGTTACCTCATGACCTGTGCATATTTAAAAAGAACATGCCCAAACTTCTGCACTTCAGCCAGTTTTTTTCTTGTCCGTTAAGGACTTTTCACAGATTATTTAATTCTTACTTTATCTGAATATATGTAATACACTTCCACAGGCTGTGCAACACCAACTGAAAATATTCTTCTGGAAAATAATACAGGCTTTAAAAAAAAAAAAAAAAAGAAAAATAAGGCTCAGTTTCTTCAGAAGGTGGACTGACTTTGAAAAAGCTACACCATTTATTCTGGTAACACTCCCACATACAATTTTTTTTAATCTTTGTCAACTTAAAATAACAGGGTGGAAAGGGAATATTAGAAGATATTAACTCTACACACACCAAGAAAACTCCTGTTAGGTTATCGATAACCTGCTGGTAGCCTGCTCGACTTGCAAGCAGGGCAATCTTACCAGAATGTTATTAGTTATCTTAAAAACACAACATCACTGACAGTGGAAGTAGAATATGTGCTTTAATGTTCAATTTTACACTTTCACCAATATATGTATACCCTGTCTTTCATATATTTTAAAAACAGTCCTCTGGAGTTGTTGTAAACATTCTGTATGTTTTGATGTTGTGTGTGTTTTTATAAGAAGATAAATGCTTCAAAGGATAAACCCCCAACAGAAACAAAAAATCCAATGTGGATATATTTGACATATGTGTTGCTCCTTTAGTGGGTTATTTTGCATTCCTGATGGCTATAGTGTGTTCTTTATTTGGAAGAAGACAAAAAAAAAGAAAAAAAAAAAGTCAATTTTCAATTTCTATGTGAAGTACAAGCCATGAGGTGTGTAATTTTGTGCAAACTGCTGGTAATTTTGTTCTTGCTAAGATTTCTTATAAACACAGCAAGTTTCTGGTAGTTGCTATGGAGATTTCCAGCAGGAACGGACACTGTCTGGCTGCTTTACTGGGAAGCCTGTAACCATCAACATCAGTTTTGAGAAAGCAGACAGGTGTGCTTTGCTCTCACACACATACAAATGTGGTCAATATTTCTATAAAATAGCTGTGTTTGGTGGTATAGATGCAGCTGTAACGAATAGCTACCTTTGTGGGGTAATTAGCTGTCAGCAACTGGTTTAATTCAAGCATCTTTGAATCTCTGAATGATACTCTAGATGTTTCTGCATGTTGAAATGGCAATTCTGGGCTCCTATCATGTAACACAAAGAATAGTTTGTCAGGAACATGGCACTGCCTTGGCCATCTGCAACAAGGACAGGGCTCCTTTGGTGTCACCCAATATGGGCTAGTGACAGATCTGGGCCCACACACTCCCTCTTTTCAGAGGCAGAGGTCAGAGGATGCTTTCAAAATGTGCCAAGTTCCTTTTTTGACCAAATTTCTAGGTTGTACTGGAATCACTCTATGCAACACAGATTCATGTTTTTCTTTTTTTTCCTTGTTTTATGAATGAAGTCAGGAAAAACTCTCTTGTGACAATGTTTTTTAAAAAATAATCAAATAAGGACTATTGGTATTTTTTTACTTTTTTGTATATATCTCAGTATAATTTTTTCACTTTTTTCCTCATTAATTTTTGTTTCTTTTATCTGGCCAAAAGTGCTTAGATGTGGCAATGGCTTTTATCATCTCTGAGTGATTGATTATTAATGAGTTCGCACATTTCTATGACTGCTTTGAAGACACCTATTGCAGGGAGGCAATAGCAGAGACATTTTAACTTTTATTATTTATAAATCTGCTGAGTCAACAGAGATTGAAGCTGCTTCTGTGTTCAAGGTCTTGTGCAGTGGAAACAAGCTGAAAAATGAGCAAAAGCACAGTGTGTGTGTGCGTGTGTGTGTGTGCGTTTACAAATGACAGGGATTTCTAATATTATCATTATTATTATCATGCATATAATGGGCAGCAAACAGCCACTTTCTTTTTCAAGGTTAAAACTAGGCATGAGAGTTTCTATGACAAATGTTGAGCTAGTTCTCTATCATTACACTTTAAAGGGATAGTATCCAAGGGCAATGTGTGCTGCTTCTTCATTATTACCCATGTTTTTGCATTCTAAGAATTCTGTGTAGAAGAAATAAAAACCCAATCCAAACCAGGTGAAGTAAATAACAATCAATCTGTTGACTTAAGCTGGCTTTAAATCAAGACCTAGGAAATAAATTTGAGTTATTTTTCTGGATGCTGGGTGTTTGCATGGTTAGGCTGTGGGATATCGTAGCTGGTAACCAGCTGATACTGATTCTTACTTTGAGGATGATGATGAAGAAAAAGAAGACATCTAATATATTGTAAGCTAGTGTGTGCCCAATAGAGAATATTTAATTAGGATTTAGTTTCACGGAGATATCATAAAGATGTTAATAGTATTTTTAAAGTTATTATTTAAATCATAACTGACACTATTTTTGAGTACTTTATTTTCATTGCTACAATGTTGAATGTCACAGATTTCATTGAGTATATAACTAGATATGTACATACCTATGTGAATAAGAGAGAAAATTTGCATTTGTGTGAGTGTAACTTAAAAAGATAATGAAACAGAGAGGAAATTTAGTGTAAGTATCCACCTACATTATATTTATACCCTAGTCCAACATGCCCTGTGAATTTTTGGTACACCTGGCATGTAGGCTCCATAGCTATTTATGAATATGTGTTGCCTTTAGAAGAAAAATAGAAGGAATAAATGAAATGGGATACTCTCTCTTTAAATCATAAGAAACATTTTAATGTTTTCTATATGTTTTGGTTTATTATTTTGAAAAGATTAATAAGCAAATATATTGATGAGCTCAAAAGTTATCATATATATAGATATCCATAACTCAAAATAGATTGAGTGAAAACTCTTTTCTTAATTTGTTACCCTGTAAATAAGTATACATTTTTGTAAAACAAACTGAGTTTAAACTATTAACTTCATCTGACATCCAAGCATGTGAATGTGTCCTTATTTGATTGTGTCTTATAGATGTTCAGTGACGTGCTCAGGTGCTCAACAATGGCTGACTAACATGTGTGCCGTCATGCTACGGACAACGTGTACAGCATACCCAATATAGAAAAAAAACATCCAAAAACACTCCAAAACCCCCAAAAATAATAATAATAAAAAAAGATTAGTCCTTGAGAAATGTAATGGCTCCACAATGAATGTTGCATGCATAGATGGTGGTTTGCTGATGCTCATGTTGGTTTGAATTTATTTTAATTTTCGTTTTACTTTCAGATTCATCAGGAAAAAAATACAGACTTGTTCTAAAAGTTGTAAAAACTGAAGCAAAACCAGTATGAGAATTGTATAAAAATGCTTGTAAATCTGTCTCAGTTTTCACTTTATGTATAAATCCATGTCATGGTTTTGTGATTGTATACAGGATGTATCTTGAGAACTTATGCAAATTGTGCTGTATAAAGGCTGTTAACCCAGTCTGACAAATAAATATTTAAAATATATGGTTTGGTTTCTTTTCACTAATTAACATGAAAATCTATTTTGGTAGTTCAAATTTCCCATTTGTTGACCAGAGTGGTTCTACTGTAATGCTGTACACACTGCCCACATTCATCTGTCCTATTCTGGCATTAGCACATCTCCCAGGGTGTCACTAATGTCCTGTGATTCATTTTGAAATGAGGAATGCTTAACTCACCAAAACTTTTCTTCAGAGAAGTCAAAACCAGAATCCACACATGGCTTGTTGACACATGTAAATAGCTTAGGAATGAACAGGGGTTTATCTCCTCACTGTAAAGAAAAGATGAATTGAAAATATAGCTTTACAATTTCCTGATGAAGGTAGGATAAGAAAACATATGTAAAACCGTAAAGGGATTTTCTGGCTCTTCCTTCCAGCAGAAAGAAGGTTTCCAAGAACAGTATCTTTTAGACTTTATTATGAACAAGAAACCAGTTTCTTTCAGCAATCATTTTTATATTACTGAATTGTTCCTGACTTGTAGAACACCTGTGAGGTTCTCCCACAAAGCATGCATTTGTGAGCGATGTCTAGACCTATATTTACCATATTTGTGTGGTTTCCTTCTTTGATAAGAATAGCAAAAAAATCATGCTCCCCAAGCAAGATATTTGAGTCTTGCACCTGGAACACAGAGTCTGGAATTTTTTGTCAGTTGATGCCCTTTTCTTATAATGCAGTGAGAACTAGGCAAGAACTCTGAACTCCTCAAATCTCAGGACTGAATCACAACTCAGTAAATACTATGTGCTTTCTTCACACAAATAAAACAGTAAGAATGCCTCAGCTTATGAGCCAAAGCAGAACAATTGATAAACTCGTTTGATGAAAGCTTGGTTTCCACACAGAGGTGAAGTTACCCTTGCAAAGGTAACTTGCAAGATACATGCAAGGAACCAGATACAGTTATAGTATGGGTTTTAAAAAATTCTTCAGTATATGTAAGCATAGATTTTTTGAAGCATGTACATTTTCACATGTTTACAGATAGAGTAAAAGTGAGTGAGAGTATGGAAACTTGTGCAGAAGCTGCTAATTTTGTTCTGTGTTAACTATACAGAACAGCAGTAATAACAATTTTAACCAGCTATTTTAATTTTTATTAACAAGTATTACTTTTTAATTATAGTCTTGGATCTGTGATATATTTACAGCATCAGATACATTTCAGCCAGTTTTGAAAAAAACCTTTGTTCAAATTTCACAAGACTATTTAGAATGCTGACTAGGCAACAGCCTAGAGATATGAGAATAACGAATAAACAAGTGAGTAAAGTTTACTCAGTAAACTCTCTGAGGGAGAAAAGGGAGGGGCTACAGAAATTTGGAGCACTCACCGGCTACAGTGTTGCTGAGGTAAGTTCTAGGGTGACTTCTAAACCAGGCTGTCCCGGGACTATTCGTGACCCCAAGTACACTCCTGCTTCCTAGCACCCTGTTCGGACTCGGAAGTCCACGGCACCCAATCAGGCGAGGAGGGGGTGGAGCCGGGACAAACAGCAGGGGTTTTAAATGCGGTGCCGCTATACTAACCAGCGTGTTTGTAAGCAGGTGGTGGTTAGTCCTACAGTGTGACCAAGGTAAGTCCGGGAGTGACTTCTAGACCAGGCTGTCTAGGACGGTTCCTGTTTTCAGGGTTACCTGTGCAGCCTAGCACCTTGTCCGGACTCGGAAATCCACGGCACTCAATCAGGCGAGGAGGGTGTGGAGCTGGGATCACCGTTGAGGTTTTAAACGGCTTTAAGGAGGGCGAACGATTGGGAGCACGGAGAACAGGTGTAGGCGCATCAGTTCGAGCAGGTGGGTGAGCAGTAAGGGTCCCTTCTGACCATCTGGGTTTAGCCAGTAAGAGGCAGGAAACTGACTTTGTAGCTGGTGAAGACTTGCACAAGGAGACCTTTTTCAGCCTAGTCGTAAGTGATTCCCGTTATCTTCACTGAGGAGTGAGAGGCTGGAGAGCAGCAGTGCAAAGAGGGACCTGGGGGTCCTTGTGGACAGTGGGCTGACTATGAGTCAGCAGTGTGCTCTAGTAGCCAGGAGGGCTAACTGTCCTGGTGTGCATCAAGAACAGCATTGCCAGCTGGTCAAGGGAAGTGATTGTTCCACTCTACTCTGCACTGGTGCAGCTGTATCTTAAGTATTGGGTGCAGTTCTGAGGTACACAATTTAGAAAGTGTATTAAGCTGTAGGAGAGTGTCCAGAGGAGGGCTATGAAGATGGTGAAGGGACTGGAGGGGAAACCTAATGAGGAGCAGCTGAGGTCACTTAGTTTGTTTAGCCTCGAGAAGAGGAGACCTCATAGCCATCTTCAACATCTTCACAGGGGATAGTAGAGGGACAGGGACATATCTCCTAAATCTGGTGGACAGCAATAGGACTAGGGGAGACGGGAAGAAGTTGAGTCAGGGGAGGTTCAGGCTGGAGGTTAGGAAAAGGCTCTTCACTCAGAGAGTGGTTGGGATCTGGAACAGCTTCCCCAGGGAAGTTGTCTCACACCATGCCTGACAGAGTTCAAGAAGTGTTTAGATAACACTTTCAGGCACGTGGTGTAATTCTTGGGGTGTCCTACATGGATTCAAGAGCTGGACTCGATGATCCTATTGGGTCCCTTCCAGCCCAGTCAATACTGTGATACTATGAAATACATGCTATAATTTTTATTTAAAAGGCATCACTTGAAGATGAAGGCAGTATGACTCCAACTTATGATGATATAAATATGGTGATAAAGTTAGAAAAAAGAGCTTTCTTAAAATAATAAACACTAATAACCATTTTATGCTAGAGTTGCTTTGTGCAGACACTTCTACTAGTTTCTGCATATTTTAAATGTCATTGATAGTGATGTAACTACCTAGAAACTAGCTAAATAATTTTTTATATATTTAGAATAAAGACTGTTTATAAGCTGCAATCCTTACATCTTTTATTATGATTTGTGAAACTCAGAAGCTTAAGCTTCACATAGGATTTTCTTTCTGATATTTAAAGGCTGTTGATTTTAAAGTAAGCAGCAGAGGGCAGCAGTGACAGCAGCATTGTGTCAGGTTCACCCATCAGACTAAGGCTAGATATGCATAATAAGCAAGTTTTGTAACTTCCAGTAAACTCCAGAGGGAGAAGCTATCGTATCTGGTGAGTCTGGACCTTAACAAAACTCTAAAATTTTATTTTTGCCTAAAAAAATGATTTCTGGAAATATATCTTGGCAAATATTCTTAGCTACAACAGTGCTGAGGAAGTTCTTTAGAAAGCAGTGAAGTCTGAGTGGATAGAATCCTTTAAGAATTCAAAATTTGTTTTTCATTAAAAATTGTTACGAAATTATATGGGCCATGAATTTTGAGGCATGGATTAAGACACAGATGTCTTGAGATGTAATTGGAAGGTCCTGTGCTAACCTATAACGTACATTTTTTACAAATGAACTTGAGGTGCTATGGGCAGCCAAAACCACTCAGTAGTGACAAAATTTTAGACTAATGGGACATACAGGAATCTCCTTTAGAATTCCAAGGGTGTGCAGCTGAAAATAATAATTCAAGAAGCTAACCATGCTGCTGAACTGCCGCTGATACTTTATTTTTTAATGAAGTTTAACTGCTTTCTGAGTCTCTTCAAAAATTCATTAATATTCCTGTGTTTTAATTTCTTTTGGTGAAATTAAGAAAATTGTATGGACCTGCACCCTCAGACTCGACTAAGGTACCACAGGCAGCTGGGAGTTCTGGTAATGGAGATGAGCTGGAGCTGGAAAGTTCAGAGGTACAATCCAGGTATGTTTTGAGTTACAATACCTTTACCACTTATGAGCAAACACTGCATCTTGCCACGAGATGGTGCCATAACTCCAGAAAATCCTGGATTTGCGGTTCAGTCAGCAGGAGAGCAGAAAAGACAGACTTTAACATTGCTATACAGAAGTTTCAAACCTTGAACATGTAAAAGGAAGAGGAAATCTACCTATACAATATTGAGCCCCAAGATTGTTTTAGTTCTGGCCTCTTCTTAATTTTCTCTGGTTTGGGGAGTTTGCTAGCTTGCTTGTTTTTCTGCAGAGGAAACTGCTCGTATGAACAACTAAGTCTGGTACGTAGTCCAGAGTTCAGTTTCCTTGGCTTGGTCTATTCTTTGCCTTAATTTGATTCAAATGCTGACAGCTGTTATGAACTATAGTGAGAGAATGAGATGTAGAATGATACATAAAGCAACATGCCAGCAAAAGCTATTGTTCCCCTTTGGCTCATAAGCTGAGGGATTCTTATTGCTTTCTTTGTGTGAAGAAGACGTGGTATTTACTGAATTGTGATTCAGCCGTGAGATTTGAGGAGTTCATGATTCATTCTCACCTGGTATTTTGATGTCTTGGCAGTAAATCCCTTCCTCTTCAAACTTGCTTGGTTACATGTTGATTCTGATTGGGCTGCTAAGCCTGTTTCTAGCATTATACCCCTTCTAGTAAGTTGTCCCTCAAATAGACGAATATCTAACAAACTGCCTGTCATGACAGCCTCTAGTGTAGAATATTCATCTAAAATTGTTTGATTTCTGATGGATGTGTTTCTTGGTTCACTTTTACATCTCTTTCATGGAGGAAAATAATCTTTCTGTAAAGTTGGAAATGGTTTCCATTTAAGGACAACAAAAATGATACTTTTAATGAACAGGTCTGTTACTGTAAAAATAGTTTACCAGCTCTCAATTCTTCACCTGATCTCTACCAAGACCCTAACCCAAGGCTGATAGCAGAGGAACTGGCAGTACAGGGTAATACTATTTTGTTTTGAGGAACAGCAGAAGTCACAACTGTTGTAATATTGCTCACTGAAGCAATGGAATGCTGAGGCTGGCAGAACCTGGTTTAGACACGGCAGAAACAACAAGGAACGTGTACACACTGCATGTAAAACACCCAGTACAGCCTGGGAGCACAAAGGAGGTAACAAAGTATAAAGGGCAGTCACAGCCCCTGCAGGAACATGGGCAGAAGCAGAGCACAATGGTTTGAGCCTCTCTTTCCTGGGAAAGGATGCTGCACCTGGGCAATGTCAATAGGTATCTGCAGCAGGTATTTCACATCCTCAGGTAGAGAAATAATGCTCATCTGTTGCCATTGGCCAAACTTTGCTGTTGCAACACAGCACTCATCTCTAGTGTCTTGTCTTTTACTATGTAATTAGGTTAAGTACATTCAGAATTTTAAGCAGATGTGTAAGTGGTTTTTTGTATTTTCTGTTTTTTCTGTTCCAACCATTCTATGTAGTAAGGTGATTGGTACAGTAACTCAGTCAGTAAATTTGGATGTAGTAGGTCTTTCTACCTTTCTCACTTCAGGTATACAAACAGCAATAGCTTCATGGATAATTAGTTTCTTTACTGACAGTAGCAGGTAACTTTTTTTCCTCTCTCCTTTGTACCATATGGCTTTACGTAGTATACAGCACTTAAGAACTTCATGGGGTGTTTATCCTTTGAAGTGGTTATTCTTCTCCTAGAAGAACAAGTTTCATATCTGTTGATCCACTTGGAGACCTTCTCAGTGGCTTTATACAAGTTTTCCTTTGAGCTATTACTTTCTTCTTTTAACACAATGACACTCAAAGTTTTTACATCAAAAATGTTATTGAATGTAATTTAATGATTCCTATTTTAGACATGGCAAACTTTTCTACAGACATTTTTGCCAGGAACTGTATTCATAAGATTCCTTAGACTTTCCTAAGCTACTTTTTTCCCTGCACTGTGATGCACACACTAGATGGCACTCGATGCCTATGACCCAATGTGTCTGTGTCCTGTCCAGAAAAGACATTACAGTGTTCAGTGAAACAATTACTGAGCTTCCTGTTTCCTTGAGCTTGAATTGTTGATATTGTTAAAGACAGTAATAGAAATTGATAACTTTCCCTTTATGCCTGCAGTAGAGTTAAATGTTGAGAAGGCTTTGTGCACCTCCAGTCAACATGAAATGTACTTACTGAAGCAAATTAAATAAGAATGACCATCCTTCCTTCCCAGATGTACAGTGTCCTTGAAACATTTTGTTTAGAAAGAAGATAGTAATGCTGCTCTTTTATTCTTTTGGAGACCACTGTTTTAGAATAGCTTAGAGCATTAAGTTCCAACCAACCTGGTGAATAGTAGGAATGAAAGTTAAATAATAGTAAAAAATTTTAAATCTCCTAAACTTATATTGAAACATATAGAGCCCAGAACTTGCTGAAATTCAGCGAACAAAGTAATATTTAGAGCTTTTATTGGATGGGACCAATGGAAAACTAAAGGAACTATGAAGAAAACAATTTCATAAAATACTTTTAAGGGTTTAACCAGAAGTGAAAGTGTTGAACTTCAGAACAGACTTCAGTGCAGAAGTCCCCAGACTGATGTGCTTTGATAATATTTATGTTCTCGGAAAGTAATGTTAACTTTCCAGATTATAGTTTCCACAAATACTGAGTGAAAATGAAGATGCTTCTTTTTCTTGTTTCTGGAGTTTTACCATATATACATTTATTCATTTCTGTATAAAATTCTACCTTTGATTGCAATCAGGCTGTCAGGAGACAGTGTATGATAAAGCAGGAATACATGGAGTTAATGGGAGCATTTCTTGTGCTCCTTTTAGCTATTTCCTCTTGGATTATGTGTTTCTCCTTTCATACATAATCATGTTCTTTTCCAAGCACAGTAAGCCTGGGGATGCAGCCAAGTCCAGTTCCTATTATTTCCCAAACTGTGATAAAATCACACAAGGAGCAAATCTCTGATATTTTTCAAGAATAATGAAAAGTCACATAAGAGCAGCAAAATTATCCACATAATATACCAAGCAGCTGTGGCACTGGCAGGGTTTTAGAAGCTGGTATTACATCAGAGCACTGTTCTTGGCTCCTCTGCCTGTGCTTCAGATAACCACTGTGTTCCTGGTACCCACAGTTTTGAGGGCTCTTTAATCATTATCAGTCATCACAAACCACTACATCTAATATGCCTGGTAAGACTCTAGTCAGTCAACTCAGAGATAACTTTTATGGCTAACAGACACAATGAAGTTTCAGCCTTTCCATGGTAAACTTTGAGATGGGATCAAAGGCATCATTTAGACTGCAGTGCACTGTTGTGAGAGTACTGTACAGCCTTTTGAAAGGAATCTGCTAAACCACATTTCAAGTTATCAGTTCCTTTTTAAAGAATATCTTCTATGGCACTAAGATTCCCACTACTCCAGACCTAATATTCTTACTACATCCTCACTTCAGGAGGAATAATTTTCTTCCTAGTAGCTGGTACAGTGCTGTGTTTTGGATTTAGGATGAGAATGTTAAGACTGATGTTCTAATTGTTGCTAAGCAGTGTTTATACTAAGCCAAGGACTTCTCAGCTTCTCACACAACCCTGTAAGTGGAGGTTGGAGGTGCACAAGGAGTTGGGAGGGAACACAGCAAGCACAGCTGACCCAAATAAGCCACAAGGGCATTCCATACCAGATGTCAAGCACAGTATATAAAAGGGGAGAGTTAGCCAGGGGGCACCACAGCTCAGGACTAAGCTGATGAAGGGTTTCTTTGTCTCATACAGTTAATGGGAACATTTTTTGATAAAGCCACATTTAGTGAAATTCTGCCTTCTTTGAAGTATTTGGCTACTCCTGGCACAATTAGCAGAATATTTTGCAACTTTTGATCCCCTAATTTTTAGAGTTTTGAAAAACAAAACAAACAAAACCCCAAAACCCAATGCTATTAAGGTTCTCAGATGACAAAGATTTCCTAAAAGCAGTGACTAGTTACTTGGGAGAGGCTTACAACACAGGCACACATTTAAAAAAAAATTAACATTAAGTCAAATCCTTAAATTCACAATTGTCTTATTGATACACAGGTGTGATGATTTTACAGAAATTAATTTATCTGAGTGTGGGGTTTTTTTTTACCTGGAAGCACCAGTATGACTGCCCCTCACATTACCATATTTGTGCAAAACCCCAAGCTCTTATAATCTTATTTGTTCCAGGAAAGCAATTCTCAATTCAAGTACTTTAACTAGATCAGCATGCTTACTTGATGGATTTTTTGCAGGTGAAGAGGTCTTTACTTAATTCCTTATCTTTGCAAGCACTGAATACTTGATGTTTCTAATGTAATCCATTGGCTATTTACCACTTTTAGAAAATCAGTTTAATTTGCTTAATTTTGTATTTCAAAGTTGGTTTGCATATGTGTGTAACAAAGGTTTATACCATTCAGCACAGTTCTAGGTTTCTTTTTAATTAGTACTATTTTTTACTTTTAAAAAGTTCCTTATTTTTAAAAATCTTCTAATTTTACAGATGTTCATATTCAGCACAAGTCCAATACAATAGCAAGGCAGTAAAATATTATCTTTCACAAAACAAATCAGTTGCTGCAGTTCCCTTGAAGTTATTATTGCATTCAATCATATTTATGAAGATAAGGTACACTTATGAAATATAATATAAACAGAGGCAGTTAGCAACAAAGCAAACCAGCTCATTATATGCTTAGCATGACATTTTCATTACTAGTCTACACAAATTTCACAGCTGTAATAAGATATGAAGTAAATGTAAGTTATTTTGAGACTAAAAGCACAGTAGGCCTGAGTTCTGTGTAGCTCTGCAATTTTTATTTTTTATGAATTGTAATATCTTAACTTGAAATTTGCATTAAAATAATGCTAACGTGAAAGAAAGGAATTGTGGGTCTCTAGTTCATCTAATTTAAACATCCTAAATGCTTGATTCTTAAGATTAGAATTAATGCTCTGAAATAAGTTGTGTAAAGGGAGAAAAGGTGGTGTTTCTGCAGGTTGTGAAAAAAGATCTGGCTTAAGTTTAGGTATTAGGTGAGATAATCTGGCTCCTACCCTAACCAGTCAGGCAATATAACCATGGACTTTATTGCCATGAAGGTGACAATGGCCTGTTTTATGTAATTACCATATTTTTAGAAAAACAGGCAGTCAATTTAAGTCCATTTAAGGCAAACCACCTTTACACAAATAATTTAAAATATAAATTAGATTTTTGTATGGGAGGTAGGCTCTTAGGAGTCTCAGAAAATGGAGATTCCATTAAAATCTTTCCAGCACTTAATTTTCTGGATACTAAGATGTGTTGTACTCGCAGAAGGTTATTTACATAAAGGTATATAATCTTATGTATCTTATCTTTCCTTTATCCACAAACATATATATATTCTATGGTGGGACTAAGCAGGAAGTGCATACTCCTGACTACAGAGATTTCAGATTGTGATTACTATGTGCAGCTCTCTGAAAGACTCATCCATTTCTTTGTTCTTAGTACTATGCAGACTTGGTCATTTTAAGAGTTGTTTCCACTGCTTCCAGCTATAAGGTTCATGGTTTCAAGACTCTAATGCTCCATTTATAGAATAAATTAAACAAAATACAAATGCTTCCTGCTATGCACTGTTAAATTTTTAGGCTAATCACTGGTGTGATTTTGGTCCTTGCCATTTAAAACTTTCCTGAAATATCCTCTGGCATGCTTCTGGAGTTAGTCTGGACAAGAGAGACATGCAGAGATGAGGTAGCTTCCATGTGGCCACCTTTTGGTAGTGCCAGGTTATGGAAATGACTGATATTGTGCCAGCTGGCTTATGTGCCAGAGAAATACTCTGTGCAATTTCATTTGTTTCAGCCTATTGTGTTACTTCTTCTGGGGAGCTGGGAGCATTTTAAAAGCCTAATCCAGACATTCATGCCCTGGTTTTGGACTCCTTGGAGATAATGTCATACCCCAACAGTTGTTTTGGTTTGTGATTGGTTTGGTTTTAAACAAAGTTGTTCAAAAAGCACATGCTTTTCTTGCACCATAGGCTTTTCCTTGTAACATGCAGTATTAGTGTCTCATTTGACATACATATATATGTGTATATACATATCAACAGTATTATACATTCCTGATTGAAAGGAGGAAGTCCTATGAGCATCCAGCTGTCTAGTGATAAATTTTTCAAGGTCCTAATCTATCAGAAACTTTAACTATGGGGATTTCATTCTCTTCTGTGGGCCCATTTTAGTAGCTGTAGCTTGTATCTAGATTACAGTCCAAAAATAATTAATGCATGATTGCAGATGATTAAATTGTCATAAAAAGAAAAAGCAAATACAGTTTTCCACAGAAGTAAATGTAATCTGAATTGGAGAAGCTTCCANGGAAACTTCTGTTCCTATTACACTACTCCTTAAGATTTCTGAGTATCAAACCAATGGGTCTCTGTTGAATTCTTTCTTTTCCCATTAAGTTTGATTTTTTTTTTAATGTTTTGTGGATTTTTTTTCCTGTTCACTTAGGGAACTTTTTGGAGTTTCATGTTGCTTGCAGCAAAACATTTGTTTGCCTTAGGAATAGAAAGCTACCAAAAGAGAAAAGTATGCAAGCTTTTCAGAAGCACTTGTGAACTAAAGCCACTAAACATTTGACTATGTGGTACTCGTCATGACTCCAGCATCATGTAGGATAGTGATAATGTGTAGATTTCTGAAACTCAGCAACAATTGTTTTTCATATTTGAGATCCACTTCTGAGAATTTATCCAGAGATTTACAGCACATCCTGAGTTTTGTGATGCCATACTACACTGCTTCTAGCACCATCACCACCAACATTGAAGCAGAGTGTATGTCTGTAACTGAAGTGTAACCTATTCCTGGTTTTCCACAGCAATACTAATTATTTTCAGGTACTTTGGGGACCAGGGGCACAAAGAATTGTTGCTTATTAAAAACCAAGCCACTCCTGAATGAAAAATTGTAACTAATCCCTTGCCCATGGTAATGAATATCCAATCAGGTATATTCATTACTTTCTACTTTACTGCATTTCTCTTTAAAGTGAAACACAATACTGCTCTTTAGAGACCTAAAGAGGAACTTTCCATCAGAAGTTCAGTATAAACTATATGCTTATTATGACTAAATACAGAACACTTCTGAAAGTGTTCACAGCTTCAAACACCTGCAACATAACTCCGTTGACTGCAGGGAACTCAGTGTACATTGGGGATTAATTTGGTCCTAGGAGTTTAAAGTTTGAAGGAAAATCTAAGGGATCAAGGGAAATCAAGAATATTCAATGAATTCCTGATGCATATGTATTATTTTATTGAATTGTTCCTCCAGGGTTTATTATGGATGCATAATTTTGTGTTAAAAAAATGTGTTCAAGGCTTTTTTCTTTTTTTTTGTAAGATAAAGACCATGCCATGAAGGATTATAAAATTATCATATATATTAATCTGCTGTTGAGACAGATTTCAGCCAAGTTATAAGGATAAGTAGTAGCTATCTCTAAACTCTGAATTTGATGTATTTTAGGCTTCTGAGTTTGAGTGCCTCAGCTGTAAAATTTTCTGCCACATTTAGGTCATATTACATATCTCAGACTTGTATACCTGAGGAATATTATGAGATAACAGGAAGCCATCAACAAGCCCTACTAAGTCCTACTAATGGCAGCCAAAAATCTGCTCCTGGCAATTATAACCAACTAATAAATCTCAAATTTAGATCAACCACTTCTTTACCAGCTACCCCAGATCCTATAACATCACAAAGAAGACTACAAAGAATATCACCAAGTATGGTGATTATATTTCTTTCATAAAAGTCCATTGCAAGTAACTTTTAAATTTTTATTTTCTATTCCAAATAAAGGGTCAGTTCTTCTGTACAGGCACCTCAATACACAGGTATAAAAATAAAACAGCATGCAAGTTCTGTATTTTTCTAATTACCTTAAATTTACAAGGAACAATAAAATATTTATAGTTATTATAATTTTTAAAAGTGTTTAGTTTGATTGAACACCTGTATTTACAGAATGATTTTAAAATGAGATACAGGTTTTCATAGACTGTCATAATTCTTCAAAAACAACTATAATCCATTAAAACAAATAACAAACTACTGACTCTGTGCTCAAGAGTTTGTATTAGCATGGTTGGTTGGTTCCAACATATCTGTCTCAAAACACCACTGCTGCCTATCAGGACAGCTATCATCTAGGAAAAGATCAGACCTTCTGGAAATCAATACACCAAGGGTATATATCACCTACAGGTAATAAGCCAGCATGACAGTAGTAAACAACATGACATCTGAGGGACATTATATTAGTCAGCTTAGAATCCGGCTTCATTGACTGCTGTCCAATGGGGATAACATACAGACCTTTTCATACCATTGAGCATTAATTAGCTGTTACTGGCTTTCTTTGAGCTATCAGTTATAAATATTAATATCAGTGTATGTTTTATTCATTTCTCTAAGTGGTAACTTTAGGATTTTTTCCATTTTGCATAGTGTTGTATCGTACCTAAATGTACTAAATGAAATTTTAAAAGTCCAGGTAAAATGTTTTCTACATTTATCATGAAAGCAAAAGAGTGTCACATGTCACTGTCACTGAATCAGTTAAGTGCACTCTAACTCCTGAGAGGTAAGATTCCCACAGTTTAGCTGCTACACAATCTTTACATCCCTTTGTTCATCACATAAAGGTCATGTTATATTTTTGATTCTCGATGCAATTACTCTCCAGTCCTGATTTTCCTGATATTGTCTCAATTCTGAGTAGTTCTCTTTACTTCAGATCACAGATTGCATAAGTATTACAAGTGCCTTTCTTTACTGTGAGACAATCTCACATAGTAGGCCTTCTCGCAGTTTAAAATCAAGAACCAAGCAACTAATGCTTTCTCAGATTTCTTTAATATACTAATTCCTACTGATAAAAATAATATTTATCTGACAACTGTTTTGCACTCCTAGGAATTAATTTTTCTGGTCAATATCAGGAATAAATAGGTTAATCATCTGTACTTAGCCTATCTACTAACAGCTACCTACACAGAGAACACATTCTTTGTCAATCACAGGTTATTGAACTGCCCTGAAAAGCTTTCTTTGGATGAGACAAGTCAACCTCTCCAAAGGTTATTCTTTTCAGTGACGGTTAAAAAAAGCTTCAAGTAACAATGTAAGCTTTAAACATATAATTCTCAGATGCTTAAGATGGGAGAAATGGATTCTGTTCAAGTTGTCTAAATGTATATTTCTGTAAAATAAGATGGTACTGGAGAACTGAGATTTAATTTCTATGTCAGCTGCGCTCATGAGTCACAGGTGCCCTTGAGACAATCAATCCCTCTTATTTAATTCATATTTTCTCTTGAAGATAAACTCATTTAAAGATTTAGTCTTAAACCAGCATAGAACTCTGAGGCTCCCTCTATAGAAGAATTTAACTGCAGAAGAAGAAAGAGCTATGCTGTAGATTTTGTTTACATCTGCTTTGCTTTATAATGTTGACCAACAAGATAATGATCCTGTTACAATAAGTACTCCTGAACTAATCAGAAGGATGTTCTTTTGGTAAGCCAAAAACATCATCCATGGTTCCAGCATGAACTACACAGCTAAAGGGAAAATAAAGACTGAAGCAAAGTGCTCAGGCTCATGTTAGGGTCTATGGAAATAAGACAGATTTTCAAAATATCTTATTTTAAGTAATATTTGATAGGATCAACTGGAAACATGATGGCAGCATTATTGCACTTTTGACTTGCACAGTTAAACTACTTCTTAATCTTTGAGTTTATGATGCCTTTGTTTAGCGAGTTCCCTGGAAGCAAAAATTGTCATGAAGTCGTCACGTTGCTCTGATCATTTTAATTAAATCTTGTAATGCATCAGTGGACACCTAAAACCAGGCATCACTCTCATAAGATGTTCTCACACTACTATTTTCACCCAGTCATACACTGAATATGGAATGGAGAGAACTTAAGGCTTATCCATAAACCTCTGTCAGACATAGGGCTGATTCAGCAGTTTTTGTAGGTCACAGCATAACTAGGAGCCCCTCTGTCAGGTGATATTAGCAGCAGAAAAGGTTAGAATCAGTTTGCCTGGGAGTCCCTTGAAATATAAGTGATGGCAAGAGAACTTTCCTGTCTTTTTTTCCCTGTCTCTTGGCAACTGACATAGAATATCCCTGAATAAATGACTAATGAAATTTGTATACAATATATATATCCACATGACACATTTATTCCCTTTATAAATTGTTGGTGAATATCAGAACACTGACATGAAATGTACAGCACTAACAGAGGATGCAAATAAAAGTGCAAACAGTGCAAGTGAACTTAGTTATAACCATTAATTAATAAAAGCCTTAAAACTGAGCTGTATCCATGAGCTAGAAAAATAAGGAGCTCCATGTTTTTGTTAGGATACCTAGCACTTACAGGATGAATTCATGTCTGATTCTTTCTATCACTATGAGCTACAGGTCTGAAGAAAAGACAATGGGAGCCTTTCAAGACTTTAAGCTCCACCTAGAATGTTAATGGAATCTATATCATGTTAGTTTGGGTTTTTCAGGTCAAGGTTAAAACAAGCATCTGTTAAGATGTCTTGTTGATACTGCCTTGGCAGGGAGACTAGATAAAGAAAGCTCCTGAGTCTTTTGTCTTCTGTCTGTGATCCTGTCAGAACTCAACAGATGAATGATGTCAGTGCCATCTTTTTGATATCCTGAGATTTCCCAGATTATGTCTATGAATGTTTCTCCAGAATCACTACTCAAACACAATGTGATACAGATGTAGATATAGAGATCTGGTTGTAAGATGAATACAGGCACTGGTTTTAGGTTTTTACAATGTAGCTAGCTATTAAGGGTTCATTCTAAAATTTTGCATTCCTTCACTCTATCAGAGTAAATTCTGGAGCAAATATTTCTGCAAAACCAGCCCAGCCTTTCTACAGATAAGGAAAGATGGTTTTGTTCAAACCCAGAACCATGCAAAGTTTTGCAAATTCAAGTACCTTCACCATCTAGGAAAGAAACAAAACACTGAAGATGTTCCATCCCAGGAGAATCAGAAATTCCTCAGACAGTGAGGAACTATTTCTCTCCACCACTTCCTCTCCCCCCACCGCCATCCCCCAAGGAGTAATCTGATACTGAATGCAGGAAATCAGAGAAAGGAGGTTATCTGGGGATTACAACAACCCCAAAGGGATTACGGATTACAATTCATATGCAAAAGGCTATAGAGAAGGTTGCTTAGCTAATTTTAAGTCAGTATTTGACTATGTAACTATAAAATTCTGTTAATTTGATGCAATTTCATGTAAAAGTACCTCTAATTTCTCTCTCAGCTCAAGTTGTTCCTATTCTGTATTTGTGCTTGTTTCAGTCTTATCCTACAGCAATGAATTTCCAGCTACTTCTCCTAGGAAACATTGTAATAAATTTAGAAACCTTGTTTTAGGTAGGGTGGGGTTTTAAACCGTACTGTGGTATTCATTGTTTCCTTTCTCATTCCTCTGATAGGTTGACCCTGGCTGTATGCCAAGTGTCCACCAAACCTGCTCTATCACTCCCCCTTCTCAGCTGAACAGGGGAGAGAAAATATAAAGAAAGACTTGTGGGTTGAGAAAAGAACAGAGAAATCATTCACCATCACAAGCAATAGAGACTCGATTTGAGGAAATTAGTTTATTACCAATAAAATCAGAGCAAGATAATAAGAAATAAAATGACATCTTTAAAACTCCTTTCCCCCACCCCTCCCTTATTCCTGGGCTTAACAACACTTCCAAATTGTCTACCTTCTTCTCCTCAGTCACACAGGGGGACAGTGAATTGGGATGCACTTGGTTCATCATGTCATTTCTGACTCTCCTTCTTCCTCATGGGGAGGGGTCCTCACTTTCCCTGCTCTAGCATGGGGGCCTTCCCATGGGGACATTCTCCCGTGTGAGTGCCTCCCACAGGATGAAGTTCTTCACAAACTATTCCAGCATGGCTCCCTTCCATGGGGCTCAGTCCTTCAGGAATGCACTGGTCCACTGTAGCCCACAAGTCATGCCAGCAAAGCTGATTCAGTGACGGCATCTTCTCTCTCCAAAAGCCCACGGGTCCTGCCAGGACCCTTTTCCAATGGGGGCTTCCCTTGGAGTTGCAGCCTCCATGGGCTGCAGGTGGATATCTGCTCCAGCATTAACCTCTATGGGCTGCACAGGGACAGCCTGCCTCACCATGACCTTCACCATGGACTGCAGAGGAATCTCTGCTCCAGTACCTGGAGCACCTTCTCCCCTCCTTTCTTTACTAACCTTAGTGACTGCACAGTTGTTTCTCTCACAAATATTCATACTTCTCTCTCGGCTGCAATTGCTGTTACATGAGGGGTTTTTTCCCTATCTTAAACATATTATCCAGAGGCACTACCACTGTCACTGAGGGTCTCAGCCTTGGCCAGCAGCAGGTCTGTCCTGGAGCTGGCTGGCATTGGCTCTGTTTGACATAGGGGAGGCTTCTAGTGGCTTCTTACAGTAGCCAACTCTGTAGCTCCTCAGCTACTGAAACCTTGCCACCAAAACCTAAAACAAACCCCCCTATAAATGCAGGTCTAGGAAAATTTTCTGTTCCTTTCCTCTTGCAGGGCACCTGAGTTAGGCTAGGAAGAGAGCTTCTGGTGGGGCGGACATAATGCAAATTCAAAAGCAGTTAACCCTATGTGAGGAACATCTTTGGACACTATTCCATGGGACTCTCTGTTCATGAGGACAAAGCAGGAGAGAACTGCAGGATATCCAGAACTCTGGATAAAATCATTGTTTCTGTGCTCTTCCAGTGAGGGTGAACCACAGTGGCCCGTTAGCTGCTAGATGTAATGCAGATTCCAGTCTGATAGCCACCAAGCACAACAGCTGTCAAGCCTAATGCAGCCAAAAAACTGCTGCTAGAAAACAGACACCTTGTGTAGTGGATTTCCCAGCTCCCAACCCAGTTCCATTTCTTGTATCTTTGTGGTACTCCAAGTAATCATTTAGATTCTTTCATGCCCAATCATTTTATTAAATTCTGGGTTTCAAGTTTGACCAGACTTTCCTGTGTTTCACTAAGTCTTATTTATGTTTTCTTCTAAGGCAAAAATGTATTGTAAGGCTGGTTTATTTGCAAGGCAATGTTTAACAAAACAGTGTGAGATGTATCTGATTAAAAACCCAGCCAACAATAAAGTGATTATCTTTCAGCACAGTGTGTGGTGCCATATGGTGACTGAGCAAGTGGGAAGAACTGGTGCTTAATATGCAGCTCCAGTGATTTACGGTTACAGACTTCCTGTAGAAAATTACTGCTTCTTTCATAAAAACCTAATTAGTTTAAAAAGTACATGTTTGCAGAGAAAATTTATACTAATAAAGTTGCAAGTTCAGTATCCAAATGTATTAATGATCTGTAAAAAGCTCAAGTGGCAGGTGGATTTTGAACCACCTGTCTCGATCTGTCCTGCTGACCCTGCTCAGAAGTTACTTGAAATAAACATAAGCAGCTGGTTTCACTGGCTCCTTTTATTGTTTATTATATTGATGAACTGTGTACAATTGCATTAAACCAGGTAGTACATCTATGAGCAGACTAAGCAACAATTATTCTTCTGGCTTTGTTTTTAATTCTGCAAGTAAAAAAAGACTTTGCAAAGAAAAATTGTTTATTCTCTCCTAAATTCAGAGAGTTGTCTCATTCTACGAGAGCAAAAAATATAAGATAATCTGAAAAGCATATAAATAAGAATGAAAGCAGCAATCTTATCTTTACCAAGACAATTTCATACATAATGTTTCATTGACTTAATAGAACCACAGCATTTTTAATCCTTATTAAATTAATCCAAAACACTTCTATTCTTACTGTAATAATGGTACTGAATTCTGTGTCAATAATTCTGAAAGGCAGACACCTTAAGAACAATAGCTATAACCTATTAAAATTTTTGGGAGCCTTTACACTTTTCTCTTACTCCATAGATTAGAAACAGACATCTTGTGAGTAAGATATTAGATAATTTCTAACACATAAAAAAAGCAGTCATAAGGGATATCACAGTAGGTGTTTCCATTATTCCTGTGCTTTTCTGTTCAATCATTTCATCTACTATGTGTTTAATTTCTCTTTTTTATTTCTTGAACACAGTGTTATATAAATGTACTCCTTTCAGCCATTCAGTATCATTTTAAAGAAAGGCTGAATTCCACAGAAGCTTGTAGTGGCTCAAAACACATTCTTCAGTTCCCTGTGAAACTGACAAGCACAACTGTCCTGTCTCCATCCTCCCCCTTCTCTGTAACCTAATTTCTCCTTCTCCTTTTCTCACAGTTATTATTTGACAACATCTATAAGAATTATATAAATTAGAAATTTCAAATTCTTTTCTTTTAATTACTTTAGAGACTCAGCACCTTTATCCAACTCTATTACGCATGGCATTATATTTTTACACAGCATTCTATTTGTACACATACATATGTAAATTCCTTAAGCTATATCTTAACCAGGAGATTATTACTAAAACCTGATTTTCTATAATAGGATCTTTAGTGATGATGATTATTTCAATCTTTACGTTAACCTCTGATCTCATAGCTCTTGTTATTAAGAAAATGATTTAATATTATCGTTTATTATATTTGAGAAGAGGTGATGTGATGTGAGGACATGCAAATTGTGGTAGGAACTCTAATTATGACCTGTAGACTTGCAGAAAATTGGCAGTTGCTTGTCATCCACAAAGATGAAAATGCAAAATAGACAGTCTTCTTCAGCACTGCTCAATAAAATCAACAGGCCAGACATGACTCAGAGTCTGCTCATAAATTAGTTGTTTGACATGGAACAAGGAATCACAAAGAAAGGCAGGGCAGAGAAAAAAAAAAAAGGGAGAAGCAGCAAAATTATGCCTCATGTGGCCTTCTGCTCTATTACTCATAGACAACTACATGAAATATTAAATAGTGCAATTACTGGCATAAAGAGAGTGTTAAACATGCTGTAATGGACTATGTTATTGAAATCAATAGCAGATAAGCTATAACTTGATGTAAGATTGTTGTTGATGCAACCTTGTTCTATGAGATGCAACACTGGGCCCAGAGATGATTCCCCTATTATAATTGCCCCTGCCAATTCCACAGAGAATGGTTAGGCATTCTTTTTTCCTGTTGGTGGCAATAACACAAAACAAAACAACACAAAACCACCCCAAAACAAACAGAAAAACCCCAAACCCCTAGACAGGTTAATCCTATGTAGCTTCTAAGAGTTTACATGCACTAAAGTTACTTGACGTAGAAAACCCATTTTACACCTATAGTCAAAGCACTCAGGTTTGTCTGTTTACCACTGAGGAAATTGGTGTTTGATTTAGAGATTTCAGTTAAGGGGTTATGTTTCACAGGACAAATCCAGACCTCTCATGCTGAAATTACAGTTGATGGTGATGTTGGAGGGAGGTTGGCAGTCTGTTGTCCTCTGCCCACTTCAGTGTCAGTGGGAAATAGCCTCAAATCTCTAAATCAGAATTTTCCTGAGTGATTTTCATCAGCTTAAGATAATGAGGAAAGAAAGTGACCTTCCATCTTCAATAGAAAAATTGGCTTTCAAGCTAAGCAGTCCTTTCAAATTAAAATATTATTTCAGTGGTTCCATACAGTAGTGACAATGTTTCCATACAATAGTAAACACCAAATACAGAAAAAATAGCAAGAATTCTGACCTAATAAGTGGCAGAATATATAATATATATATTCTTAAAGATTTGTAGTATTTATTATTTATTAAAACATTGGAAGGAATGCAATACTTAATATGAGTTTCATACTATAATTTCAGATATACTGGATCATTGTTTAGTGGTTAAACGTGAAATCATGCAGTTCAATTCATCTTACAGACCTGAGGTGGTTAAACTCATAGAAGTGGCAGAGCTGAACTTTTTTGAAAAATAGATTAAAAAAAATTATCTTTTGAGGTTTTTTCTATGTATAAAGAAAACATCTGGTGTCTTATACATTTCAAAGAGCATTTCTACCTAGTAAAATCTGTTCTGCTTAAGAAATCCAGTTGATGAAACTGAGAGAAAAATCTACCATACCAAAATGAAGCAGCCATTAATACTGTGATTTCTGTGGCTGTTAGCATTCAGTAGTTGGTAGTTTAGTAGAAAGGTAGCACATCCAGCTCACACCAAAAACTATGTAGTTGTCTGGTATTTTACAGCTAAGCATGTGGCTTGGGTTGCTAGCTATATAGCTATGAAATTTTAAGAATCTTAAGAACCTTGCCTGAATCTTAAACACATTTACAGTGTCATACTAAGGAAAACAGTGAAGAGGACCAAGTGAGGATGAGTTCCACTTGTATAGAACTGAAACTGGAAATTGTCTTTTCAAAAATGTCAAGATAAAGGAATAGGAGGGTTTGGGAACATTTGGAATAACATCAACACTACTGTTAAGAAATATACATGTCCTGACTTTGTTTTCCCATAGGTGTCAACAACAACATATACAGTAAGGCAGAGGACACTGTCTATCACTCCACTCCCTTATCGCAGACTTCTTAACATGATCCAGACTTAGCCAAAATTTCCACTCTTTTGAAGGCATTGTTAACCTCTTAGATGTGATTCTCGACTTATGCCTGTTCCAAATTCCCACTGAAATGAGAATCTAGGGTACAAAAAACACAAACCAGGAGTTGCAGCCCTTACCATGGAGATTTTATTCTATCTGGAGTTTGCATTGAAGGATAATACATAGGACAAAAAGACAATTAAAGGAAGTCTGCACGATGAATATATGGTTCCAAATATCTTCTAGATTGAAATTGTGCTGTTTAATTAAACAAATTTCCTTAAAGCATAAATGTAGACCAGGAGGCACTCTAGAGAAAATTCTACTTTTCTCATTTCTCTTACCACAGTCTGTTTTCTCTAGTTTTACCTCCAGAAACCAGAGTTCATAATTTGCCCATATCCATGGTTAACACTTCCTGTTTTTCTCCAGTTGCATCTCCACCATCTATCGTATGGATTGTTTTCCTTTATAATTGAAATGTAACTTGCTTACAATAAACAGCATCCAGTTGTCCAACCCAGAAAAAGTCAACCAGGAAAATTAGGAAGATGCACTGAAATGACTGGTTTTGGCAAAATAGTGGTGATAAAAAGACAACAGTCCAGCTTGTTGCCAGAAGTAAATACTGCTTTTGCTGGGTAGTTAAGCAATTGGTTTTCAGTTGCATCTGAGGTGGGTGGCCAGAACTTCTGATTCTCGATGGTTAGAGTGATGAGTTGGTAAGAAGAGTTGAAAAATGAGCAGCCAGTGCTATCATAGCTGAATGAAATATCTAGCTCTTGTGCCTATAGTTGTTCAGATGAACAGTGAACTGCATGGGTATAGTGAATATTGTAGTGCCTAGATTTGGGCAGCTGGTCAATGTGCTCTGTATCCTCGTGTTAACACAACTGACAGTGGTGCATTTGCTTGGGTGGATTAGCAGGGAGGGAAACCAAACTGGCAGCAAATAGAAAGAAATTGTTACAGGAACCAGGTCAGACAGCTATTAGAGATAGGGGAATCTTAAAACGAAATTACAGATCTTTTATCTTATGTCTGTGCTTTACCCTTATCCAAGAAGAATTTTCCTGCTGGACGTCAGAATGTAAAGAAATGGAATGGCACTTGTCAATATAGAATGGATATGAACAAAACTAAATACTCTTTTTACATTTTTTTAATGGTACAGCAGAAATTACAGAAAATGCTAGTTTAATTAATTATTAATAATATATTTTAGTCTTAGCTCATCAGTTACAATAAATAGAAAGCAATACATTGGACCTTTTTAAAACTGAAACATGGGTTTTTTTCATTTAGCATATTTACACTGAGATTCCACATTGCTGACTTTACATTAGCACTATCATCTCTAGCACCTTAATCTTTCTAGTCCTCTGAAAACAATGTTTAAACATCTGACATAGACTGTTATTCTTACCACTAAAAAATACTTCTGTCACCTAGAAAATGTCTTTTAATCGAGGGAAGATGACTCAAAAACATTGTTGAAATTTTCACACATTATTTTTCTCTTTCTTCTTTTTTCAGTTGTCATAACTAAAATAAGTTATCAAGCTCCAACTTTAAGATTTATCAAGGCTGTCTCATTGAATGCTAAGGTCACTCTTTAGTGTATTTCCTGGGTGGATTTCAGAATGGCAGGGATGAGAAGTCACTTCTTTGGAATTGTGAGACCTTTGTCTCACCTCCATAACACAATGAAGGTTCATCAAACTAGCAAAAGAAACTAGAATGGATAAAAAGAAAAGAAAAATCAGTAACGCAACAACTGACAGCAGGGCAAAGAAGTTCTGCAGGGCAAACTGAATCTCTCCTTTTTGATGGGTAAAGACATGAAAAACTTGTCACTTATACTTTTATATTAGCTGACATAATACTATGATACTATTTCTTTACATGCAGCAGTTGAAAAAACATGACAGTATATTTCAATTTTCCTTTTTTATCCAAACATTACAGAAATAATGAGCAGTTCACCCAAAGACATTTTTTCAAATTACAGTATTTCTAATACTGAAGAATAGCATTATTAGAATAATTTATTTCAAGATAAAAATATTTCCTCACAAATTAGTGGGACTCAGTTTAATGATCACTTAATCAAAGGATAGTTAGGCATGAATCAGATACAAGCTTGAATGAGTGTGTGCTCTAATGATATTTCACAGCTGTGGATGCTTGCGTAGATACTATCTAGAGATACTGGGTAGAGATTCTTTTGGCTTGACTTCCACATAAGTCTGTGTTAGTGTAATGTAGGTATTTCTGAAGACCATGAGGGAATGGTGATCTTGACAATTTCTTTGGGCATTAAGGTCTGCCTTTGGGACCTACATACTGATTTTTGCCCTGTCAATGTTGCCGTGTTCTTAAACCAGCAGCTGGTTTAGGTCAGTATATATGCGCTGCCAATATCTAGAAAAGATAATGAGCTCCATGAGCTTCAAGAGGGATCTTTCTTTAGTACTTCTCTTTGACTACTACCTATTTCACAGTCTGTCATCTTCCATAGTAAATTAACAATAAGGACTTGACTATTATGTCTATTTTGAGATAATTGTTAATGTTCCACGGTAGCATCATTTGCCATTTCTTTTGGGGTTACACTAAAATAAGATTATATATTTTTATTCCTTTAGTTGAACAATGTCAGTTAAAAAATGGGGAACACATACCAAGTCAGAGAGGAAAAGGCCATGAAAATCATAATCTCACTGAAAAATGCAATGAAAAATGAGCTGTGTGTTTTCTCTAACACTCTTATGATTTCAGAGAAAGGAATTAGAAATCTCAAGAGAGGAAGAAAAATTGTGGGAGTAATTATTCATCATCCTACAGAATTCCCAGAGGAAGTGCACTGCATACAGATTTCTTAGCATATTCTTATTTTGAAACTTAATTATAATGGATAGTATTTCCCATTATCATGCAAATAAACAATGTGTTCCTCACACATATCTCTGATGTGTTATGCTCTCCTCAGAGAAGATGCTCTTTTGTTTTGCATTGGGAAAGATATCAAATCAATAATTTAGATGTGACCTACCTGACAACTAGAGAATTTTAAATCTGCTATTAATTTTCCAATTACTTTCACTTATACAAAACGGGGTTAAAACTGGAACCATCCTGTAACTATTGAAGAGATTTATATCCAAAATTAAGCTGTGCTTTTCAGGAATCTCCACATCTCTACTTCTTACACCTGCCTGAAAATGATCCACATACCTGAATCTGAGGCATAGATCAAAAACCCTGTAGTAGGTGGCTATGGGTTTTTATTTGTTCCTTTGTTGAAGACTATTGAATGGACTTATCAGATAATGGGTAGTGACCTGTTTAAATATTTTTATCACAATGAAATGCTTTTGTCTGTGGCCAGGATTTCAAATAGTGGTTCCTTTCTGAAGCAACTACATATTAGATTTTAGTTGAGGTGTTTGAACTTATATATGCGGATTAAAGCAGTATACAAGGAATAAACAAAGGTAGAGATTTATAATGTGAAAATGTTAGATCTTACCTTAATAAGGCTCTAGAAAAACTAATACCCATATTTTTTAACAAAAGTAAAAAGTATCAGTGACCCTGCAATGGGTTGATTTCCTATCATTGATGGGTGCACAGTGTATATGATTCCCCTGCTTTGGGGAGCTATCATTCTGTATTTTCTGTGCCTTAGTAACAAATCACAGATTGAAGTGCCATTTCAACCTAAAACAGGAAAGATTTCCTAATAGCACTAAATATGCCTGAATCGTGACATCCTTTCTATTCATAGAATGCCCTGTTTTGTTTTGTTGTATGAAAAATGGTCTCTTTGGGTATAAAAACCCCTCATTTTCTGTATCTACTGTGAGGGAAGAAGTACATGAAGTTGCCTGTCTCACGTCTCTGAACTTGAACAGTTGACCAAGATAAAACTGTTACTACCAGCATTCTACTCTTTCATTTTATTTATTTATTTATTATTTTTTCTTTTGTGATCCAGGGCTGATCTGATATCATTGCCTCAGTTTAGAAAAGCTCCACATCTGCAAATCTTAAATGGATAGATGAATTTGCTCCAGTTAGGTATTTTGAGGGACAGTTCTTCATTATTACCATTTTCTTCAGCTTTCTTAGTGGCAAACTTCAAGTGTCTCCTCACTCACAGGCCAATTTCTATGAAGCTCTATTTAAGCACCAAATTTCTGTGCAAGATGTACCTAACACTTCAGCATTCAATTCCCACAAACAAAAGTGCACAGAAAACTTATGTACTGGAACAGTTAAATCTAAATCTCTTATAAGGGTTTAGCTCAAGATTCTTTCCCCATGTAGTGGTGGTGTAGGTGTGCCAAGAGAGACATACAGAACAACCTATGTAGGATAACCAGCATACAAGGCAGATGAGAGGACAATGTAAGAAAAGAATAAGTGGATTTTAAAGAATTTAATGAGAAATACCACTGCTGGCTATTCTCTAGAATATTATTAGACAGATGTTTTTTTCTGTCTCAGTCAAAAATGTGTTCTATAGATATGCTGCTTTGACTGAAATATTCAACCATGAGTTGCACACTTTCTTCACTACAATTATATTTAGTGTACCAACAAAAAACAACCAGACAACATCTTACAATGATTTAAAGAGCTTTTTTCACTAGCTATCCTATAAAATTTTAATGGCTACACACAAAGTTATAGACGTTAATGTATTCCATAGAAGGCAGACAAATCTGCAGATAATTTTTACAGGACTTCTAGTACTAATTACAGAGTTTATTAAAAACAATGTTTTACTGATGCTTATGAAAGTAAACAGCTCTAACATCCTGTCAATATTTTATGATCTAACAGTTAAAAGTTAATTTTCAAAAGGAACAGACAGACAGTCACAGCAATTTAAAGTCCATATATGGTCTTTCATTTATTAGTGTTTGCAAAAGTAGGAAAAATATAGATGAGAGTTGTGTACACTTGTACACTGTGCCTGGTCAGCTTTGCTGACCCCTAAGAAATACTTGTCAAAATCTTTTTGTGGTTAGGATCCTCACAGACAGACAAGGGAAGAACTTTGCCAAGTAGAGTTGAAAAGCATTTGCCCTTGCATGATGAAGATGTCACAAGCATATGCTGCATCCCTGACTGACTTGTTCTAAGAATCTCATAGACTCCCCTATGAACTTCCACAGAAGTCCTGCACCAGTTTAGCTCTGAATTTGCATGTAAGTCATTTCAAGAGCTACAGGCTTGCCAGCCTGGGTGTATTTTACATCCATGCTTCCCAGCATCACAATAACATGCAAAATTTCTTCAGTTCAGACTCATGGTGATGGGATAATAATAATACTAATAATAATAATTTTAAAACAAACAAACAAAACTAAAAAAAACCCACCACCACCAGCCCCCAACAATATAACAGAAACAAAGCAGAGAAGGCTAAGAAGTACATTCAGTTGATTCTATTTAAAAATACTTCTGAAATCTATGGGAACATTTGGAGTTTTAAATTGTTATAATTATATCATCCATTAACACTTTTCTTGAGATCCTGGATAGCACAAATCCAAACAGCTATTTAAGTTCTATTTTAACAACTGGAGTGCTCCATGACAACAGCTTTGTAGCTGATAAAATACAGAAGGGAGGGCCATATTCGGTCCATGCCTAAAAAATTTCAAGATTTTAGTGTTTTTCTTTTGTTGGCTTCAATTCCCAAACTGCAGTTTTAAGATCTGCACTGTTTAGAGGGTGGTATACTGAATGCCTCGTGAGACGAATGGATTTCACTGGAATTCACAGGGTGGGAAAATTCCCAGCTGCTGCTCAGCCTCTTCCTCAGTGCCTCAACTCTCTCCCTAATTCCCTCTGTGAACAGAATAGCTCCATTTTGGCTGACATGGATTTTAACTCCCATCTTGACTGAAATGGATTTAAACTAGAGATATGATCCATACAACTAACTCAGCTTTACCATCCAGGCTTGTACCTTTGTGCCTGGTATTTCCTTAATGAATGGGAAGTAGTGAAGAATATGTCATTTATATTGACAAGGGTATTTAGGAAAAGTATCAGATTTCCACTTAGATACATATCTAGTAGTTTCAGCATAGCAATTAATCTACATAAAAATCCAATGTGGATCTAAAAGTCTGCAGCAGCAGGAATATTTCTGCTGTGACATGTTTAGATTCTCTGTTATATGCTGAAAATAAGTTAGCTAAAGAAAACATGTTGCTTTGCTTGTCAAGGATTTTTCTCCCCTCAATGTAGTGCAGCACACACTAACTAGGACAAATGACTTAATCTTCTCATCGCTGCATGTTGCAACATTACTTTTGGCTGAACGAACACAAAATGGGCTGTTCAAACTCAGTCAGTATGTGTCCCTTAAAGTTAAAAGGTAAAATTTACAGGCTGATAGATAGTACATTGTATGGGAGGTTTCTCATGATTCTCTTACTCCACAAATACAGGATCAAGCTGACACTGAAGACTACATAAAATCCTGTAGTCAAAGAAATACATACATATTTTAAGTAAATAAATAAAATAAATAAGAGAGAAAAGCTGAATCTGAGAAAATGTGTGTCCTTAATTCCTCCTAAGTTTTTAATCACTAGGAAATTGCATACCTTTAAGATAATTGTGTTGTGTTTGGTCAGATGCACAGAAAAATTGGAATGCAACTTGTTCTCTGTTCAAAAAATGTTAATTTCTTAATTCATATCATACATTATATTGGCAAGGCACCAAAAATATTCATTCTAATTGCTTTCAAAAGAAAATGAAATTAATTCATTTGATCCTTAAAGTATACTGCAGTAGAGAGAACACATTTTAATGACCTGGATAGTGCACAGTTGGCTAAAACAAACATCAAAAGTTATTGCAGAGGTATACATTGTATTAGACAGAAAAGAAAAAAACAATCAAAGAACCAAACAAACCACACCAAAGAAAGGAAGGAATTGGATTATTCAGGACAAGTAACTCAGATGCCAATTCTCTGATCATCATGCTGTTCTCTGATTAGGAGTCAAAAAATTGCCTTATTTCATCTTTGCTATTTCACACTGTTTTGCTTAGCAGGAAGCCACTGCAGTCACCAAAGCAAGGTAGGTCAACTTTGGCTGTGTGCCAAATTGCATTCAAATAGGATCCAAGAGTATTCTAGTGACCACCAATCTCTAAATCATCAACTTCCTCTGTCAAACCTCCTTTTTCCCAGATATAACCCGTGTGCCACAATTAAGTATGTAAAAACACAATGTCGTAAGTGTACGCACCAAAAATATGAAGGACGAGTCTTGTTCTATGTGAAAAGTCTAGCCTTTAATTGTGTGTGTACTATACTGGCAGAAATGGACAACAGCTGGTCTGCTTCATGTTAGTTGAAACAGACATGATGAAAGAATATGTTCTTGATCCCATACAATATCTGCTGTCCTGATTCATAGCCTTCACAATCAATAAGAAATTTTTGCTGATTTTGAGGGGCTTTAGAATAGACCCTTGTCATTTAATTTTTAGACTTTTTACACACTCTAGTAGAAAGTACTGAGTGAAGATGCCTATTGTCTAAGCTGTGATGGAATATCTAAAAGGAGGGGATATTTTTCATGTTTCCAAAATAGCTTTGTACAGTGCTGCAAGTGAGTTTCTCCTCTGGTTATTGATCTGCTTTAAAGTAGTGCTATTGGAAATGTCTGTACTGTGGGAATGTTAAAATTTAATTACCCTATGGCCAAGTATTTCTAGTGCAGTGGCAGCTTCAAAACTAAATTCTGCAATATTCTGGTCCTGGTGGCATGTTCAAGTGGTTTTCCCACAATCTGTTAACATTCTTTTATCATCTAAAAGTATCTCAGTTTCACTGGCTTGGAATATCATGAGAGTGATGCTATAAAATATATCAGTCCATTGGTCATCCTAAGTTAACCCACAACTCAAATATGATCACACCTAGATCACTGAATTTTAATTTTATATGATTATTGAGAGACTTACATATCACAGATACATATGTAAATATATCATAAATCTACCCAAAGAACCCCTGAATATTTCTCTTTTTATAAACTGTTGGATAGCAACCTAGTAATAATCATTCCCAGTCATTGTGCTGGGATGAATTCAAAGCAGTTATTTCTTGAATTATCCAGTCTTCCAACTGGTCTTCTTTCTTTATAAAGAGCAAAAGGAAATTTTCATTTCCTTATAAAGGCACTTGTATTCATTAGACACTTTTTAATGAAAAATTTACTTGTCCTAAAAAAGGGAAAACTATGACCTATGCACTTCTGGAATTTTTCTGTATGTTGACTGTACATTTACAGTGGCTACAGGCTGATCATTGTCTATAGACACTTTTTGGTAGATTTCTCTTTTGGGTCTTTTTTCATGTAAGTGCATATACCAAGAACAACATGGAATTCTTTAACATTGGCAGTGAATTGTTCATTTATGCAAAACAATAAGGCTTTTTTGTTTTATTCATACTGCCTGAAACACCAAACCACTTCATGAAAGGACAGCCTAGCACTACTTGCAGGGCAGTCTTTTACCTCCAATGAGCTCCTGATATATTGCTAATGTCAGGCTGTCATGTCATAGAACCTTTTCTCATATGGAATGGCTTCCAGCAAGCATTTTTATTGCTTCTGGTCAAACCCTGTGCTGCACTCTGCCATGAATAGCTTCATGCATCCTGCACATTTTTTTCCTGAATTATAGGCCATGCACTGGCCAGCTTCAGACTTCATTTTGATAACTTTTTTTGTTGACCAAGGTGGAATTGCACTGACTGTAAGCATTGTTATGTAGCCCTTTTAAACATTTTGAAGACTTATGATTCAGTAGTACTGTCTTCACTGGCACAGGTTTAAATTCAAGCCATTTACACTATTGCACTTCCATCTGACCTTCTATAACATCCATCTGAACTTCCATCACATCTATCTGATCTTCCATGACGATTTCAGTATGTAAACCATTGTTATGCTCATTTATTTGTGAGCATATTTCCTTGGGTGCCTCGTTAGAAAAATCAGCATCTGAAATATTGAGAATGTACAGAGAGATGCACTTGAAGAGTGTTCATCAGAGCACAGTTGCTTTGCTTCAGAGGAGGGCAGTGGTCTCACACAAGTTGCTTAGTATTTCTTTATAGCAGAGTGTTCTCTTTCTGGGCACTTCAGGAACACGAAATACACAGTCCAGCACGTTGAGATCAGTGAGATCTTTTCAACTCTGGGAGCAGGAAAAGAAGTGGGGGTTTGTGTGGGAGGAAGAGGGAGTGAGTAGACAATTGGTCTCCCTGGTTTATGACTTTTTGCAAGAAAGAGCAATTGTATTATGAAAGTGAGGTTAGTTCTGCAAGGCTTTAGCAACACTGTTTCATTAGACATCATAACCTGGCTCCCCCTTTCTATAACAATATTTAATGAGGGTTGTTGTATAAAGCATCATTGCTTGAACACAATATGAGAGGAGCACAATGGGAAACTGCACAAATACTGCTTTTACAAGGCTTTTCAAAGTGTTTCTTGTCAGTTTCAATCAACACCCACTTAAAGATTAAATAACATCAACAAAGTCTTGTTTTCATTAATCAACATGCATGATTCATCTTGAAAGAATAATATGAAACAATATGTTCCAGTAACAATAGTGCAATCCAAGTCCAGAGCTTTATAATCCACAAGTAATTTTTTTCCTTAAGGCTTTTAAAACAAAACACATATATGCAAGCAAACAATCAAATAAACAAACAGAAGGTACTGGTAATATATGTAAGTTTCAGTACATACTATTTTAGTGCATTGAAACAGCCATGACATTAGATGCAGACATCTTAGATGGAAAAAAGAACTACAAGAAAAACCTCAGTGAAAGTTACTTAGAATCCAATCCAGCTATTTAGGAAGCTAAACTTAGACAATAAGGAACACTTACTTTCACATGCACTTACTCATCTGTACTGATGATAAAAGCAAATTTAGGATGTTACTACTGCCTGAAATGAAACAAGCTTGCTAGTTTAGGATAATGGATAATGACACTGCGTTGCATACTTTCACGATTCATGATGCATTAACTCCTTCTGGATTCTGCTGCTCCTAGCTTATGCCTCAGTTTTCCTTTGTGCAGAGACAGATTTTGCCACTGAAGAAACTGTCTACATAAAGGACTACAGAGAAAGAGAGTTTGGGTTTTATACAAAACTATAAAATGGTTGCTAAGAGGATTCTGGTAGCAAAAACACTGCAAATAGATTCTTCTTGGTTCAAATAAATGCTAGGAAGAATCTAGTGTCAATGAGATAATGAGACCAATCTTGAAGGAAATAGGAAAATCAATACTCAAGAATAAATCATATCACCTATTATACTTTTGTTACTGTATACAGGCATAGTTCAGATTTAGAAAGAAAAATAGGAAAAAATATGTGACTTTTTATTCCTGCAATGAGTGAAATAAAAAGCATTTACAGTAATTTGTTGATTCAAAGCCATACTGTCATAAACTGAAAAACTCTACTCTTGACATAATGCCCATTTAACCTCACCAGGGGTCTTGCCTCTGGCACTTCCATTGAAGATATTATGTCTATTTTCACTCTGTCTTCAGGGAGAAATACATATTCTGGTGTTTTGAGTATTGCTACTTTCTTTGTTACCCAGAAATTTTCAGAGGAGAGAAATCCTAGATCTCCTTGAACATACGTATTTGAAAAAGACAGATGAGAGTGTTCCTCATGCCTTACCTTATCTTCAATATTCTGATTTCAGAATTAAAATCCATTTTTCTGCAGTTTCCACAGATTCTACCCTTTCATGGATAATAGCTATGTCTGATGTCCTGCTAGATGAAATAATTGGGCTCTAGGAACAGTGCTGAGCACCACCATTACTGCATCTCCTTGCCATGGATAGCTACACTCCTGTCCTTCAGTCTGACTTTGTTTTTCATTTAAAGGACCCACACTGTGCAAAAGTTAGCATTACCTTGGAAACTGTTGGTAAAATAGATTATAGTTTCTGTTTTTCTAGGTAACAGGTTTAATGCTAAAGCAGAGTTCAAGGGTGCTCCAGAGCTCAGGTGAAATCAGTGTCTGGTATTCTCCAGGGTGCACTGTGTTCCTGGTAGGTAAGCGCAGATTTGACTCCAGTGTCTACACCCACGTGTTTTACTTTGTGAAGCTTGATACAGATACTATTTCTGTCTTAGTAGTATTTGTTCTAATACTAAGACAAATTCATTTTGGCCAATTTCACACCTTTTTTCATGTTTGTTCTATGCAGACATTTTTGCTATTGAGTTTTATTAACAGAAGTTACGGCCAATTTTAAAAATAAAGTCTGCTATAACCATGAAAAATTAAGATATTTTATTTGCTTATTCCTAGATTTATGTGTGCAACTCTTTTCAGCAGAAATATTCAGGCAATACAGAGGAAAAAAAAAATGCTTTGGTTTTCCTATAATAAATTTTGACACAACTAGTCAAAACCAAAAGACAAGAGTGTTTTCTATGAAGATAAAGAAACCAGAATTCTACCAAGGAATTTCATCTTCTTTGCTGAAAAATAATTTTACAAATCTGGTGACATTTTTGCTGTTACAGTGGTTCACTGGCTTTGGTACCATTACAGTGATTTATTAGCTGAGTATTATTTTTTCTTCTCTGTTTTTATGATTAGATTTCTGATGTTCTGATTTTGCATTATTAAAATTATGTAGTGACATGACCTATTTCCACAAGCTCTGTAGAAGCTCTCCATCAGTTGAAATACAAGACTTGAGAACATTGCATAAGGAAGCCAATCTCATTTCAGAGTTCATGCTGAAGTTTTGTCTGCTCTACAAAAAGATAGTTCTGTGTAGAAAACTTAAGGATGAGTTTAATGATGATTGCTACAGCTGCAACATAAATTTTAAAAGTCCTAGGCTATTAGAATACAAGGCAAACTTTACATCAAGATTCACTCAAAAGATTGATGACTCAATTCAGAATGTTTCAAAACCATCTAAGTACAGTCTTTATGCTTGGAAATGCTCATGACAAAAGCCATCAACTCCCAAATTCTATCAACAACTTAGCCTTTAAAGTCAGAATAAAACAAATGTTGAAGCACAGCAAATTCTATGTCAGATCAGACTTAACACCAGCTTCTAGAATCTACATCTTCCTTTAAGAAAACAAAGAGCAACATTTCAGAGAACATCTTCATTCAAAGTACAGTAATGAATGCAAGCTCTTCCATTAACAAGCAGCTAGTTTAAATCAACCCCTCACTGGTAAGTGGCCAAAAGCTTGATTCAGAGCCCATTAAAGTAAACGGCAGCCTTTCCCTTGACTTCAGAGGGTTCTAACATAGGACTGAAAATCAAAAGCTTCAGACATCTGCTGGTGTCTGTTCAGCAGCCAACATCAAATTAATTATTGTTCTTGGAATGTGTTTTGATGCTGCTCATGGTGCAGACAGAAATATGAGGTAAAACCCTCCCAGGGCCAGTATAGAGGAGGAAACAGTGGGAAAAGAACCAATGCCTACACAACTCAAGAAGTGAAAGCTCCTTCTTTTCTCCTTGTTACATCCCTGTGTCAAGCAGTTTACACTAGACTGTGAGGGTCGTGATTTAATTCAAATACTATGATGTGCTATCATCACTAAGCATATACTAGTCACTAGCTATCCAGTTTCCCCAGGCTGCTGACATACACCAGAGAACGAACCATCAGTTTACCAGTTTGGATATATGCATGAATTATTACATGCCTAAACTAGCAGGTACTTCATATCAGATGGTTATGTCTTGAAACCTCTGGGTCTAACCATGTTCAGGCAATATTTACAAAATTCTCCTCCTGTGGGTAATATTTTGGGAAACAGATTCAGTTACTGCAAACATCCCTGATTCTGGTAGATCTTTTTTTCCTGCAGATTACCATCTTAATTTAAGCAACTTTGGTATTTTGTACTCTAATAGCTGTTCCAGGTATAGTAAAGAAGTATGAGAATAACTGAAAAATTGAGATTTGGAAGTGCTAGGATCCTGTCAAGAAGGTAGATATGTCTACAGAAATCCAGTGAATAAGTCCTTAGAGGAAGATATGGGGAAGGAATTCAGTTTCAGAACACAAAGTAGCAGTGTAGAGGTGCAAAGAGTAAAAGCTGTATCAGGGAAGAAAGGGTTATAAAAACAACCATTAACATCTCATAACACATATCTAGAAAATAAAATTTATCTCAATGTTGCAAATTCTATTTAAAAAAATCAAAATTAATACTCAAGCTATCTTTATATGCATGCACCTAGCTACCAGGTATTAAGAACTAGGAGAATATTTAATAGTTCTTATAATATTTGCAGCAGTAAAAATTTCAGTTCCTGTAGGGATATAGAATTGCAACAGTGGGAATACAAAGTAACATGAGAAGAATTTCCAATAATAAACACAATTAGCAATGTAGATGAGAAATCTATCTGATTTACAGGCTGCATATGAAATTATAACACATTCATAATATGTTACCCACAGAGCAATCCAATACATTTGTTTATCCATGCTCTCAGATTAAGAAAGTAATGTTGTCAACCAACCAATTGTGGGCATTACAGATTCAAGATTAATTACCATCTGCATGGGACAGATGTTAAATCTTCAATTTCACAGCAAGGCTTCTATAGGTTATTTCCCATGGAGTGCTTCTTTCTCTGATCAATAAATGTATCAGACTAGCTGTTCATCTTGCCACAGAGGTCAGAGGAATGACAGAGGTACATCTGTTTTTATGACAAATAAGGACTGAAGAAATGAATCCTATCCAAGCAGATAAACAGCTCTGCTGCAACTATCTTTCAGTCTTCTACCGAGATACTGATGATTAAATTTTAAGCACTTAGGAATTTGTTAGTGTTAGCACATCTTAAAAAAAAAAAAAAAAGAAAAAAGAAAAAAACACAAACCAAACCTTTTTGGCCTTTTTTGTAGATTCTCACACTAGAGTTTGTGTCCAACTTTTGTATGAGCTGGAGCATGATTCCCCATTGTACCTTCAGCTAATTCAATAGTGTCAGTACATGAGAGCAGATTTTGACTAGAAATATACCCTCAAAAGCTGTATTCTTTATTATTATTGTTAATATTTTTATTTTACTTGTTGCATAGAGTAAGAAAGTGAGCAGTTGAATTAGTTCTTATGCAAGTGACCAGTGTCATCTTTGAAAAAGACATGCTAAATGTATCATTACTTCACAAAATAATTCAAAAGTATTAGGACTAGACCCAGAGCGTTGTAAGACATCAATCTTTCTTTGTCTAACCACATAGATCTCTGACACACGTCATACCATTAAACATGCTCTTGGTAAGTGTTAGCTATATTTTCTCCCAAGAGGATGGAGATGCCAGATATTTCTGCAGTTTTCTGAACTGCCAGAAGCCAATTAAACTGGATCTCCTTGTGAAGGGGAAGAGAGATAGTAGATTAAGAGGTTTGGATCTCCTGCAGAGACTGCTGAGTAAAGCATTCAAATGTTTGCATTACATTAGGCTGAGTGGAGTTTCCTGCCTGATAGCCTGTATCAAATATTTGTATGAGGCAATACCTATGTTATGTATAAAATCCAGGCATGGTTTTAATTGAGTTTCAAGTTCTACCTGAGACTCTAGATGGAATATGAAAGAAAGAAAGAAAACAGAAAAGAAAAACAAAACAAAACAAAACACCAACACCCCCCCCCCCAAAAAAAACCCATAAAAAAACCCTACAAAAACCCTCAAACCAGCAACAGTGAATATGACATTTGCTTAATGTAAATGTAAACAAGGCTATGAAGAATTGCAAAAATCATAGAATAGTTTGCGTTGGAAGGGACCTCCAAAAATCACCTAGTCTAACCCTTGCAGTAAGCAGGGCCATCTACAACTTCATCAGTTTGTTCAGAGCCCCATCCTACATGACCTTGAATGTTTCCAGGGTTGAAGTATCTACCACCTTTCTGGGCAACCTGTTCTAGTGTTTCATCACTCTCATTGTAAAAAATTTCTTCCTTATATCTAGTCTGAATCTACTCTTCTTTAGTTTAAAAAAAACCTCTTGTTCTTATTGCAACAGACCACACTATAAAGTCTGTCCTCATCTTTCTAATAGTCTCCCTTTAGTACTGAAAGGCCACAATAAACTCTCCCTGGAGCCTTCTCTTCTCCAGGCTGAAAAAAACCCAAACTCCTCAGCCTTTCTTCATAGGAGAGGTGTTCCAGACTTCTGAACATTTTTGTGACCCTTCTCTAGTCCTACTCAAACAGGTTCATGTCCTTGTGCAAAGAGCTCCAGAGCTGGACACAGTACTCCAGGTGGGGTATCACCAGACTTGAGACATGGGCAAGCTCACCTCCCTTGACCTTCTGGGCATGTTTCTTTTGATGTAACCCAGGTTATAGTTGACCTGGGCTGTAAGCACAAAATGCTGGCCCATGTCCAGCTTTTCATCCATCACTAACCCCAAATCCTTCTCCTCAGGGCAGATCTCAATCCCTTCTTCAATCAGAAAATATTATCTCCATTTTATAAATGAAGAACTAAAGATGAGCATAAATATAGCAAACTGTCTAAGAATTAATTTCCTTACATGTCCTCTAACTCTCCCAAGTCCACCATGATTGAGCATATAATAATTCCTCTTTATTTTTCAAAGGTGCTTCAGATATACTACAGCGATGACTGTGATCAAAGATTTATTTTATACTGAAGGAAACCAGGCTGCTGTCTCTTGAGATGTTCTATCTCATGGATATTATGTCCAAGACTTTTTGAGAATCTGGTTTATGATGGACATCTTTATCTAATTTCATTGACAGTCCTCTCTATAAAGCTAAGTACACAGCTGGGCTGCTGGAGATTCATGCAAGAGGAACTCATTGACTTTGAACCCTTGTTCTTTGAGTTGTATCTGTTTCAGTGGAAAAAAATTATAAACAAGGCTCTTACACAACACATAGAAAAAATGAAAATTTAATTTACACTCTCAACCATGAACTGTAGGAAAACCAACATTATCCACATAAATACAGTTTCCATTAAAAATAAGCTGTTCTTGCTGCTATTGTTGTAGTAACATATAAAATGGGAACCAAGTCAAAGGTAACACTGCTGTTAAGGACCTGTGGAGAGCTGGAAAGAATTTCTGTTGTTGCTTGAAAAAGTTAAGTGGAAGACAGGAAGGCAGTGGAGCTAGTCTAACAGAAGAAGATTCAGTGCAAGGCCAAGGACTAGTCAGCTGAAGGACACAGTGCGGCACACTTATGTAGTGCCAGGGGCTATGATAAATGGAATTCACACACAGGACAAAGAAGAGTTTGAAAATTGTGATTCTGTGAAATGACAGTGGGAGAACAGAAGTTTGTTTGAAGGGGTTTCTTTCAATATCCAGAGAACATAATGATAAAGTTGTGATGTAGTTTCACTAACCGAAAGTATGTCTTTTTTACTCATCGTTTATTGCAGTCAGGTTCCAGAAAGTAGCTTTAGCAGCCCTATATGCCAGGTACCTTTCTACCTAGTGGAATTGACAATGTTGAATTTTTTCTCTTGGCTTTTATGTCTAGAATTTGTATTGTATCTACACTTTTCCAGTTGAAGATGTGTCATTTGACAGAAAAAAAAAATATGAATGCAGTGAGAAGAGAAAGGCACAGAGGGGGAACATGATTCTGCAGCTTAATAATACTGACTTAGGAGAAAAGGGTTTTAATAAGTGCCAGTTGAGATAAAGGGAAACAGATCCAAAAGGTTTGCAAGCATTGGAACAGGCTGTCCATGAAAGTGGTGGAGTCACTATTCCATGGAGAGCTCACATTTAAAAGACATGTAGTTGTAGTCCTTATGGACATGTTTTGGTGGTGGACTTGGCAGTGTTAGGTTAATGTCTGGGCTCGATGATCTTAAATGTCTTTTCCAACCTAAATGATTCTGATTGTATGCACTGTGTCAGCACTCATTTGGGGCAGTCAGTCTTAGATTCTGGTGTTTATTTCTGCAACTGTTTCCATATATTTCACATCAAACAACCTCTTAATGAAGGTGAATGCCTTCCATGCACTTGTTCAGGATGTCTCTTTTGTATGTTTCTTCTGTTTTGATTTTTATTCTTCAAGTCAAAGTCTATTTTTTTTCTCTATTTCTGAAAAAGCACAATGAATTGTTAGTCTTAATTGTGGAATAAATAGGCTTATGTTCTGTAGCGAAGGATAAAGCTAAGGTACATTTGAACAAAGTGGACAGCCATATGGGCCAACAGGATGCTCTTGCATGTGCTGAGGGAGCTGGCTGATGCCATTGAGAAGCTATTCTCAGTAATCACTGAAAGGTCATGGCAATTGAGGGACTGCAAGGAAGGAAATGTCACTGCTGTCTTCAAAAGAGGCGAGAAGGATCCAGGGAATAAAAGGCTAGTCAACATCATCTTGTTTCCAGGAACGTGATGGAGCAAGTCCTGGAACAAACAAGTCTAAGACAAGAAAGAGTAGTCAGCATGAAGCTATCATGCCTGACCAACCTGATAATAGTCTACAAGCAAATAACTAAGCCAGTGGAGGAGAGGAGAACATGGAAGTCTGTTTATTTTAGTAGGGCTTTCAACACTTTCTTGCGTAATATCCTCATAGACAAACAGATTAAGTATGGTCCCAATAGGTGGACGTTAAGATGGATTGAAGACTGGCAGAACTGCTGGATGAAGAGGGCTGTGATCAGCAACATGAAGTGCAGCCAGAGAACAGTCAGTAGTGGAATACCCCAGGGGCTGGTGCCAAAGCCAATACTGTTCAATATATTCTTTAATGACCTGGCGTGCAGCCTCAGCAAGTTTGAAGACAATACAAAATTAAGAGGAGTGGCTGATACACAAAGACCTTTCTGCTGCCACTCACAGAAACCTTGACAAGTTAGAAAAATGAATCAATGAGAACTTTGCCAGGGGAAATGCCAAGTCCTGCACTTGGGGAGGAATAGCTCCATGTGCCTGCACAGCAACTATGCCAGCTGGAAGGCAGGTTTACAGAAAAGGTTATTAGGGATCCTGGTGAACACCAAGTTGACCATGAGCCAGGAATGCACCTTTGCAACAAAGAAGGTCAAGAGCCTTCTGAGATGCATTAACAGGTGAAGAGAGATGCTCCTTCCTCTATCCTTAGCACCTGTAAGACATATTTGGAGTACTGGGTCCAGTGCAGTGCTTCCTTGTACAGGAGACATATGGACTGGAGTGAGTCCAGTGAAGGACTTGGAGGACAGACATATATGGAGAGGTCGAGTGAAGGTTTCTCAGCTTGGAGAAGAGAATGCTCAGGAGGTATCTTATCAACATGTATAAATATCTGGTGAAAGAGTGTAAAGAAGACAGAGCTAGGATATTTTCAGTAGTGCCCAGTGACAGGAAAAGAGGCAATGGGCACAAAATGAAACCTAAGAGGCTCCGTCTGAACACCAAGAAATACTTCTTCACTGTGCAAGTGACTGAGCACTGGCGCAGGTTTCATAGAGAGATTGTTGAGTCTCCCTCCTTGGAGACATTCAAAACCTGACTGGACATGATTCTGACTAGTTGGCCCTACTTGAGCAGGACGCTTGGAGCAGATGACCTCACCTGCTTTCTGGTTTTGTGATAAATACATCTGTCATAGCTATTAGAATTCAGAAGTACTTAGAAGCACACATTCATTAGCTAGACCTTTTTCTGATCTCCAATTTCTCTCATGAGTAGCATCAAGATTCTGTTGGGGGGGTATTTGTGGTTTTTGTTGGTTTGGTTTGGCTGGGTTGTTGTTGGTTTTGGGGATTTTTTTGTGGGCTTTGTTTTTTTTTTTTCTGGATGGAAGATTACTCCTCTTATGTCTCCTGATAATTGTTACTTCTTCTCTAGTCTGTGCTTGCTCTTCTTCACACTCAGGGTAGTATTTCTACTTTTGCAGTTGTGCTTTGCCTCAAATGTGGATAATAAATTACTCATAAAATTAATCTGACTTGTAATTTAATACAGTACTGTCCTGTGCTGGAATACTGGGTCGATAGTTTGTAGCACATAATGAGACAGGAAAGATACTGAAGCAGTAAAAGTGTAATTTCAAAATGATGTTTTTGCAAAGTGTATAAACATCAGACAGATACCAATAATCACAGGTAATGAAAACCTGCAGGTACCTTGTAAGAGGCCTCACCAGTGCAATAACACCACAGCCCACAAAGGGGCACCCAGATGCTGTGTTTAAAACTATTATCCTCTAGCACCTTCTCATATGTGTTTCCAGACATTTAAACTTCAGAAATTTCCAAACAAAAGTTTCCTTTCACTGTGACACTGCTCCGGAGCCTCAGTGAAATCCCAGCCTAGAAAAAACCTTGCAAGTCAATGGCGTTCGTTTGAATATACATTTAGCTAATCTCCCTTCATTTGTCACCGTGACAACTATGATACAAGAGTAATCTACTAGTATTGCTTTTTTACAAAACCACCAACACATTTTGGGCTAATGAAACATTGGCCAACAACAACATTTAAAAATAGTCTTATAGGAAACTGCCAACAGCTGTTTGGTCAGAAAGTTTATCATTAATGTAACATTACACATGCTCAAATTCTTACCAGTCAAATGCTTCTTGAATCTGCTCCAGTTGCGTCTGGCTAAGTCCTTCTCTTTTCTATTGAAGTATATCCACAGAGACATTGCAGCTTTGCCCCTTTCCAGTGCTGGCAGCTCAAATATGACACAGCTTTTCCAACAGTCCTCCTGCATTCCCACTTCACCTGGTACAGTGCACTTAACCTTGGTATGTCAGTCATTTTTCCAGTAAAATCTATCTAACATCTGTGACCCGGTGGAGGAACAGAAAAGGCATGGGGCCAGTATTAATACAACTGTGATGTCAATGTTAGATGATAAGAAACCTGAAATAAAAGGGTGCTTATAGCAATGCTACTGCATTAAAAAGATTTGCATAATTAACATATGGCTGTGATTTCTGCCCGGTATGTTTGTGACACCACTGCTTTAACGGGCTAATTGCCTCTGAGAAAACAGAGCTTTGCTTGCTGTATTACTGAGAGGCAAAATCAGGAGAACTCAGACTAACTCAGCCAACAAAGGTACCTGTCTTGCTGAGAAACAATTGACTCAACTATATATGAGCATCCTGATGAGCCTATATTCTGAGTGAGGACATTACAATTCCAAAGGACGTTAAAAACACCTTCTTGTCTATAACTTATATTTCACTATTGTGCCTTGTTAATTAAAGAGAAAAAGTATGTAATAATGGCATTAAGGCAATGGCACGGCATCAACTTCTGTGGCTACAAATTCAGCCTGTTGATTTTAACTCTGGTATTCTATTCAGAACAATGCCTGATAGTGTATCTGCAATGAGCATGTGATAATATGTATTTGCCTGGCTTTACATTCACTTCACAAATCTAGAAACATGTCAGACTTCCAATACAAATCATTCATTAGAGCGAATGGCAACAGCTTTGTCACAAGCTGTCAGGATAGTCACTGGAGAATGGCAGTCACATGTAAGTAGTGAGATTTAAGGGATTTTAGATTTCTGTGTTACAAAGAAAAAGTACTTAGCTATTATCTGAGAAGCATTAAATAAAACCGATCAATTTTATCTCTTTGTTTTCAAAATAAAATTGCACAATAAAGTGAGCAATCCATAATCTGGACTCCAGCTGTAGATGGTGAGTCTGCTTATTCTCTTGTGCTTTGCAGACTGAAGTAACAAAGACAGAATATTGTATGTGACCAGCAGCTTGCTGGAAATGTCTTTGGCAAAAGGGGACTATTTGTCACCACCTGAAGTTGTATTAAACCATTTAGCATACACTTGCTTAAAATCTTGCTACAGAATGATATGAAGTATCACAAGACTCAGCTGTAAGATAATAGTATGCAGCCAAGCACATTTGTATCTTGATATGTCTGGTACAATAGAAAGATTTATTATGTCCTATCCATTTACTGCACATTGCAGTCAGAGTTGTAATTGGCTAGGATGGTTAAGATTTGATTTAAGGCAATGATTCTATCAGCTTGTTTTTCACTAATAGGGCATAAGTGTTCCACAAAGCATTATATCTTCCTGTTTATAGCCTGCCCTGGGTTAATTGTGTGCTGCAGTCTGATCTGTTCCTGCCTTTACATCATCTGCTATGAGAGAATATGGATGCATATATTTGATCACTCCTCCGTATTTACACAAGACAAGAATGATATTTCTCAGAAGCTTACCCAAAATATCACCATTTTCAAATCAATAACGATTGTTAAGAGAATTGCAGGTTCCATTTTGATTCACTAGGACATTTGATGGATTACAATGATCAAAGCTAAATATCCTTTGGCATCAGGCTAAGGTCTCCCATTTTACACTTGTTATAGTCTAATGCAGAAAAATCAAAGAATTAGATTACAAATGAACATTAGTGAAGTGAGTAATTAGAAGCATAGTTTATGGCCAACAGTAGTTAAATGGCTTCATTTTTTTTAGAAGTATGGTTTGTGGCTAATAGTACTTAAATGACTTCATATTTAAATATATATGATGAATCATATTAGCAGAAAGGAGTGTAATGATCATAATGAATGGCTAATTCTCTTATGGAAAGGAACAATACCAGTTTCTGACAAAGTTCTAATTACATAATTGTGCATGAGGTCTTTGACTTGTTTGTTTTTCTGGAATCAGACCTATGAGTAGTCTTCGATTATATTCTTAATAGTTTTTCTTTCTTTACTGAGAGACAAGATGACACAGAAAGAGCTATATGGAGTCTTCCACCTCTAATATGTCATAGTACTGATTTGGATTGTTTCCAGGTTGTTAGCAGTCATGTATCAGTAACATTATTGTGTGACTTTTCCAATAGGTTTCTTTGTTCATTTTTCTCATGGATGATGGTGTGTAGGACAGAACTACCGACAGGACTGGCACCTTTGCAGGAAGCATAGAAATTCCCTGAAGCTAACAGCTGAGCTATGCTGGTGGGGCAAGATAGAATTAAACTCAATAACCAAAGCTGTTGGTAACAGTTTACTAATGCTCTGCCAACTAGAGAAGTAAGATTCTGCAGTTCTAATCTGCTACCGTATTTTTAAAATGCAGGAAAATAAACTAAAACTAAAAAATCAAATCAGACATGTCAGGGGCTGGAATTGTCAACACATTTGTACCTTTTCTGATCAAAGGATCTCGCACTGATTTCAAGTTATAACTGTAGCTACCTCTTCACTGTTGCAGGAGCTCTGGTTTGTTCTCCAGTTTGTGGACGCTAGTGTTAAAACCATGATCAGGAACTAATGATAAAAGTAAAAAATTCCTTTCTGTGATGACGGTTTCTCATTTGATTTGTGACAAACCAACTAGTCTCTCAGACTCCCTGTGCATAGCGAAGGCACACCATGGTGTGCTCTGGCATCCCATCTCCCAGGTTATATTCCACAGCTGCTTATTGGCTCAAGTATCCAGATTTCCTTGACACAGGGAAAAGAGCATACAGTTGAGAACAGTATAGAAGTGGTCCCAGGTCCCCTAGTTTAAACCCAGCTGCAGATATGCAGTTTCTCCTTCCCCTAATGAAGGAAAGATCCTAGATAATATCCTATTTACCCTATTGTAAAGCTTGTGAGAATGGAAACTTTGGAAGTGCACTCAGTTTGATACATTAAAGAAATCAGAGTTCTACTAGGTGGTGCTACCAATGTCAACTACAAAGGCAATACAAATGTTCTTTTTGTGCAACATAGATTGTGCTACACACACAATTTGTTGTGTTTTCAAAGGCAATGACACCATATTAGTATCTTTCAGGTTCACTGGCTTCCAGGTGTCTCTCACCACAAGTTTTCATTTCAACAGAAATATGATCTAGACAAGTTTCCTGTCTAACACATACATCTGAGCTCTTTTCCTCAGCCTGCCTTTCTGCACACTCCCTCTAACAGCAAATAGTTGACACAACAGCCTGAAGCAGCACGTAGAACATCTTAGTAAAGGGAGAGATTCTTTGTCCCTCTTGCTGTTCCAAGAGAGAAAGTAAATGCACAGGACTAACAGCTGAAGATTTTGGAGGAAACCTAGAATAAACCTTGAATTTCTGTTTATTTTTAACAGCTTTGTAACATCTTAGTGCTTTTTTTGACTACCCTTCATCAGAATATCATCTGCTTACAGCCTTTAAAAGAATCTGAGATTGTTTATTCTTTCCATTTTTTGTTCTTCCAACAACAATCAAAATATAAAACAAATTCCACAGGGCTGTGGGTGAATGGAATGTTGAGCCTTGTGGAGTGCTAAGAAGCAGCTCTATTTAAAGCTACTTATCTTTCAGACACTGATACTTTCAGAAAAATGCCTCTGGCTAGGAGGTTTCTTGCAACTCCTATTTTAATTCCTCTCATAGAAAGTAAATTTTCAAAGTTGCCTGCTGTTGGGGAAAAGTAGCAAGGCTACTGTGTGCTGGAGTTTAAAGAGGGTCTAGGGGGAGAGCTAGAGAAAAAAAATCATACTGTCAATGCAAAACAATGCATCTAATATGTTTACCAAGCATCATTGTTCCATCATTTTTTTGGTCCTTCTCTGTAAAATACATTTCACAAGAGACTGTTGGAGTGTGCACAACAAAACAGACAAATACATGTTTAAGACAAATTGTTTTAGAAGAAATGGATAACCATCTTTAAAGGACATGATACTCCAGGGAATGTTCCAAGGGAACAAATGGCTTATGCAATTCAGGGTATGAAACACTGGCCCTCACAGATGGTCAAATGGGGGGCAAAGATAAACATATACTTTTAATTTCAGGATTATGCTTTTAAGTCTGTGCAGGTTTCTTTTGCTAGGCTGTGAACCAACCCACTGTTGTCAATGGAAATTTTTCTAGTGATTGAGCTGAAAGTTTGGCTATTTCTTACTACTTCCTTTAGCTTGCAGGGTTAGAAATGCCCTTTAACATTGAGATATGACAACATTCTGTAAAGTACTAGGTATTTTGTCAAGTGGTAAGTAAGACTGAAATAAATTGTTCTGTTTGTGATTTTAGTTAAGTGTCCAAAGAGAATTCAGTTGTCAACCTTTCTACCAAACAGTGGTTGGAACAACTTTTAAAAATACATTTGTAATCCCATAGCATCAGGTTCTTTAAATTTTAATTTTAGGTGTCAAAATGAGAGTTATTTTTCACATTCAACTCCCAGGTTTTATTCTGAGCTGCCAGTGAGACTACAGTTTCTACTAAGTACAGCAGTAATTGTTTCTTAACTTTGCCCTTTAAATTCAAACATATGCTGCTGAATAGTTGCTAAATAAACTTTTGTGATTTTCAGAACTATAGCAGTTGGAACCCTGTGTCAATTTTTTGACAAAATTCTGTAAGTCTCAAACTTTTTTATATAAAATCTCAAGTTTTTATATATAAATTTAACTAGACTTAGAATTTCAGATTCTAAACAGCAAAGAATTTAAGTGCAGATTATTTTTGCAGGCCAAATTTAGAAGGATAGAGCCTTAGCAGATATATGCAATGTATATAAATTAATGAAATTAAGTTATTCAAATTACAGCACTTAAGATAGAATTTAAAATAAAACAAAACAAAACTGCAAATATACAGAGTTTGCATGCATTACAGTAGAAATTAAAGTAGGAGTAGTCCTGGAAAAAATGTATTTTTTTTAAATGTCAAAATTTCAAAATTTAAAATTTATGCTTAAAATTTCAAATGAAACCCTCTAGTTAGTGCCCACAGTTGCCCTAGTCCTGGGGCAGGATGTACAGATGGTTCCTCTCTCCCATAACTTAGTGTTGGCTCATTTTAATTCACTGATGGCACCCCATAACATGATGCATTGTCTCTTAGTGTGTGATATATTGCCATTTCATCAAGCTTTTGATGGAGCCCATCACTCAACATGTTCCAGGCAGCAGAATCTTCATTATATACACAAGGATTGTTTATAGTGGTTCTGTATCATATTTAACGTTGCAGGTATATTGGTTATCCAGGTAACTCTGTTATCTAAGAGACATTCATCTTTTCCCTTTCCTTTTTTTCTCTTCATCAAAAAGTTAAAATTAGGATTGGCTCTGCTGCAGAACATTAGTTTGAAGGAAATGATTTGAAGACCACAAGAGAAACCTGTCATGTCCCACCTGCAGCTTCTTCAAATGTGAGGTGCTCTAACTTGCCAAGTTTCCTAGAGATGTCAGGAACAGCTGCACCTCATTTATGGCTTATAAAGGAGCTTTAATCAAAGTAACATGGACTCTCAGGACTATCACCAATGGCAGAAAAAGACTGAACTCACTCAGTTCTTATTTATTAGTCTTTAGTTAATAGATTTTTGAAAAAATAATACCTGGCTGCTGTAGTTGGAAAGGTTGGCAGGATTAGTTATAAGTACAGTAAGGGCTATACAATAAACTCTTGGTCTGGAAGGAAAGTCAACAAAGATGTAGCTTTTGAAAGATAAATGCTGCAATGGTAAATGTCAAATATTGGAACAATGCTAAGAAAAAGATTTAATATTTGATGTCTGTAGGAGGAGAGTCAGATAATGAAAGTGTTATTGAGATTATGCACAGGATTTTTCTTCACATAGTAATTTAAGATGGATGGAAAAAATCAAGAATGTTGATACAAAGAAAATTTAGGGTCTGAAGGAACTGCAAGTTTTTTCAGCAATACAAAGTTTTTAATAAGATTTAATAACAAAAAATGTCTCTGAGATTAACCTGCAGGCTGAATAACTGGCAATAGATCTTACGAAAAGTTTAATCTTCCCTTTCCTTAGAAAATTTCAACACAAATCTCTGTTTTTATTTTTATGTCTCTATTTCTGCTAATACTTCTATTTTCAATGGAAAAATCAGCCTGCAAGCTAAATGATTGCTCAAGCCAGAAAGGTCAGACTTTGCTTATCTGGCAAAAACAATGACAAATTTTTAGAAGATAAGTTCCTACAAAAATACAGCTCTTACTGTGGAAGAAAACTGCCAAAGCTTATATGTGAAGGACACATAGAATGACGTACATCAGCATCTCACCACTTAGCAATTGGCTGTAGGCAAAAATGGTGATATGAGGCTGAGGGCAAGGTGCACTACGAAGTAAAAGATTACGTTTAAAGTCTTACCAGATTGGGGGGGAGGGAGGGAGGAAGCTAAAAGGAAACTTGTCTAAGTCAGCCATAATCTAATTATGATTGAACTAATAGATAAGATATAGGGCACTTTCATTATCAAAAAGAGCCATAATGTGGCTGGCTGGCTGCTTGTAAGTAGGTAATGGATTATTTACATGGGTGAATGCAGTGGTCAGGGGATCACAGGCTAATCATAACAGGATGACTGTGTGCCAACAAAACGCTAATGAGCAGCTATTCTCATAATCAGTAGTCTGACTAGCAGCAGTCATGGAGAGGGCACTGCACAACCACACATACAGATGGGACACATTCAAGTCTGGCATAGTAGATTGTTTCCCTGAATGCATGAATTGGAGATACGACATTGATAAAAAAAACATGAGTGTGTGCTAGAGAGATAAAGTCACTGATCAATTTAGAAACATCTAATATTTGCAAATTTTGTCTATTCTACAGGTGATAGAAGGTAGGCAGTCAGTGGAGATCTGGTTAAATGTATGTGGAAAAGGGGACCTGGCTTAATAACTTTGATCCTGATCTTCTATTGTATAATCTAAATCTACTTTACAGTAACTCTGTAATCACTATTACTTTCCTATTTGCTATTTACTATCACAATTAATAATATAAGAATGAATAATGAAAAATATAAGTGATGAATGTAGGATTGAAATATTTCATAAAACCTTGATTATGGGACTTAACAAACTTTGGAGGAGAGAAAGCATGGAATCATTATTTGCTTGCATGTTAGGAGAGGCAAGAGTGAAAAAAAGGAAGACCATGGAAAGCTAGAAAAGGACTAGAAGAAGGATATGATCTTTTCCAGAGTCCCACAGAATTTGCAGACTGAGCACTTTCTTAGGTCACACTTAGAATGTAAATGGTCACAGTTCCTAAAATAAAAGAAGTATGAATTAAACATAAAACAAGCTTTTCAGCCATTTCTTGTGTGGCTAAGTCTTTTCCCTTCTGGTGAAAGTGTTCTCACTGCTAACTTGAGGAAGTCAAGTCCTTCCTGTGCTGCATTTCTGTCAACTTATCATAACTGCTGATGTTACTGTGGCTTAACTCCAAGACTGCCCTAGTCACATGCTATAGTATCTGCTGACAGTCTGGCCTTCTCCTCTACATTGCAATGTTGTTTTTTTTCTTAAGTCTATCTTTAGAGACTATTTCCTGCTTTTTTCTTTCTTTTTTTCTCTCCCCTTCAGTTTTCTTCCCAAGCACCTTCAGCATCTGCTTTACTTATTTACTCTTTTCCTCTCATAACTGGACCTCCACAGCCTTTTATACAAAGACTCTATTCCTTGAGAGTAGCTCAAAACAACACCATATTCTTATAAACAGACCTCCAGTTAGTTAGTCATCTGTTTTCTGTCAAAAGAGCAGGAGAAGCTGGGGAATAAAGTGCACTTTAGACCTGGAATCTACACATCTCAAAGGTCCAGTTCACTTTGCAATGTTTTATACCTAAAATGGAAAGACTTGCTAAATTTAACTTTTAACACCTTGATGAGAATGCAGACTCATGTCCTTAAAATTCTGGAAGGAAAGTTTTATATCTTTCTTTAAGAAAAAGTTCTAGAAACTTCATTTTTTGAAAACTGATATTGAAGAAAGTTAGCAGCAACAAAATTGTCCCATAGAGGACTTTCTGAGCTCCACACAACCTCCAAATAGATTCTAACTCTCTGAATCTGATGCATCAAAAACAATTAATAAGAAGAATATCCTCATGCCTTAGAGCTTTCAGTATCACTTATGGAAGGCTTCCTTTGTAGGAGGTAAGCTTGTGTGGGGTGAAGTTGAGATGCTTACCCTAAGTAATGCTACAGATTAGTCCATAGGTCCCAAACCTGGAGAGAGGTCAGCCCTTCTTTTCATTCTGTTCTCATTTCATATACAGTAGAAAGTTAAACCTGCTCTTTCCAACACTAAACAGTTTTGGTTTAATGGTGTCTATGTCTGTGAACTTTTCTGAGTACGTCTGAGCTGATATAAGAGCCATAGGTTAATGTTCTGTTCACCACTGAGCTTAATCTGTTCTCTCGGAGTCAGATAGCATCATTATTAGCTTTTAGAGTCTCTGTTCAGGGCTAAATATATTCAACCAGCCAGGCCACTGTAACGACTGAATCTAGAAAAATTGTTAAAGCCATCCAGGTAGTGAAAGCTCTGTGCAGATATAACCCAGTAAATGGATTAAATGAAAGACAGGCAGATTTTTCTAAATTTACTCTGACAGAAAACAGGAAAATAGAACAGGTCAAGTACCAACTGTTCTCTTTGTCCCTATACTGGTCAGGATTCCTTATTTCATTTGTGGGCAATGCAGTGATTTTATGAGACACTTAGACTTGTGTAGATTTTTTTAAAATGTGTAGTTGACAGGATTAATGTCTCTGAACTATCCATTGCTTCTATTCTTACATGATGGCATTTGAATTTGTATTACACTGTATTAATACTAAAACTGTCACTAAGTACTTAACTGGTTTTGGTGGGGTTTTGTTTGGTTTTGGTTTTGGTTTGGTTTGGTTTTAATTTGGTTTTTGGTTGGTTGGGGTTTTTTTCATAGTGTAAAGATATCCTGCACATACTTCAAACTCTGGAAGTATCTGTAGGGTGGTACTAGAGAAAGGATACACAACCAACATTTTGCGGTAATTTTGGATTGCTTTAGGAAGTTGAGAGACCATTTGCTGTCTAGAGAGCAGGCCTGAGGCTTTGTGCTCTAGCCCTTCCTTGCTGCATCATCTTCATATATCTGTGTTACACACCTTTGGTGCATCTGTATTCTCCCATCCTTAAAACAGATATGGCAACAGTTACCACCTTTGCAAGAACATTGTGAGATATGACCAACTAATATTGTGAAAGTACCTTACAGTCACAGAGCAAATATTCTCTTTCAAAATGTCATTCTGCTCTAAAAACCTTTTTTTGGTTAGTAAAGGAAGGTGTGCTCTTAACTTTCTCAGTCTCCTCTCCCTTTTCTTTATCCTTCTCACTGTGAATGTGCATCATGCAAAGACATTGAAGACCTTGTTGGTGGACAGGAGCAAATCTATCGTCTTTCAGAGTTAAAATCTGACAGTGTATGGTAGGATCACTGAATAACTCAGGTTTGAAGGAACCACAGAAGGTCATCCAGCAGAGCCCCTGTGCAAGAGCACTGAGCCCACATAATCTTGGTCTTTTTTTTCCATGACATTGTGACATCTTAGCTACAAATGTAAAAGTAGAAATTCCTCCAATTCAGAGGTCTTTAAGTCAAGGTTTTTGAGATTTACCTTGCTTCTCTTCAGAATGTCAAAATTCGTTGCTGAATGGTTAAAAGAGAGGTCTTGTACAAATTGTAGTTGCATAGGCATATAGAAATAAATATACAAGGATCTGAGGAAGCATTTTAGTGATGAAGGATCATGCAAAGACCTTGTGAAATCTGCCAGCATTTCACATAGTAGGAGGCTAGAAATAGTAATTTGAAAATTTGGCAAAAAAACCCCAACCTCCCACAATGTCATTATCTTTTGATATTTACTGGGAAGAGTAAAGCTTTATCAAACCTGAAGCATTACTCTGTATTGCTGGTAGAAAAGTATCACCCCCCACAATAAGGAGTCTATGATGTTGTTTAACAGAAGATCCTCTAAGAGTTCATTGCCTAATACAACTTTCACTGAAGTCCCTGAGGAAATTCCTACTAGTGAGTAGGATCATTCTTATTTATTTATTTTAATTTTTAAACAGACTAGTGGGTATTTACATGAAGGCCCTTTAGGCATCAATTAATCTATATTCATACAGCAAATACAGAGCTTAAAAATCCCTGACACTCTTCTATTGGTAATTCAGAAATTTGACTTGGCTAGCTACAGGACTGAGTGTTATCATCTTTTTTCAGATACTAAACTTCCACTGTTTACTTGTTGAAATGTTGTTTTTAACTCATATGAATCTAAATATGAACTAAGAATAAACTAAATACAAAGTGGTTTTAAGCTTGTACACAGAAATCTCAGAGCTTCTGATTCTTCTTGCGGCTTTGCTGAGAACCCTCAGAAAAGAGATGTTCAACTTCAGTTACAGTTACAGATCATGTGGGCAGAAGGCAAAACAGTCAAGAATTATATGAGTTACATGCTGCTGCTGCTTCTTTTTAGGAAATGTTGAGCAGTAACACAGGCAAAGAAAGATGAAAATCACAAAATAAAAGTGGTCAAAACTCCACTGCTGCATCTACATGTCCTCCAAAAAGAAGCCTCCAGACTTTTCTTTCCTAGCTCCTTTCCAGTTGTTATGGTTTGGGTTAGAACAGAATTAATTCTGTTCAGTAACTGTGTCTTCTAAAAAGTATTCCATGACCACGTACATAATATCATATCAGCTTTCCCCACACACACACACCTTGCCTGGACTGTCCCTTTAAGAAACCTGAGATCCCCAGGTGTTCCCCCCAACCCAGGGCGAAGCCAGGGGAACCTTGAGAGCTTGCTGTGGGACTTTTTGTTGACTGGACCACGAGGAAGCCCTTCTCTGCTTCTCTCTCTGCTGTGACCTGGGTGCTGCTGTTTCCTCGCTGCCTCTGCTATCTGAGACACACGTGGAGCTTTCGGGACTGGGAGAGCCGACCCGGGACACAGCCGTAATTATCAGTGTATAGGGGAAGTGGGTTTCGGTATCTGGGTCCTGTATATGTTTATATTCCTTTCATTTATGTTTGCTCTTGTTATTAAAGCAGTTTTTAGTTTTTAACTTTCAATCCAGTCTCTCCTTTAACTGCTGTGTGTGGGGGCTGGGAAGAGCCTTTCAACCCACCACACCAGTCCATACAGTTGCACACCTGTAGGTTGCCTACTCTGCACAGAGGAATATGTCAGCATATTGCAAGATCATTGTCTGTATGATACATGTTCTGGTCTTGAATCAGCCTAGGGGCTGTCTTTAGGACGGTGCAGAAGAACACTGTGCATCTCTCTGCAGCCCAGAGGCTAGAGGGAAAATAGATTGTTGAAGATCATTCCTCTCACTTTACTCAAGGGCCTCAAGAAGAAGAAAGAGGAAAAAATCTTCCTTTCCACAGCACCTATATCAGATGGGTAATCACGTTATATATATATACATATATGTTTGTATAAATATGACAGGTAAGGAGCTTTCTTCCAAGAAGCTGAGAATTTATTTTTTTAGACTGGGAGGCGTGTAGAAGAAGAAGGAGAAGAAGACAAAACCTTATAAGTATTTTCTACTCCTGCCTTTTATCTGTGCTTAGTAAATCTAATCCTACTGACTGATCCTCATGTACATGTTATTGAACTGAGAACCTTCTTGTCTGTAGTGTGTCTGTACACTGTTCCTTTCTGTATAATATAGATTTCCAAAGTAAATGCAAATGTTACACAGCAACAGAGTGTTACTGTTAACTGCTACTAAGCTCAGCCTGTCTTTTCAGGCCTACTTTGTGAGATGCAGAACTCCAGTGCAGAATGCAGTGGCTCATCACTTCAGCCTTTACGATCCAGGTAAGTGGTGAATGAAAAATGAGATGGGAAAGAGAAAACCTTATCAAATGAGAGGAGAAAAGAGTCACAAGAAGCAGCATTATGGTGGAAGGACTGCCAAGTGAAAGAACAGTATGAGAGCATGGTTTTTTTAGCATAGTAAAAAAATATCTGACAGGAGTTTTGATTGTTTCTTAAAAATACTCAGGCAGAGTGAGGGAAGTGTGAAAGAAAATAAATGTCATCAAGACGGAAGAGTTTTGATTCCAACATAGGAATAAACATATACACTGTTCAAGAGTAAATTTCTTAAAATTATGATGGCAAAGTTGTGAAACTACAGAATAGACTTGTTCTGGTGTGGGGTCCTCTGTGGGCTGCAGGTGGATATCTGCTCCACCGTTAACCTCAATGGACTGCAGAGGGACAGCCTGCCTCCCTCATCATCATCTTCACCATGGACTGCAGGGGAATCCTGGAGCACCTCCTCCCCTTGCTTCTTCACTGACCTGCATAGTTGTTTCTCTCACATATTCCTACTTCTCTCTCTGGCTTTGGTTGCTGTTGTGCAACATTTTTTCCCTTTCTTAAATACGTCATCCCAGAGGCACTACCACTGTCACTAATAGGTTTAGCCTTGGCCAGCAGTGGGTCCACCTTGGAGCTGTCTGACATTGGCTTTGTCAGACATAGGGGAAGCTTCTAGCAGCTTCTCACAGAAGGCACCCCTTTAGACCCCGCAGTACCAACACCTTGTCACAGAAACCCAATACACTTGTGCAGGTATCTTGCATTTGAACATCCTGTGTCTTTAGCAGAGGATCTTTGAGATGAATAACTAAATATTCATTAGGCCAGATTGAGTGTGCATAACCATAATGTAATGTTTAGAATACCACTGTATCAAGGGACAAACCTATTTTCAAGCCAGTGTTGCAACCTGAGACCACGACTGTGTGCAATAAGTAAACATTCCAACAACCATTCTTTTTCTTACACTCCTAGAAGAAATTACGGTGGCTCACACACATCAGCACATCTTTTGCAACCATGCCCATGCATGTTAATAGCCTAGAGTAAATGAGAGGTGGTTGGAAGTAAAGAGGGTTTAGCTTTAGCTCATACCTGGAAATATCTCACGTCTACAACAGAGCAGAAGCAGAGGAGAATCAGAAGAGAAGCATAAAATCAGGAGAGTGTATATCACAGGTCAGAAGATACAATGCCATGTGTTCAAGTGTTTACAACATAAGTCACTTGTATTGCCACCATAACTTACCCTGTTAACAGACAAGTGCAGAGAAAATTCCCTGGAGCTGCTAGAACTTTGTCAAAAATGTATAACTACCTTAGATTTCAGACATTATAAATTGTCTCTTTAGAAATAAAATAATCCCTTAAAAACTTAAAGTAGTCATTGATATATTTTATCCATATTAAAATTTATGTAATCTAAAATACTTAATCATTGGTATAAAAGGTGGTAGGTAGTTCTGATTTCAAGCTACAATCTTTGGTTGAAGTTGTCAGGCACTCTCATGGGGTTTTTTGCCTGGCACAAATCTTTTTGACCTGTATGTGATAATTATTAGGATTTCTCAGATAAGTGGAGTAAAAACTGGGCTTAGTTCAAGCTTCAGAAGCCTCGGGCACTGTCTTTCATTTGCCAGTATCTAGCTATTGTGTTAGAAATATATGAATGGCTCTGGGAGACAAGTGTACTTGGATTTATTTCACTTGTGTCTAATGCATCTTTGTAGAGGGCATTGAAGTTGTAAGAGGTAAAAAAAATATGGGACGATAATGCATTTTCTACTAGACCACTGATACTGACAACCTTATTTCCCTTTGTGCTATTAATTAAATGGTAACAAAGGAAGGTCTCTCTTCAAATAGACACCACTTCAATATACTCTAATAAAAGAAGAAAACATACCACAGTCTACATGATATAAATGTATTCTATAGCTTGATATTGGTCCCATGTGCAGTCAGGTCAGTCTCTGGAATTCATAATTGATTTCCTTTTTCCAAGAAGGGGTTTCTAGTCCTTGTTGATTACATATGGGAAGAAGCTGCTTTCCACAACAGGTTGCCCCAGTGTGCTGTTTTCACAGCCTCTAAGAGAAAGTTCTCCAGTTTCTAAGAGAAACTTCACCAACAAAGGAGGGAGACCTTAACTATGTTGTTCCACTACAGTTAAATTGCATGAACACCGAAATGTTTGAACGGACATCAGTGTCACAGGTGCCAGTTGCCTGATTTATTCCCTCTCAGAGGAATGTGCTGGCTTCTGTGTGCATAGTAACACCTTGCCAGCTGGCCAGGAGATGACATCAGCTGTCCTTTCAGACAGATGAATCGCACAGTGTGCATAGCTGTCTGCCAAAGGACAGACTCCAGGAGAAGGAGAGGGAAAAAGCACTTCACATATTTCTGACAGTAGTTTTTACTCCATATTTGTCTACAGAATTAACATTATTGGACCAGCTTACGACCAAAGCCATCTTTCTGACACTGCAATAAGTTACTTGGATGTCATTCCATAAACCACACCAGTTCACGCAGGAATTTACATTCTGATGTTCTTGAGTGGAGTATATTTTTCTCAGTGTGGCCATAACAGTGTATGGGCAATATGATCTTATTTAATCTCTTTTTTTATAATGCTGGATCACTCAGCCAAAATAAATATCCATACCTTTAGGCAACTAAATTAAATAGCTAGGTTTTAAAGCCTATGTAAATGGGCTGAGCACTCATAATTCTAATTGATAGTCATGCATTTGCGAAAGTATATGACAAGGCCTCAGCTGGCTTTAGGGGACAGGGATCTGTTATAACCATCACAATTCACACATTAGTACCAGCCAAGGAGCTGGCAATGCTGGTGTACTGGTTCTTAATGCTTTCTATAAAAGAATCCCAAATGGGGTTTGAGACTTCACTCAATGACAGTTTGAGAATCCTATGTAATTTTATCATAAAGTGAGAATGAGTATTTCTGATTTGTTTGCAGAGTGAAAATGCATACTCCAGTGTATAAGTCAAAGAATGGAAAGAATGATATTTAGCTGTGGCTCAATCAACATAAACCACTAGGAAAAGATAAATATTGGGTGAAACTATTGCACAAGGTTTGTAAGACAGCCAAGTTAGAAATATAGCAATGGCATTCTGATATTGTGAGTAGTGCTAATATTTTAAAAGACCTTGGGAAATGTTAATATAATTGCATCTATTCATTCCTAGAATATTCACTTCTTTTTCAGGAATGAATTAACACTGATTTTTTTTTTCATGTTCATAGTCTTATTAATTATCTTCTCAGATTTTCAGTTCATTCTGTCTACAGAACCTACACCGTTTGGTGTAGAGTCTTTTACAATGCTTATTACATTGTTTGAGTATAAGAAAAACCTGTCTATGTTTATTTAATGATAGACATGTCTGCAAATGTGAATGCTCATTGTTCATTCAGTTTACATCTCATGCCCTTTAACTGGTATATTTAATATATTTCAGCTGAGTGAATTAAAAGCAGGATTAAAGATGTGAATAGTTGTTCCTGGCTCATCTGGGTTTATCTGGTATGTCCTAAGTAATGTACCTAGATTCTCCAGGATAAGATGTTTTCCATCCTTTTGAAAGCACAACTTCATAAAAGTGATACCCATAGAATCATAAATCATGGAATAGTTTGGGTTAGAAGGGATATTTAAAGGGCATTTAGTCCAAGCCCTCCTGGTTGCATTATGGGAACTTGAGGTCTGGGCATGAATAGTGTGGCCTTTTATGGCTAGTTTAGTACAGCACTGCCCCATCTATTGTTCACCCATATTAGAACTGGACTGTGTTCAGTGTTGCTGAAATTGCAGGGACTACTCACAAAAACAACCTCTTCTACACATGTAAGTGTTTGTGATTGCTGGATGTTCAAAACTATGTTTTCATGCTTTAATTAAAAATATAAATCTGTGTTATGTGTCACAAATAGACACTGGCAACATCAGTTTTTGTCATTTTCCTCTTCATGTAAAATATTTATGTCAGGCTTTGTGATGCAAAGTAGCAAAACATTGAGTGCAGAAGCCATACAGATCTCATTTGGATTCCCACAGGAATTTGACCCATCCTGGCAAGCACACTTTAGACTGCTTATGTAGCTGTCAATTACATTGCTGAGATTACTAGGTCTGTATTCTTTATTGAAACCAAAATAAACCCACTGCAGTGGATTGCTTTGTCTCTGCTAAGAAAATGAATATTGAACATGGGTAAGAAACCTTAAGCACTGAATCTTTCTGCTCAGTTTTGCCAGTGACATACCCAGTAAATGTCCAAAGTTCAAAGCTGACAGCAAAGGTACAGCTGTAATTTTGCTTTCTGAGGTGAGGATTGTGACATTATATAAGCTTGGCTTTATGAATTATGAGATGCAATAATCATTCTGTATTTATTATAGGAGTGCATGACATTAGCAGCCTTGGTCTCCATGACAATACCAGCAGAAGATGCTGGATGAAAAAAATTACTATGAAGAATATGCTTTAAGTATATATCACAGTATCTCCAAGTCTTATTTACCTAGAAAAAGATTTAAATATGTTGGAAGTACTGTTCTTTTCCTTCTTTATCTAATTAGACAGGTAGTTTTCTCTAGAGATTGACATTTTTTGCTGACTGTATACATAATCCAAGGATAATTAGACCCTCATGGGTGATGGGTCACATCTGACCAAAAGGATTTTGTAAACCCTGGACTCTCTTTACAAAAAATTTGCACTCCAGAATGTAATAACTCTAGTCATAAGCAGTTGACTGTATTCCACGCTCAAAGTTTTGGAGGCTTTTTTTCCTCTTCATATTTTGTTTTTTAAAATACTATATGATAATTGCAGCTATATTTCTCCAATTTTTGCTAATGGGCTCAAGGATATTCTGTAGTGGCTGTTCCTTCAGCTTCAACTAAAATACAGCACATGCTACATAACACACAACAAAAATGAAGGCTACGCTACCGATGTCCAAACAACTTGTTAGCTCTCATTTCCATCAGCTGAAGAATTTAGGTGTTCTTCATTCTTTAGGAAATAGTAATTTCCCCCAGTTTCTACAACATGAAAGCTCTCTTGGGCTCAATTCATGTGGAAATATCAAGATGTGGAACTAGCTTTCCAGCTGCCTTGTATCTACGTTATTCTAGTCTCCCACAGCCTCTTAGATGCAAACAATCCAAAAACCCTCTCACAGGTCTTCTGCTGCACAAGCACAGGTAGGTTCATAGGCTGCTTAACAAAGCAAGGAGACACCTACTTTAAACCCTGGTCTCCAGGCAGACTTAAAACTGAGTCATCTACTTCAAGAACTGCATAAAATATGCTGGAGGACATAAATAATTCACAAAGATCCCAGAATTAGATTCTTTACCAGCCTGTCTCCCCTGCAGAGAAAAGAACCCATCCTGCTCAGTAGCTATCCCCAACCTGGGCTTAGGGTCCAGAGTTTTTACTTTTCCTAATGTTCATGGATACAAGTAGCTACCTGTCACTTATTTAATACAACCAGAAGCTGAAAAATTAGACCTTGTTAATTTTACTCTAAAGCAAGAATGAAAAAATGAGAGCAAAATATAGTAGTCTGCATTTGCAGTGAATGTACTGAAGATTATATACAAAATGTTGTGTCTGTATTCAAATATATAAAAAATCAAATGTATACATCTGAATAAAAAATCGTTCTTTTAATTACATGGACATACCTTCACACATACAGGTAAGCCACTGGAGACAGGGAAGGTTCTGACCTTGCTTTCTTACCCTGGTAGTTTAAAATTTGCCCCTTGTCTTCTTACCCCAAAATCTTTTTCTCAATTCTTGTTCCAGCACTCATCACTGATTAATGGAAGTCTTCTCACTACTTTTAGGGGCATCAGACTAAGTGTTTCGTATTTTCCTGACTGTATCTCTCCTTCTCACTACTGTAGGACTTTTGCAATGTTGTAATGCAGCTTTCACTGTATAAGTTTCAACTCCAAAAACTACTGATGTCAGCAGTCTGAATTTTGGTAGGAATTATGAACACATCATGCAGTGTTTACATACAACTATTCCCTGAAGGTGTATTGAAGTACAGATCTCCCTGATACCTACAAATTTGCAAACTTCCGTATATCTATTTTTCTAGCACTAGCAGCAGTAAGTTAGTGGAGAACCTCACAGTTCTCTGTTGTTGTCATCTCAGACTTGTAAAAGAATATGAATTTGATGTGGTGGCATTACAGAATCACAGAATAATAGAGGTCGGAAGGGACCTCTGGAGATCACCTAGTCCAACCCCCTTGTCAGACCAGGTTCGCCTAGAGTAGGTTGCACAGGATGGCATCCAGGCAGGTTTTGAATGTCTTCAGGGATGGAGACTCTACCACCCCCCTAGGCAGCCTGGTCCAGTGCTCCACCACCCTAAAAATAAAAAAGTTCCTCCTTATGTTTGGGTGGAGCTTCCTATGTTCCAGTTTGTGCCTATTACCTCTTGTCCTGTCACAGGGCACTACCAAAAAAAGCCTGGCCGCATCCTCCTGACACCTATCCATTAAATATTTATAATCATTGATAAGATCCCCCCTCAGACTTCTCTCCTCCAGGCTAACCAGCCCCAGCTCTCTCAGCCTTTCCCTGTAAGAGAGATGTTCTAGTCCCCTAGTAATTTTTGTAGCCCTTTTAGTATTGCATCCAACTTTTCTGGGAACTCCCACTTATTTTCTCCCAACTCTCAGGCTCTAATCCAAATCGACCCAGCAGAATACTGCAGCGATCACTAAGATCAAGCAATTCAAATATTAGAGGAAACAGACGCTGCTCTTGGGCTTCTCCACTGACAGTAATACATGTTGAAATTGTGAGTGCCTGTTTATCAGCAAAGACTGCATCTCATAGTGGAAATGCCACAGATAACAGGATGATGATGGAACTCACTATTGAAGAGTAGGGGAAAAAAAAGCTTGAGAAATGCACCGTGATATTATCAATGTCTTCAGAAACCAGTTAATATATTTTCAAATTATCATAGGCAAAAATATTGTATAACCTAATGGCTTGACCCAGTAAATACTTCTGTACATATGGATCCTTACAGTACTTTCATGAACACATTTATACAGCTTTAGGTGCTGAAGGTAAAAACAGATTGAACTAGGAATTTGATTAATATTTGAACCTCCATATGTAGAAAGTATATTCAAGGAAATCTCAAGTTTAATCTTTATCCTCTAAATAAAAAACCTTCTTATGATGTTTAATCATAAGATATGCTTGCTTTCTTCAGTCTGTAAAAACTTCTATGTATCTTTTTAACCTTTTCCTTCCAGAAAAGAAGTTAGTTAATTTAGAAAAAAAAAGTTCATTGTTTCTACAATGCAAGTTGCTGTGATTTAATTATCCTACTAGATGAGACAAATGTGTTTGACACATGTGCTAGGTATAGCTTTGGATAGTGCATTCATGCATAGAAAATGGACATATCCCTTGAGAACAAATACATCATTCTGCACTATTCCTGTTGAAAAAAAAACAACCAAAAAACCACACACACGCAAAAATAATGAAAAAGAATAGATTTTGCTGTGGCCTAATTAACAGAAACAACAGCAGCAGCTACATGAGTCAAACATTTCAGTACCTGCTCAGCATGGGGAAATTGGAGAGAATGGGTACATTGCTTCTTAAAATTTAAGGAGTGGACAAAAGTGACAAAAGGAAAAAGAAATTAATCCTAAATCAGAATAAACACTGAAATCATCAGGCTTTGGATCAGGCACAAGGAGAACAAATGAAAAAAATACAAATGCATACAATCCTTCAGCAATATTCAAGTCTATAAGTGATGTATCAAGCACTTCATAAAGAAGCAAACACTTTGCTTCAGACTTTCAGAAAAACTTATTTTGGTATTGTGTTACAATCTAGTTTTCGTCTCCCAACTGAAATAAACAAATTACTCAAGTTAGGATGAAAGTATCTGCATGTTCTTTTTGACTGGAAATGTTTCTGGAATAAATTAACATCACATGACATTATCAGTGTATAACATTAAAAAACACCTTTTTAAAATTACATTTGCACACTCATGTTTTCATACAAGTTAGAATGGAAAAGTGCTCATGCAAAGACATACATTGTAACAGCTAATTAGTTTTGAAAACTTGTTTAGGAGCATATGCAGNAGAATTAATTCTGTTCTAATCCAAACCATAACAGGTGTCTTTAGTGAATGTAATTTTTCTGATTTCACCTGTAACAGAACAATTCCCAAGGGAAGTATAACTCTCATTTTCATACAAAAGTTGAATTCTGATCTTATGAAAAATTTCAAGATAAGAAAATATAAGCGGTACTCAGAGTCTAAAATTAAGTGGTTACTAAGCAAAGATTCCAGAACCATGTCTTAGAATTTGATATCTGGACCAATCTGTTGCCTTTATAATCTGCAGTTTATGGTTGATAGCAGATTCTTATATTCATTTTTGCATCTAGGAAAAACAACTTTCTCTTAAAAGATGTTTTACAAGATCTGCTTTCTTCCCCTGAACTAAATAGATCCTTCATCACAAGCTCTTACTCTTTAATTACTTGTAATACTAGTCAAATATTTTACAGACTAACTCTAGTATTGTTTAATTTGCAAATAAGATCTTCCTTCCATGTGTTTTCAAAGTGCTAATACTGCTTATATGCATTTTGCAAATAAAGTATTTTTGCAAAAGAAAATATGGCAGGAAGTTAGGATATGTGTGTTAGGACATTGCATACAATGCACTTCTAGATAGACTACGTGAGATTCATCCTTGGGTGAGAGAAATCAGCTATACTCCTTAGGAGGTTTTTAATTTGCTTGTGAACATTTAAGTGCAAGAAAGTAAAAAAATATGTGTGTTATACTTTCCAAGTACCAAGGCTGTGAATATAATTGCAGATGTATTTTATAGCTCAGAAAAAGTCATAGACATGTGTGCAGCGATCAAACACTGGAAGAAGTTGTTATGATGCCTCAGTCACAACTAGGTTTGGGATCCCCTCACTGTAGTCTTAGGTGTAGTATAAGCAAATCTCATGTTCTAGCATGTTTCTGTGCAATCTTTCCATGAATCCAAATTCTCTCAATGTCATAAGCACTGCAATATCCATCTGTTATGTTGGACCTTGAATTTCCTAGCAATTTCCCCAGGACTGAGGTAATGCTGCTATTTAAACTAGGTTTATTAAAGGATTTTGAAAACTTCAAGACTATAATGTGCATATTTTGAGTGGCTGCTTACCCCAATAAGTAACTCTCATCCAATTCAAATATCTGAAAAAGGTATTTCAGATTTTCTACTCACAAAGGAATCTGACTGAAGGTAGGTAGCTAACTGCAGTGCTGTGCATGCTAACTTCTACAATATCCTGGGCCTCGAGGATTGGGAACAAAGGCTGCAGTGACAGATTTTTTTCCAGCTGCTCAGATTTCAAAGCTCTCTCCAGAGAAGAGCAGGCACTTAAAAAGAACTCTGTGGAGGAACTGATGTTCTGATTTAGAGCCACAGGGTTATGCAGTGATTCCCATGTCCTGTAAAACAGTAGAACAGCTAGAACAATTTAAGGTGAAGAAAACTGAGCTTCTTTCTTTTAGGATAACTTACATATTTTTATATGAAGAGCCAGTTATTTAAAAAAAAAAATTAACAACAAACACCCCCCCCCACTACAATAATAATCCAAAACAATAATCCCAGAAACAGCACCTTTCAGATCAGATTGACTGTGTCAGGAAGCACTACCATCAGTTCCCTACTGTTTGATTCCTAGACAAGAGAAGTTCTGTTAATGGGACCTAGTTATATGCTCACATTTGCTCACATTCCACAAAATGTCATGTGTCACCACGACAGTGTGCCATTTGCCAAGAAAGGAAATCAAATGGGGGCTGAAAGCATTTAGCATTTCAGGTCAGGGTTTTTAATCTGCACATTTTTATGCAGCAGAACCAACTGAGGCTGGCACCTTATGTCCATACAGACAGAACTTCCCTACATCCAAGATCAGTGACACCTAATCTTTTCTAGGCTTTTTGTTGTTTTCTCTCTCCATGGGTAAGTGTCACACTCTGAGAGCATCATGTATTCTTTCCAGTGGCTTCTTGTGAGGAGGGAAAGTTTGGGACTGCTATGGGAGTCTGTATCACATCACTAGTCAGCTCTGGAGAAATAAATCTGCCCACAGCCCCCAGCCTGGCTGCCTTATCAACAACCAGCTCCAGTACGAGGAGGTTCAACCATGCATGAGTTGAGCAGATCGATTATGCCTGCATTAAACAATTCACTCACCAGGTGTTTCCATTTAGTATTTCAATGAACTGGAAACGCGTCGCTCCCAAGCAGTGTTTATTTTGCTTGACTTAATGGAAGGTATCTCAGGTCAAAACATGGACTGATTCCTCTTGGAAGTTGCAGGACTCAGAAGTAAGCTGTCAGACCTACCTCTCCTCCCCACAAATGCATCTTAGGCAGAGCATCCTGCACCCACACAACAAATATAAACAATAAAAGAGTTTCTTCTGCTCAAGATCTCTTCAAGCTCTCTTCAAGATCATTCTGTATTTACAGAGTTCAACTAGGGTATTTTTCTTTGTTTGCTGGAGAGACTGATGTTCAGGTGAAAAAATAGAGCCAATTTCTATGAAAACAGTAACAAGAGCTTGTTCTTTTTCCATTGTCTGCTAACAAATGTCTTCTGTTCATTGTAGGTATCATTGTGTTGATATATTCTTTTCATATATTTCCAAACTCCCTGAATCCATTGTAAGCAAAAGGCACTGGAACTAGGTTTGTCAAAGCAAACCTCCCCCTTGGAGCCAGCAAAGCTTTGACATTAGTCTAGGATGTGCCAAGTGCACTCATTTACTCAGAGCTCATTCTTGGATACTCTTCTCTCAAGGGAGCAACTATACATCAAAGAAATGCTTTGCAAAAGGCTCTACTCATGGTTCTATGACAGATTCATTTTTAATATCTAAGGCACAACTTCTAAAGTAGGATTTCATGTTCCAATAGATTTTACTAATTTCCTGAAACATTGCTGTGGTTGTGAATGATTTCCTAATCAGGACTGAGTGCATAAAATCACCAGCAGAAAAGTATGCTGTTACATATATCCCTTTTCCCTTGTTCTCTCAGAGGGTTTTATTGCTATAGTTTAACCTGTCAGACTAAGTTGAGCCTCAGTGAAGACTGTCAGATAGAAAAAGAGTAAGAATGATTTAATAACTATTCTTAAGTTAGAGGCTGCTTCTTTTTGCTTGTGTTAGAATGCAGCCCCTGTAAAGTTATTCAAGCTAATGAACGTTTTGGTGTGATACCAGAGTGAGATCAGAGTATTAGCAAAACTCTGTATAAATCCTTACATTTAAAGGTATAAATTAAGGGGGGGGGGGTAACAAAACAAAACCAAACCAAAAATAACCCAATCAAACAACCAACCAAAAACTAAAAGAGAATATCCATTTTGCAGGAAGTCCTTTTCTTGACTTTACTGAAGAAAATTTTCATGTGACTTATCTGAATTAGCTGTGTCTTACTCTAAAAGTAAGCACTTGTCACATCTTAAACCTGAACAGAGTACTGAGCATTGTGTTGGCCTGTTAATGAAGGTAATACAAAACAACTAATGAAGGTAATAAAAAACAAGCAGCAAAAATAAGCTACAACGCAAACCAGAATTTCCTCACTAACCTTTCCGAACTCTTTGGTGTATATATAATGTGTATTAGTAGTAAGCAACTAGCAGCCAGAGGTCCCAATTAGTTCAGAGACCTCACTGTGCTGACTATTGTATGAACATAAATAGGAGACATTCCTTGCCTCAAAATCACTATGATCGAGACAGGAGCAATGTACATCAGGACTTGCATAAAGCACTGTAGAAGAAGGATGTTGAACCTAAGTGCAACTAATTGGAACACAAGGTTGTAAAAACTAGTGGCTGAGTATTCATCTGGAAGCTTTAAAGGGTTTGGGGTTTTTTGTTTCAGTGGGGGTTTTTTGGTTTAGTTTTGGGGGTTTTTTGATTCCATAAAACAAGTGGACAAGAGATACAAATGAATCACTTGCAGCCTGTCTACTTAAGCACTCTCATTAAGCATGGGTATCATGGTGAAGATGGATCTTAAGATAGAAATGAAAGGAGACTAGGATAATGGTTGTGTCTAATGACTTCGTTGTAAAGGCACAGAATCTAATAAAGCACAAGTTAATAAGCTCTCACTGTTAGAGAGCTTAACATGACAGAAAGGCATGATGCTGTCAGAATTTCTATAACCAGATTAAATAAATAACATGGGTTGGTAGGGAAAGCCCTGGACAGCACTCTGACTGAACATTAGGTACTTTCATTACCTGAGCTAAAGGATCTATTGTAGTAAACAGAAAATTGTTTCATATGCAACTTTTTTTTTTTTCTTTTTCTCTACAAAGGCAAACTTTAAACAGTCATAAAAGATAATGAGTCACTCAAGTTCAAGTTAGGACAATAATCAAGGCCTATCTCAGAAAATATCTTGAGTACAAATCCTACTCCCAGTGAGATAAGTAAATTAAAATGCAAACAAAAAATAAACAAGAAACCCAACCATTTAATAATAACAACATTAAAAAAAAAAAAAAAACAAAGAAGGAGGAGAAGAAGAAAATAAGTAGAAGAAGGAGAAAAAAAAGATGAAGAAATACAGTTTGGGAAATTCCATTTTAAAACTGTTCTTAAGTAAATTACTGTGGCTTGGAAAAGAAACAAATAAAAGATGTTTATGTAGCCACCACTGCTGGAAAATTAAATAAGCAAGCTGATTTCCAGAGAAGGATAAAATGCTCTCCCACACCTTTTCACTGCTGGGAGCTCTTCCCTGCTGTCCCCTCAAACCTGACCTTTCTCTTCTCCCTGCCCTCGTCTCCTCTTCCTTGCTTCTTACCTGCTGGTCATAGCAGATGGCTACGAGGATCTGGGACAGGCTGCAAGGATTAGGTGTGTTATGGGGAAAGGTACTCCAGGATGAGCTGCTGGAGGCAGGGAGATCATCCAAGGTTTCAGTCATTGTTGGGCAGCAGTATGGCTACCTCAGCTACCCTTGCTCCTCCCAGGACCCTTGGCGGGAAGCACTCTGGAAAGTATCTCACTGCGAACAGGCCTGTTTAAAGACAGACAACAGAATAAACACAGCAGTGGGAAATGATCACTCCATCTTCCCTCATTGTGCATCTGACAGATTCACATATACCTGACATGACAGTTACCTGCAACTTGCAGAGCCCCACAGCCAAGGGGAAGGGGGAGGGAGGGCAAAGTGGGATAAATAATGATACACTCACAACAACAAGGCAGCAGTGTGGAAATCTGTCAAGAAATACATACTCCTAATAAGAGGAAGAAAATAAAGCCTGATCTCATTTAGTACAAGGCTGGAGTTAACACATTCTGCTACATGAGCAATAAACCAGTTCCTTTCTGCACGAGCAGAGGTGCCCCTCCATCTGCATAATAGCTGTGCACAGCTTGGGATCACTTGATCTTCCAGACCCCCTTCTTCTCCTCAGCTGGGTTGTTATCGTCCTCTGTTATTATCTTCATATTTCCCCTGGTTATTATCAGCATGTTACCTTTGCCTTTATGTCTGCAATCTACCTAGCAATTTTCTCCTCTCCAGCTGGCTTCCCTGTTTCCTGAGTAAGAAAACTAATGTTCTTTGCTCGAAAGTGAATGTCTTATTTATTATTTTCAATGTATTGTGACCCAGCAACACTCAGTATCAAAAGATTCTGGTAAATTCTCATATATTTCTCAGTTGTAAAGAACAATTAACCAAATAGCACAAATAGCAACCTGTCTTTTATGGTCCTTAATGAATTAAGATTTGACTGTGCACATATTTCACAATTGCCCAGAATGAACATGAGTAAACACTGTTTAATATTGCATGCTATGATGTGCCAGAAAGCACTTCAATTTAGCCCTGGCAAATCACTTTTCATAACCAATCAGGCTGAGGCAGAATGCAGTTAATGAAAAGAGTAACTGAAAAGAAACTCTTTGTTGATATTCCTATCTGCCTATATCCATATGAAGCACTGACTAGCAAGGAAGAGAACTCTTGCCATGGGTTTGTCACTGACCCATCCTGTACTTTCAGTCAAGTCTCTGTGAGCTACAGCTGCCTTGGTGTTACAGTGTGAACATCCTGTTCTCCCCGCAGTTGTACTGGAAACTGTAGTCAGCAGCATCTCATAAAAAGTAACTAAAGCAATAAAAAAGATTGGCCTTGTGCAGAAGTCACAGTGTACTCCATCATACTTGACCGTCACACAGAGGTACAAACTTATAACCTGGTCTTCTGGTCTTTCAGTTAAGTAAAGATTAAATCTCCTCTTGTTCTTTAAAATTCACCATCATCTCAGCCATTCACCTTTCTTTATAAATGTGTCAAAATCTGTAGACATCAGCAAAGACACAGAAACAGTAGCTTGCATTGCTTATGATTAGAAACTTCTGCAAACTTTAGCAAAGTGGAGGTCAAGTTATAAAGCCAGAATATGTGACAATCAAGTTATGAAAACCTCTGATCAAAATCTAAATGTGAAATATCCACCAAAAACTAGTAATGAAACAGTAATTTTGACATCAGTATTTACCTTATATCTTCATTTAAAAAGTACAAAATTCTAAAAATTTAAATAAAAATATTGTTGTCAATTTCCATTTGAAAAGAATACACAAGAAGGGCTTAATGGCTTCAGTTTGTAAAAGTCATTTCTTACTCATGGTTAATTAAATGCACAAGGACCTCCGCTGAGACTCAAGACATTCTTAATAATATAATAATAACTTGTGTAACCAATTACTGCAAAATAAACCCGGATTATTTAATATGACCTGTCTAGCTTTGGTATTCATATCTTTAAATCCCATTTGATTAAATTCTCAGGGTACCATATTCAACATAAAAACAACCATGACCTTCTTTGTGATATAAATGCAGTAGCCATAGTGGGTCAGGAATGAGTTTTAGTTCCACAACTGTGTGACTCATCCATCAGAATACTTTCTGGGCTGTCATCATATTTAAACAACATTATGAGCTAGTTCCTCAGCTTCTGTAAACAGGCTATTGCAAGTTGAATGTAATAGCACTAGAGCTTTTACCACTGCTCTTTATTTCTAAGCAACAAAGAAGAAAGTGTGCCTGCATTTCTTGGTTTACTAATGAAGATGATGTTTATTCTAAGAAAGATATATCACCTCTTCCCCCCACCTCCTTTTTTTAGTCTTATAGAGATTCTGGGGACAGCTTGTTTCATTGTGGTTTTGGGGTTTTTTTTGTTAATTAGTGTTTTGCTTTTTGGAGCAGCATCAAGGCCATGTGAGAACTTGTCATCTAAAGGGCATGACAATAATCATATCAAATCGGGGAGTGATTTTTCTATGAGTTAGCAATCTACCCACACATGCTGTAGTCATGTTCCCCCTTTTCTGTTTATTTTTCTGCCCATTTTTAAACCAGCTGAACTATCTTTTCTGCAGAGTGAAGACTTGCAAGTATTTTGTTTCCTTATTGTTTGTCTCAGTTACTGGCTCACTAACAGCTGTTTTTATGTTTTTTATTCCATCCTTTGTGTTAATACTAGAATAAGTACTCTTCATGCACATCATATAATCAGCTCATAGGGCGAGCAGTTTGTTTCATTAAATTACACCCTATGATCATGCTTAGCACATTGATGAGGAGATGAGCAAAGAACATATCACTGATTTCTAATTCTTGGTTTCCAGTAGGGAGTTGTCCTGGAGTATTAAATCCAGGATCACAGAACCATCTTATTTCTAGTTGTTATTATTGAATGGAATTTATCCTTTTCCTTCTCTACTTACTTAGTGTTCCTTCTCCATCAGCACCTTTTGTGTGTTAATTAGAAAACAAATATACATATGTATACATATACATATATATATATAATGGATATGTGGGGTTTTTTTTTTCATTGATGCCAGGGAGTTTTGGATTATGTCCTAAATGTAAATGTAATGTATTTCTGTATGTATGCATTTGCATGTGTGTGTGTCGTGCTCTATACATTTTCCTCTCGTGTTTAGAGTAACAGTATGGACATTACAAATAATCTCTGTGACCACCAAGTAGAGCATACTAGAGATCTTAAAGGACATGAGATTTCTTTTCATACTTTTATTTTTTGGGACAACAATAAAAACAAAACAAAACAAAAGAAACCACCAACCAAAACACAAGAACCTTACTTTACAATTTAGAAGCCATAAAACCTCGGCTATTTGGATCTAAGTTCTTGCTGTACAGGTAACTTAAATGGAATCTTCTTTCTTCACTTTAATGTTTGGTTCACTGACTATTTTTCAAATTAGAGCTGAAAATATTTCAGTCATGCTGGTGTGTTACAGCTGTTTTAAGCATCAGTTGCATAACTTCTCAATCACAATCTCCAAGCCTTCTCCAGGGACAGTCTTAGGTGCTCAGACACAGCTCTCATAAACCACTTTAATGGTAAGTCCATGGCACTTTCTTTTTCACATGCTCTTTTCTCTTGGTTACCTTTAAGTGTCTCCTTGCACTGCTAGGTGGAATGAAAACATTTGTTCACAGAACCACAGAATGTTAGGAGCTGGACTAAGTACTTATTATTCTTAGAATAATCCCATTGTGTGGATAGTGCACTTTGTCCCCAGTTAATTTGCTAGCAGGAACTAGCTCCATGCACAAAAATATTACACTTCCAAAGTTTCAGCTGCAAATTACAATCTTTACTATCTTATTGTTTTAGTGTTTTGGCTGAAAATATATGGGTGGATTATGATAGGAAAATATACATCATTCATTAAGAGATTTGTTAAAAATCATGTCCTTCCACTGAAGATTTTTCAATCACTTTGTGAAAAATTCATAAATATTTCTTACATTGCTTTGTTTTAGCAAATTTCATTGTTTTTATTGTACATGCACAAAAAAATAAATTTCCTAGCCACAATGTAAGTAACAGAGCCAGCAATAGACTCCCTACTACCTGTGTCTTAGGTCTCATTCTTCAACTTCAAATATTATTGGAGTCTTTAATAATTAATGTTGCAATAATTCTCTTGTTTAAGGTTACATTGCAGCTTTTACCACAAGCTACCCTATATGTGCAAGATACATGGACATATGAGCTGTTTCTGGGAAAGATAGTAGGACAATGAGATTATTGTTAATCTCTGAGATAAGTAAGTATAAAAGAATAATAATAATAGCATGAATCAGGCATATTTTCCAGAAAACCATTCAGGTTAGATAATGTAATTAGTTTAAGCTGGTCATGGGTAGAAGATAACACAAAAAAAACAAGGGAAAAAATGAGATCACCACATCCATTTTATGTTTTAAGATATTTATACATCTTTTAATATGTTTTAAGCCATACATACCCACAGGCTTTTATTTTTATTTGGTGGGTTGTAACGGGGAAAAAAGGAGTCTAAATATGCAAAAAGCAGGAAAATATAGTTGAAATGAGGTTTCAGATTCACGATCTCCAAAGTGCATATGTCGTTGTCATCATCACAGCTCATAATAACTGCCTACATACACTCACAAGTGCTCAGGGTTTACCAAGAGCCAAACAGGCAGATGGATAATTCTTTGTATATGTGTCTACATAGTTTCACTCTTTGTGCATACCACTGATCATCCTCCCTCCATCTGCAGGCTGTCTCTTCAACTGCATGTTTGTCCTTTTATAAGTCCTTAGCAGGCTTTTATAAATAGGAGAACAGAATTGTGGGATGAAATACAAAGATGTTCTACATCTTAGTATGCACTCAACCCAGCTTCAATAGACATGACACTGGAGATGTATATACATGTTATCATATTAGTTTATTCTTTAATTCACGCTTAGGTCCCAGCTCCTACATCCACTGCACCGCCTGCATTTTGAAATGCTTTGAAATTCAGCTTTGGAATGTGACAACTGATACCCTGGTAAGGAAACTTGGTTGAAAGGGAATATATGAATGTAAGAATATCCACTTTATGTCAGACCAACTGGGGTGTACTCCAGTAACCTGATTCTAACAACAGATACAAGTCTGGAGGACACAATACAAACTAGAATGGTAACAATCTGTATTTCTCCTTATCATTTGCCTGTTCTCCAGCTATTTCCACTTCAGATACTTACTGAGCCAAATGAGGGCTTATATGTTTGATAACCTTGATAGATTTCTTCTGCATAAACTTGTCCAGTGTCTCCTTGAGTCCATGGAAATTTTTAGAATGCAAAATAGATGTCAACAAGAATTTGCTCATCTCCTGTCTTGTTTAAGCAGCTATCACCTCTCACTTGTCTTGAAGAAAAAAGAAGTGGGTTCTGTGAGTTTCATTTGACTCTCTTGTTCTTCAAATGGAAGAGTGTGAACAATTTAATCTCCACTCACTGTCTACATATCACTTGAATATTTTTAAATTTCTAGCACATCCTTTGTCCATGTCATCTCTTTTCCAGACTGAAGATTCCTAGCTTACACAAGGGTTCCCTGTATGGAAGCTGTTAGAGGCTTCTGATCATTTTTGCCACCTTTCTCTTCACTTTTTCTGTTTCTACTACATGCATTTGAGATGAGAGGTGTAGAATATTCTTGGATATGGGCCAACCTAAGACTTCATGTAGTGGAACAGTGATCTCTGTTTTGCTCTCTGTTACTTTCTTAATAAATCCTAGTATTTGCTTTTTGATGGTTAATGAGCATCAGCTGACATTTCAGTGGAAATCTCTTTCTCAGCAACAAACATTGCTGAGTGTCAGTAGTTGTCATGGTGCACATCATTTCTATATGAAACTAGGATTGTCTTTCCTTCTTATCATTTTGCATTAGCTATGCAGGTAATTTTTTGCTTTCTTGCATTTTCATTTATCTCATACAATCCTTCTGCAATTTTTTCGGTCAGATCTCATGCTACCCTGAATAATTGAGTATCATCATCCAACTTTCTTACACCACTGCTCACCCTGTTATACAGGTCACTGATAACCATATTAAGCAGGACAATAGTCACACATTTCCCTGTGGAATTCTACTGCTGACCTCCCTTCACTGGGAGAATTGACTATTTACTCCCTCTCTCTGTTGCCTGTCTTGTAACCAATTACTTATCCAAGTTATGACCTTTCTATCTCTTATGCATGGTTGCTTAATATCTAAATCCAAATAGATTATATCAATCAGATCAGCTTTATCCATATGCCTGCTGACCCTTTCAAAGATCTCCAATAAATTTTCAAGACAGTAGCTCCCTTTGCAAAAACCATGCTGACTTTTCAAAGGTAAAGTACATCTATCCACATGTACACCAATTCCATTCTTAATAATAGTTTCTCCTAATTTGCCTGCTGTAGACAGCAGGTTTACAGACCAGCAAATCTGCAAATGTCTTTCAGATTTATTTTTTTAACTGGTGTTATGTTTACCATCCCCCAGTCCTCAGTAAAGTAATTTTAAATTAAAGGTTAGATATTAGTGTTACTAATTCAGTTATGTCATTCCTAGGTTTTGCTGGAACTTCTAAATAAGTATTTCCTGCTCCTAGCAAGTTGTTGCTCTTCATTTTGACAGTTAAGCACATAACCTCTGCTACAATCTCTTGTGTCATAAATACATCCCCTGGAAAGTCCTCTGCAAAGAAGAGGGAGAATGAAGAATTTTACATGCAGACATAATAGTCAGAAAAGTTGATTTCATCTGTGAAAAAAGAGGTATTGCCATTCAGTAGCATCTTCTAAAAGGTAGAAAGCTCAAGCATTCTTAATTACGTCTTTTAGGTAGAGAGCTAAGACATTTAGATTTTCTATTCAACTGAGATACTTATGGTGATATAATCTCAATCTTTCTATCCAACTAAGATATTTACATATGATATAGCCTGATGTGGCCAACATATTTTTCAGTAAGGATCTTTTGGTATTTCAAGTTTAAGAGAAGATCTTCCTGCTTGTCCTCTCCTTCTATAGCTACCTGATACATGAGGTGTTATAACTAGATGAGAAACAATTTTTTTGTGTGCCATACGATACCTAGAGCTTGCCTGTAACATTCCCTCATCCTCTAAAATAGGTTGTCTTAAAATACTGTTGCTAGATTTTGCAGAAGCATAAATTCTTATGCAGCAGAACATGAATCTAGAAAATGAAAACTTGCTGGGAAAATAATAAAGACTTGATAACTTTATGATATACGTCAACACTGACAATATGGAAAGATAATTGCATAGACATGCAGCCTGCAGAATTACCTTTTAACCTTCCTGCAGTAACTACTTTTACACTCTCCAGCCATGAAAGGTGTTTAAGATAACATCTGACATTGCATTTGTAGTGGGCTAAGTGTTCAGTCAGTCATTTACTACAGCTCAGCTGAGATACCTTAATTCACTCAGTCACAGAATTACCCAAATATAGTGTAATAGGATGTGTCTTTGGTGAAAAGAATATAGTTCATAACTGTTTGTACTCCAAGATTTAATACATTAGAGAAGGACTAAAGGCTTGCTCTCTTCAGACCATACTGATTTGTCAGCAGATATTCTGCAAAGTGGAAGATGGACAATGTTTGCTGTAAGCCCATGTGTTGTTATAGCAATAATTGTCTTTCTCATTACTACATAGCTCTATGCACTCTGCTTTCTCCTCTCGCTATAATCTTTATCCTATTCAGCTATAAACTCATTAGGCTCTGTCACTATGACAAGCTATCCATTTTGCATCTCTTGGCTAGTTGGATATTTGCTAAGAATCTTCTCTTATTATATCACATCCATAAGTCAGTATAAGTAATACATGACTTCAGCCACCTTATGGCACAGTAGTTTGGCCATTGGCAGTGTGTGACAGTCAGTATTTTGATCATCTGGCTCAACCAAAGCATCTTTTTAAACATATTTTTTTATACACTGGTATTCTACACTTTCAGTTAAACCACATGTAACTAAAATTGTGTCTCGCTCTTGTTCCTTAGTTTCATAAACTTCACAAAATTGAACTGAAAATAGCAGGTTTGTTCTCACAAGTTATTACAGTCTTACCTCCTCTACCATAATAACTGCATTTTAAAAGAAGCAATGTGGACTCTTTTCTCATAAGAGAGTTTAAAAGAATTTCTTTGTATTGTATTGTATACAAATTATGAGCATAAGTATGGATTTATGTAAGCTATCACAGCAACATTTTACTAATAAACTGGAAAAAATAGGATTATGGTTCCAAGTGAGGAACCCTTTTACTGTATATTGGCCATCTGATTCTTTTCTGACAAGGCAAGAAAAAGAAAAATTGCTTCGCTATTGATATAACCAGGGACAACAACAGAACTGGGATCTTGCTTGTGGTTATATAAAAAAGACTTCAGAAATAAACAACTGGTTTGCTTTACAGGTTGCATTTGAACCTTTCTATTTTAAAACATTTTTTAAATGAGTAAATGTAGAATAGCTGGTTGCCATGAAGTTCCAATCCCCCAAGTAGCTATGTTTAGTTTATTCTACATTCTAAGCTGCAATTTAGCCATTAAATAAGAGTACATCTTCAGTAAAAGAATTCAAAACATTTAGGTAAAAAGCCTAATTAACTCACAAAAAGTCATTTAGTTTGGTTTACAATCAAATGAAGATGATTTTTTTCAGCATCAGTAAAGATTATTCATTTTTGGTATGAATTTTTTTTGCTTGAACATCATTCCAGTTACTGAGGCTAAACTGATAATTAGCTAATTCATTCTTGATTACATTGTATTGTTTATTTTACTTAAATATGAGCAAAGTCTTGTCAATGGTGATAGCTACAATTTATTTGTTATTACCCTTATTCAAATGTTTTCATACAAATATTAAGAAAATTAGATAATTTCATATATGTCAGTGATTTTGCAGTAAGTTACATGGACCAAGAATGTTCAGTAACCTCTAGACATGAACTGGTCATTGTGTCTCCTATATCAAACACAAGATTTTAAAGTGTAGAGTTTAAGGCAATAATTTGATTCTTTTTGTTATAGCATCTCAAGAAGACATTTTATGGGAATTTTTACTGATGCAGCCACTGTGTCTAGATATTAATTGTAGAATTGTAGAATTGATGTTTTGTTAGGAATTTATGATATCCAAATTAACCCTAGCCAGAATGTTGCATTTCATGATTTTAGAGCACTTGATTACTGAGCTATGACAGCTCAACTCACAGGCATCCAGCAACTTGATAGCACCATAGAAGGGGGTTCAAGATCCACAGTTAGATTAATATTTTATCTTATTCTTAGTATATTGCTCAATCACATCAACAAAAGACAGGGATATGGTTGTTGCAGCCAGGAAAATGGATTTTTTTTCCCAATAGTAACAATAATAATAATAGAAATTGTTGCCAAGATGAAAAAGGCACTTAGAGTGCAATGTGAAACCTTTTAGCAGATCTTGAGCCAGTCAATATTCCTATGCTACATGTTTTCTTTACATCCTGTATGTACTAATGACAGATTAACAAGCCACATAGGTAGAAGTGGGAGTTTGAAAGCCAATTAGATGCTGTGAATTTTCCCAAATGTGTCAAAATAAAAGAAGTAACTGTGCTAAATAACTTAGTGCTGATACACTGGAGAAAATGAGTGATTAATAAACATCAGTGTTTTTATTTGCCTCCTTGAGGCATGGTGATGTGGCTGTTCCACGCTGTGAAGCAGAGAAATATGTGGACCCCACAGGCAAGGCTACATAAATCTTCCAGATCAGTATTTTAAGGTAAAATTCCAGTCCTCAGTTTAACAGTAATTATTGCTTCACATATCATGTTAATAAGAGTGAAAGAGAATTTTTTCTCATTGTTGTCTATTAGACTATTATTTTGAAGAACAGATGGAACCTGGATGGATGGCTTTTTTTAACAAGTATTATTTTTCTGCAGAAAACTGAGAATAAGTATCCAAGTACTCGCTTCCTCTAGCTAAGCATCATAAGTCCTTACTTCTGTAGCACCCAGTTTTGAAAAGAAATTGTGTGAATCAAATGTTTTGGCTTTAAGTTTGACCTACAGCCTTCCTGCCTCACTGACAGTCACCCTCAGGTGGCAGATAAGGGAAGACAAGGAGGCAAATACTATTTGGCAGCCCATTTCCAAGCTAATGTCAATTTTAGTTTTGGCCTGAAGTGCGAAAGTGAAACTGCTAAAAGCTTTTGGGGAAAGACACTTGAAGAAAAGATTTATTTTAGATTTTGAAAATTAGTGGATTTCTAGGACTGCCTTTAAAAAGAAAAAAAATTAGAAATCATCTTTTTTCAAGTCAAACAAATAATTCTGTAGAAGTGTTTTACTAATCTTTCTTTTTACACCTGCGCAGTACAAGTGTCTGTTTCGTCAGTAGAAAAGATTCTCTGACTTGGATGGGGAATGATTTCAGTTCAGTGACAACAATGCTATAGAAAAAGCTAACTGCTATGGTTCACATGTCCAAAACTAAAGCATAAGTGAAAATCTGCTATTGATCTCTGTTGTGCTAGAAGTTCCCATGACACTGTCCTTTTGAAAGACAGAAGAAAGAGACTTGAAAGACAGAAAAGTCAGACCACTCGCTTTCCATATAAAGGTGATAGACTAATCCATTACCTAGGCAGTACAAATATGTGTTCTATTTAGCTATGATTCGTGCTTCGAAGTAGCTCACCTGCTTGTAGATTCAAAAGGCATTTAGTAAATTTAGGGGAACTATGTAAACAGCAACAAGGACTGCTCTTCAATCTTAACACATCAGGGGGTGGAAATGTTCCAAAGGTAGCCTTGAACCTCAACAGGGAGCATTGGAGGAGGAGTGATGAGCTCCCACACTGCAATTTTAATTAGTAGGAAATCAAAGTTGTACATCAGACATGGGATTTTTCTCCCTAAATCAAAAGGACAGCAGCAAAGAGATCAGCTTTGTGCTAGACAAGGGAAGGACCTTCCCTAAGGAAGGCATGATCTAAGGATGTATTTGAAAATAACTATGACTGTAGCAGAAGAAAAACCACCAATAAACAAACACAAACCCAAACATCTATGATCTTGCGGCTTTCTCCTGTACTGACTTGGTGAAAGGTGAAAAGGAGGCATACTGACTATTTCTAACACTGTAACCATAGAGCTTGAAAATGGATACCATCTTTGGTATTGAAACCAATGCTGTGAGTTTGCTGACCTTACATAAAGAGAAAAAAGAAGACATTTTTTATAATGACTAGTGACTTTTTTATTAAAGGAAGTGTCCTCACTTATGATCTCCTTTAACTGACATTGAGTTAAAAGAAAGTTCTTAGGTTAGAAGCTTGGTTTTGGCACTATTTAGAAAAATCAGAAATATAAATCTGCCTTTATGGGGCCAAATTATAATAAAGTGAGAAACAAATTTATATTTTATGCTTCTATGTTAAGAAGGCCAGAGGAATATAAAGATCTCGAAAACCAACAGTAAATACAATTTTTAAATTAATAAAATTAAACATAAGTTAAGCCAGCCACTGTAAATGTCACATATATTTATCTTCAAAGTTTTGTTGGCTATCATTCACTTTCTGAACCTTACCAAGGGGTATTCTTGGTAGTTAGTGGTCCCTATGATGACAAAATTTCACCTGTTATTGACAGAAAATCGTAATTTCATTCATATAGAACCCTTCTTAACACACTTGGTTTTGAATAGGAATTTTCTTATTTTTGCTTCAACATTTTCATTCCAGGTTATACGAAATGCATTGACATTTCTGAGTGCAATTCTGTGATGTCTGATGTTGGTTTCACCACTGAGAAAATGGTACAATCTCTTTAGAAACCTTAAAATAAATAAGGAATTGAAAAATATTGCAAAGTCTCTGGTTTGAAAGACATTAAGTAGATTCTTTCTCTAGAATGGAAAACTCTTTAGCCAGAGTGTCCAGCTTAGAATTGTATCAAACACCCCTGAGCTCATTTGCCTTCATCTCAATGAAGTGAAGAAGCATTTCCAACAGTGTCAGAAGCATACTGGTAGGGAATGTATGCCATTAGCATGCCTTCATGAGACACCTGTCTGTACACAGAATTCTGTCAAGATGATTAAAATATGGCTGCCCAGAAGGAAACATCACAAATCTTACATATTCAGGAATGTACAAAGTAATTATTATCCAGTAATGACTATAAAATTAGAAAAATATGTTGCTTTTCTGAGCCTCAGGCTAAGTTTACTTATTCATTACCAAGTTTACTTATTCATTGTCTAAGACTGAGTCTGAAGAAGTCTCTGACATTGATACAGATGTTTAACTATTTTGCTAGAGGCTATTTTTTAAATAACTAACAGTCTAATTAGTAGCATCAAAGTGTAGAACTGTGCCTCACCTTTGGTATTTACCTGCTGCCAAGAACAAAACTCACCACGTGCTGTGACAGAGCCTTCAGTGCTGAGTCGCTCTTGACTGCTTTTTGAGTGAAGATAAAGGGCAAGTTTCAAAAGTGATTGAAATTCTATGTAGAAGTATCATAGCAGATGTAGTCTGCAGACTGCCCAAGTCCCATTGGTTAAACAGTTGTCTTTTTCACTCAGCTGAGCGTGATAAGAGGCTATTCCACTCTGTGTGATTCCCCTATGGAAAAAGGCGGTGTATATGCAATTTCTGGCACCGTTTTCTCTACTCCAAGCACCTCTTCCTTCCGTCATCACCTTGTCTTGGTTCCTCTCTAGGATATTTTTTTCCTTCGTGTCTCTGTTTGTCTTTTGTTGTAAGCTATTTTCTCTTGGAAGACTGTACTTGATTTCTCTGCTCTGCCAACTGTTTCTAGTAAAGCAAAATAAATCAATGAGATGTTAGGGTCAAATAAAGCAAAACAAATAATCAATAGTCAGTGCTCCAGCATGTCTGAAAAATTGGAATGGCTCCACTTTTTTATTCCTAGCAGCCTCTTAGATCTCCACTGTTCCTGTACTATGCAGACAGAGTACTAGGGGCTTTTCCTGCTGTTGGTATCTCATACCCATTTGTTCTTTCTAACCTGGGAGAGCAGAAGCATAGCCTAAAGGACACTGACCACACTCTGGATTCTTTGGTTTTTTCTTTCAGTGATTCAAAATTCTGTTTATCAGACTTTGCCTCTAGGTTATCAGTCCAGTAAATTCTGCCTTACACCATTGGGATGCAAAGAAAAGACTTACTCAGTTGACTTCTATCCCACATTGGCATAGCATCTTCTAATTGCAAGAAAATAGCATTATTTTAGTAAAATATTTTTAAAAAACAACTCAATCCTAGTGTCAGGGCTGTGGTAGTTGGGATAGAGCCCAAGTCTGCATTGTGAAAGGAAAGGTAGACTGGCAAAAAAAAAATAAAAATGTTGGCAGATGCTTGAAGTTCAGGCCCTGAAAATACCACTAAGAATCATTTATTCATCAGCAAAATACAAGAGAAGAATAAAATTAAATGTCTTCATTGCATGACAGAACAAGACTAAATTCTACACAAGAAAGGTTTAAGACTTTGTATTTTTTGTTGAATTCAAGCTATGTATCAAATTAACATAACTAATTAATGTAACTAAATATTCCAAGGATTTCCAATACCCTTATTATATTGATATATGGGTAACTCACAATCTTAAATATATTTTCCTCCAAGTACTACTGTGAGATAGCAAAATATTAATTCCATTTCACAGATGGGAAAGTGAAGCTCAGACTTCTGAGATGGTTTTTGGCTGTGCAGTGACATTTAAGCATGGCAAGATCCATGGGTAATTAGTACACATGGCCTATAAAAATGTCATAAAACTTCCAGAATTCACATTCATATCTCTGTCAGCTTCAAAACACCAGCTCAGGTAGAACCAGCCTAGCACTTCTGTGGAATATTGCTTTGCAGGGCTTTAGTGGCATTGCACAGATTGCACAGAAATAGGGAACTGAACTTGGGCTATGGAAATGGGAGGGTCAATACCCTCAATGTTGGACCTTCCTTCCTCTTTATGTGCTGAATAATGTCAAGACCATATAGCAAAATGCTTTGGAGCTACTCTTTGGTATCATCACTACTAAAGAGTAACAGGAATGGTACAGCAGGAGTTCTTTGCAGCTGTGCTATCTCCTTTGGAAAACTTGCATAGAAGTAGCACAAAACCTCAAATAGAATTTCTCAGTTAACCCTTGGTCTACATATCCCCAAGTCAATTTATACTGCTGATAATGAAAAAACAGACCAGAATAGTAGGACTTTACATTCATTTTGCACCAGTGTAACTGACAACACAAGTCAGAAGAAGAAAGCAAATTAGACTCCCTCTGTGCGTCATATTATTTTCCATATTTGAGTGCTAATGGCTTTCACATTTAGTCAGTTCACAACAAGCAGGCACATAAAATACCCTGATGTGTATCTTGCCCTACACAGACAGTTGCATTCCAAATAAAATGAACTGTAGGCTGTTTGCAGTGAAATTTGGGCCACATTACTTTAATGATTTTCAAGCAGACAGTCCAGTGAAATCAATGGGCAACTCTGCTTACTAATCAATGGTTCTATCTGGCCATTAGCTGGTATTAGAAGAGAGATACAAACATCTGATAGACGTAGCTAATAGCACGCACATCTCATTACCACTATGCAGATCAAACCACAAAAGTGATGGCAATTTGACCTCTGCAAGGAAACACTACTAATAGAAAAGAAACTGACAGAGGAAAAAATGTTATCACATCATCATCTCAAGTCATTAGAAATCAAGTAGCCAGTGCTTTCTGTAACGAGTAAGAATCACTAAACAGTCATACCAAAATTTGCAGCTTTTAAGATTAGCAGTTGCTGTTGAAAATCTTACACATTTCTGCCAGCAACAGAAATATATGGGTGAAATTTTGAACCCATTAAGCCCTAATTACTAGCAAATTAATTTTGTGCACATTTTACATTCAGTTAATAATAAAAATTGGAGCTAACAGAGTTCAGTAACCTAAAGAATAGAGTTGATTTACCAGATGGACTTTGAAGTCACTCCTTGCAGAGTCAAAGGTATGTGTTTTCAGGGCTTCTGATATTTTTAGCCATAAGTCTTCCCTTGATCTATGCTGAGTTTTGAATTGTTCAGGCATCGTTTGATCAAGCTAAAAAAAAAAAAAAAAAGAGAAGTGTGTATGTGTGCTGCAATGACTTCAAATAGAAACTGAGCTACTTCAAATTGTGCAGAAGATAGAGACAACCTGCACAACATTGCAGATTTAATGTTTCACAGGGCAAGAATTTATGAGAAGCTGTTTAAAGCATTTAGACATCTGCTGGAACCAAAGCAAGATGTTTAAAGTTATCTCATCTGTCCTTATTCTATATTGCATTAATTTCTGTATGGGTATGTCTGGGTGTCTCTATGACACTGGAATAAGTCTAGTGGAGAGTGATAGGACAAGGGGAAATGAATGGAAACTGTGCCAGGGGAGGTTCAGGTTGGGTATTAGGAAGAATTTCTGTACTGAAAGGGTTGTCAGCTATTGGAACATGCTGCCCAGGGAGGTGGTTGAGTCACCATCCCTGGAGGTGTTTAAGAGATGGGTGGATGTTGCATTGGGGGGAATCATTTAGCAAGTTGATAGGGCTAGGACAAAGGCCAGACTCGATGATCTTCAAGGTCTCTTCCAGGTGTAACTATTCTATGATTCTATGATCCTGTGATTATTTTGGAAAAAAGTCAAGTGATGAAGAATTTATGAAAAGATGGTAAATTTGTGACACAAACTGACCATCTCTTCCAAAGTTTAACTTTCATATCCTTAAAAATGTGTAACTGTTTCAGTTTATATAACAGCTATATTTAACACATAGCCTTTTCCCCAAATGAGTAAATAACACTTGATATAGCTGAATAAATGGCATGTATGTTCTGCTCATTAACTGTATTGTGTATGCTAGAGACCAGTTAATGAATCTGTCTGAAAACTGTGTCTGCTTAGGAAGAAAATCTCATCAATTCTCTGCATAAAAGACCCATGTAAGAGTTTCATTAATGTCTCTTTAACTTCTTTCTAATTAGCAGTTATGGCACTTTCCTATGAGTTTTTCAAAAGCTAATACACAAATATAACAAAATGTGGGTTTTTTAAAAAATAACTGTGCTTTGGAAAGAAAATCCCCTTGTGCTATGAATAAAGTCCTGAGAAATAATTGCCAGCTGGCTTTTTTAATGCTTATTTTCTACAGGAGAGATGATGACAGCTATGCTCACTCCAAGGAGACGAAATCAGTACAGAACTCTGTTGGGTCTTTTTCTCTCAGACTCCTTTTTCATGCTGGTCCTTTTTCTTATATCCTTTTTGATGCTGGTCCTTTTTCTCATATCTGTTTTGAGTCTGTCAGACTACCACATACAATTATTAATGTATATCATGTGCTTTTTTCACCGCGGAGGCTTAAAATTCCTGTAACAGAATTGCAAAGCCAATCTGCTGTACATGAAGGGCAAGGGAATATAACTTTAACAGTGACTCAGTTAGCCCTTCTTTGAATTAGTGTGCTCATGAGAGCTGAAAATTAACATGAACACATGAGCACAGCTTCCTTTGAACGTGTGAGCAAGCTTGACAACTGATAATTGTAGCCTCTGAAACACAGGGTAGATGCCCTTTACATAATTGGCCCCACAAGAGAAACTGTAAAATGTTGCTTGAGGGTTTTCCTCTGGGAATAAAGAAAACATCCACCCTGAGAGGTTCATGCTTAGCAAAAATAAACAAACAAACAAACAAATAAATATACAAGCCCAGCCTAAGTATTTCCTAATTCAGTTATATAAAACCTTAGAGAATTCTGAAAATAATAATATAAATTAAAAAAAATAGCCACATTACTGAATTTCAGAGATATTTTCCCTTATTTCAGTTAGAGTTTTGAATAATTAGGCCCTTTCTCTTCCCTCTACCCAACAACCAGTCACAGTTTCTTAGCAATGTATTAACCATTTTCTAATACGAACAGAAAATTCATCTACTGCTAAACCAAAGTTACCATGAGAATACTGTTCTAGGAAAGTACTCATCCACAGGCCAGACATGAAGACCTTAGGTATGTAAACAAGAGAGAAAAAAAAAAAAAAATCTGAGAAAAATCTGGAATTCAGGCTTCCTTTCACCTCCTTGTTGAATATCTTAGCAACTAATCCAGTTTATTTTTAAAATTACTCCAATCCTTAATTTAGCTGGAGTAGAATACTTTGTATACAATGTAGTCCTGCAATGTTCTTTTGTCCAAACAACAGAAATCAGTCTTTAGTTGTTAATTAAATTACTCATTTCATACCACGAGATATTAATTTTGCCAATTCACTTCTCACACTCTTTTTTTCTCCCAAGCAAGCAACCAAAATCAATGTTCCTTCTGTGGTCATAGGCATTCCTTAGAACATCACAGGTGTCATACTACAAACAGTTTTAATGACGAGGACTGTTGTAACAAGTCACTTGAAGTAAAAGGTTGCTAGGCTGTTTAATAAAGGAGGAAGGAGAAAAACACCATTAGGGAAAAAATTAAAAAGATTCAAAATATTGGCAATGTGATGCTGAAGAAAGACCTGCTGGTTCACTGTGTGTCCATTAAGATGATAGCATCAGCTACACGAATTTCTGTGTATTCTTTTCATCCTGTTTAAATGTGCTTCTCAATGAATCCTTGCATTCAAGTTAAAATGAAAATTTTTTACAGACAATCTCATTTTATCTGCTAAATGACAGTTCACTGCAAAGATGTTCTGATACAGAGTGGCCTCCTTCACCTACTCCTTCTACCCAGTCCACTTAAGAAATTATTTTCTTCCATCTCCTCCCCACAATGCTCTTCTTTTAATATCTTTCCCTTTATTTTCTATAATGTTCTTTCTTTGTTCATCTGCGATGGCTCTGAATGCTAATGAATGCACTTCTGATTTAGCATTTTGTGAGGTCAGTTTGTAAGGAGACTAGAGCAGACATTGTGTTTTGAGTCCCAGATTAATTAAAGAAGTTCTGAAGAAGGACTCAAGGTCGCTTACTGAGGTAGAGAAAAAAAAAGAAAATATAGGATCAAAAACTTTTAACCAGTAAATGGCATTGGGATGAAGGTAGTGACAAAAATGCTGCAGACAGTTCAGAGACCTATAACTTAGGTGAGAATGTTTTCAGAGTTCATTAGTTTTTGCAAGGTACACATAGGTTGTGGTTATAGGGGAGTCATGTAAGTACTATGAGCAGATACTAAATGCAAGCTTGGTCAGAATCACAACCAATTCTCTGTATTTAATGGAATGCATTCTTTTTCCCCTGTCTAAAAATAATAAACACATATTACAGATTTTGAACTGCTGGTCATATCCATTAGTCATATAACTTTTTTCTGGTTTAGTTTGTATTTTAACAGTCTGATCTACTGTGCTTTACAGACAGTCTACTCCTTTGAATTTTGTCTCAGACTCTTTCAATCTCAGTACTGAACATGTATCTTCAACCAGACATACTTAGCACGAAGAAATAAATTAAAATTATTTTGAGGACTCCTTTCAGGGTATATACATGTTTTATACATGTTGGAAATAACAAATTAAACTCTAGTGACTTACCACAGCATAAAATATTCCTTCTGATCCAAGAGAGGCTTATTTTCTTGTATCCATAGTTGTATCACCATGATTTGATAATGAGTTACTTTTCATCACAATTAATGATAGCCTGGTAGCACATCATTCTGTCAAGGATAGGTATTGCCTCAGTATGATAATGTCTAAAGAAGCCTGCACTTTAGCACAGAAATAGTATTACCAGAGAAATAGCATTACCATAAAAGCAGAGTATGTGTATAAATGGGCCTTTCTGTATTCACAGAGGAAACTGTGTCTAGACCCAGCTGTCTGGGACAAAAGGAAAGTACCTGTCTTTCTTGACCTTTTAGTTCAGGGGTTGTAGATGGCCTATCTCCAGAATATAAGACAGATAAAAGTAGAAAACAATTGTGAAGTCTAGTGTGGTGTGGTAATTGGAAAAGTACAAGCATATATTTACCTAATACACAAATATTCCTGATTAAATCCATTCCTTTATGTAGAAGGCTCTGAAGCTTCTCCCCTAAAAATACTTCTCAGTTATCCCATTGAGTTTATTCTTCTCCTTTTGAGGCTATTCTGTTTTGAGTTAAATACTTATTTGCTGAGTCCTGGTAAGAATGAACACACAGTTCAGTTATCATGATTGGGGAGCTTGATGCATCTGTTCTTACATCTGTACTCTTCTTTCTAAGCACTTCCTTGTGAACACACTTATTCTAGAGGCATCTAGACTGAAATTTTGAGTCAAATCAGACTTGTACAAGTTTCTGTATGTCTTTTATGATGTGAGAAAATAGATTAAAACTCCACCCTAGAATACCCCATGGGAATTTGAATTATATCCAGAAAGATGTGATTTAGTCAGACCTTCTCAGGTAGAGGGTAAACAGAAACTGTCTTTTATATCCTGACAGAGTCTTCTATCTACTTTACAATGGATAACTGGATAAAAAGAGGAATGTTCATACTCACAGTGACTATAAAGCGAAAACACTCCCCCCAAATAAAATAAAAACAACAAAAGCAAGTGAAAAGCCCTACCAAACAAAAAACCAACACAAACAAAACCCACAAAAAAACCAAACTAAAACTCCCTAACCTTTACCCGAATATTAAATTGTTAACAGTTTAAGACAACGAATTAATCTTTTTCAAGAATTCTGGCTACAAAATCTTTCAGTGTCTTTCACAGATATATTGTCAGGGCAAGGCATGTTTGGGAGGTCAGCAGGGGACAAAAGCCATATCTAAACATGTAGATTTACCTATCCTCTCATTCACAGCAGGAATGGGAAGATAAATATATGGTTTAAATGGACATATATCACTGGGAAAAGAATTTTATTGGTTCTTATTGTCGTTGCAAATTTGCAGCAGTCCCCACCACATTCTCTTGGACTATGAGATCTGAGACCAGTCTTGAGAAACAGATAAAAGGACACCTCACTTTGCTCCAAATCTCATTTGACTGAGAGAAATCAGAAAAACTTGAGTTCACACTGACTTGAAATTTGGGACAGATGAAGAGGAATAAAGAACAATCTTCTCAACAGAAACAAACAAATTGAAAAAGAGTGTTGTCCAGTTACACGTTTCCTTTGACTGAATTTTTAAAGTTTTGTTATGAGTACTTTCAAAAGAAATAAAAGAGATGGCGAGGAAGATTTTTGCTTTATTGAAAAGGAGAGTAGTTAAGATATTCATTGCAGAAATTCAGGTTCAGTTCCTTTGTCTGAATGAGAAAACTGAAAATCACAGCCACTGTGTAATTGTACAAGAATTCAGAGCAGGATAGGCAGCTCCAGCTGTAGCACTATCAATTGGCAAATGGAATGGAACTCCAGAAATTTTTTTTCTCATCTTTCTAGTCAAAGACAAAGTCATGGGGTCATTCTCTTTTGCTCTTTGTCAGTGAATATTTTTGTATTTTACACTTTGGAGTACTTCAAACAGACCTGTTTTGCTCTGCTGCACAGCCTGATGAAGGGAGGATAAGGAACCTGTCTCAAAATTTGATAATAATTGTCTATCTATCTTCAAACCAAGGTTTCCCAGTGCAGGAACAGTGCTCTACCTACCAGGCAAGAGGTACAGCTGTCATATTTTATCTTTAATGAGTGTTTAAAATACTGTGTTCAACGCCTCCAGACAAACAAACTGTCACAGAATGTCATTATAATAATGTCATGAATGTATTTACATGCCAATGTATATATTCAGATGACACCTATTTTACAGAAAAAAAGAGTACTAAGCCATAGTTGTTGCCACTTGAGCTGTAAGGACATTTGCATTCACTGTTACCTTTATTCTTACTGATATGCTGATCACTCAGTTTATAGTGCCGAGCATTGTGCTTAGCAGTGAAAATAATACAGTCTTGACAGGTGGTAGGCTTTTTCCTTAAGTTAATGAGTTGATACCTCAGCTCAGTAAAACCCCTCTTTATGTACAGCTAGACTGGATAAAAAATATTAAAAGTATTTTTCTGGATCCTGGAATTTCATTCTTCTAATTACTATGAAAAGTTGAGGCAGGTAGCTTACACAAATGATAGGGAAATACAACTAAGTGGCTGCTAGGACATGCATCAAATACTTCTTCACAATGACAGAATGTTCCCAACAACAGTTAGAAGGTGATTATACACTGCATTAGTTGGACACACTATACAAGTCACATCTCAGATCCCTGCATTGCTGTTTTCCAGTGCAGACTATACATGAACAATCCAGAAAAACAGGAGACTTTTCTAACATGTCTGTATCTCATGCTTTGGTGAGTTCCCAGCAACCCAGAGACCACAGCTCACAGCTTCTCTTTTTGTCTTCTTCAGTTTTCATTTTTATTAATTTCCAGGGCATTACAAGACTCATTCATTTCTTTTTCAGCAGCTGAACTATTGTAAATGTTAGGAAGAGTTTAATAATAAAGGCTCCTAGGAAAGTATAAAGCCTTCTCTCAAAAACCACCAAGCAAGTATCATATATTGCAGACTGCCAGTGTTATCATCAACATCATAGATCAAGAGCTCAGGACAACAAAAATTGGACTTATTGGACCTTCCTGTATATGTTGCACTATGACAGAATGACAGATTATCCTCTGACATTAAATAGCAAGAAAGAAATCCAAAGAAGCTCACATGAGGTCTTATCCTGAGTTTTATCTTTTTGTCATTTCTAGGGGTCTTTTTGTGTGTGATTTTGCTTCAGCAAATTCACGTCACCTATAGTTTGAAAGAAGGAGGGGGCAAAATAAAAATTAGGAAAGAAACCTAAAGAGTGAACACCAAAGTTTTGGTTTATTTTCATGCAATACATTTGTGGCAGAGATCAAAATGAGAATCTTTAGGTATTTCTCCCTTTCTAGATTTCTGATACTCAGGGCATATCATAGGTTTTGATGAATAACATTGAAGTTTCAAGGAATTTGGGTTCAAATCTTTGATTTCTGGGTTACTTACATTTCTTTTTACAGCTTCTTTTACATTTCACTCATTAAAATATTGATTTACACACACACACTACCCACACCTCTCCAATTTTAAAGAGTTTGTGTTAGTGCTGTTTACTGGAGTTCTGGAGATCCAGATATCCTGAGATGCATGTAAATTGTACTAAAATCAATGGACATCACCATCTTAGAATAATCTTCTACACTTAACTTTTGGACAGTGAAACATAATTATTAACTAATAGCCCATATCTATGTTTTGGATTTATCAACTCTTTGAGCTTGTCATTAAGGAAGCTTATTTCTCTTAAGAAGTAGTCCCATTAGAGGGCCTTTAATACTTTTTCCCAAAGCAGAGGCTGTCAGTAGTCTCATTGCACTTCCTATCCCACATGCATACCTAGGTTTGTACCAACTATTTTTTTTAATGCAGCTACTGGTTGAGTTCATTGAACACTGACCATAAAAATATTCTCTAGGGAATATTTTTATCCAGTACTAGTGCTAGGTTATGACTGAAAAAAAAATGAAGGCTTTGATCAGAACATCACAAAACCTTCAGATTTTTGGTGCAGAAGTCTATGCAATCATCTTTTGAAACACTGTTGCTTTACACAATGCTATATTCACTTCATCTTAAAAATCATTGTCTGAAGTGAAGAAGTGTTGGAAATCACAGCTAAGCAGGTGAAGAAAGAGACACTCAATATTTTTAAACGTATGTGTTAATCTTAAGTAAAAAAAAAGGACTGAGAAGAGGTATCTGCTCAAGGAAGATTACAAGACAGGGAGTAAAGCTTTTCCTACATATCTGCTTTGACAAAGCTCAGAACTACTCAAAGGGCAAATGTACAGCTAGCATGTGGAAAAAAGGGAAATGAGTATTTTTCTACACTAACACTGAATAAGCCCACTCATTCTTCTGATGCAGTGAGAGAGTGGGAGATGCTCCGAAGCAAGGTGGACCTGTGAATGTGAACTTGTGTTAAAATAGCAGTCATCATTAAGTTTTCCTTATGGTTCCCAATTAATACAATTTTTTAAATAAATAAATAAACAAATGGTCCTGACTGCTTTAAAGTATCTTATTATTCACAGCAATTTTTTTAAGAGGATTTACTATGAATCTTTATCACTTCATTTTCTGTTTATCATAGAATGGTTTTGAAGGGACCTTTAGAGGTGTTCTAGTCCATCTCCCCTGCAGTAAGCAGAGATACCTATGACTAGATCAGATTTCTCAGATCCCTGTCCAACCTGACATTGAATGTTTCCATGGACGGGGCACCTACTGCCTCCCTGTTCCAGTGCCTCACCACACTCATTGTGAAAAATTTCTGCTGTACATCCAGTCTAAATCTCCTCTCCTTTAGTTTAAAGCCATTATCCCTAGTCCTGTTTCAAGTGTTGAATGGGCAGTGCCAAAGCTGGGTGTAGTTCTAAGTTCAGTCATATGTAGCATACGGGAGAGAAAGTAAAAACACAAGAAAGGATTTAGTTAGAGAAGAAAGGGGTGAATTTAGTTACTTAAATATAAAAATTATTTTTTGAGAAGAAGAAATTAGAGAAACTGACCTGAAATGCTGATAAGAATTGAAGACCTTGCACAAAGCTGGGAGTGAAAAAGACCATAATAATTCTAAGATCAAATAGGTGATTTCTGATGATTTCTTTACAGATTTCAATTACCTTTTCCTTAGGATTGTCAGGGAATTAATTTTTCATGCTTTTTTGCTGAATTAGAAAAATTTTTCCAGGCAGACAACATGAGGCAGGGAAATAAAATGCTGCATGCTTATACTTGGCTTTGCTAACTGCCTCTGAGCACATCACTTTACCCTTCTAGCCTGCTTCCCACTAAGATTTTCTTGCCAAGGCTTTTCTTGTCTGAAGAACAACAAACTCTGAGCATCCACAGCGTATTCATGTTGGGGCACATGGGCACAACTATAATACAACTAATAATGTAGTTTTCTTTCCTGCCAGGAAGGTCTTATCATGAGGTATTATGTCAAAAGCCACTGAAAAAGTTCACTAGGAAGCTCCTTCAAATTATTTTTTCTTATTCGTCTTCCAAAATTAAACTGGCTGTAAGTAATTGATTTCATTTTAAGGTGCTAAGGAGAAATGTTACTTGTGTAATGTTTTCTGAGCATGTATTACCAATAAATGGAAGAAAAAAGCAGCTAAATTATTTTGGAAGTGATTGTTCAAAAAAGAAATGCAACCATACTGGCTGTCCAGCTGCAGCTGGAAATGAAACAGCATCTATCATCTGCACAAAAGGAGGCAAAACCTACCTACCACTGTATTCCCCTGAAAGCATGAGTCGCAGAGCTATTGAGAACAAAATATGGCTGTCAGATGGTTAGCCCCTCAGGCTGTCTGGCAACCTGCTTGCTGCTCAGAAAGAGGTAACAGCTGCTTCATATAAGACTAATAAGGATGAGAGAAAAGCCTAAACTGGCATACATGGCTCCACACCTGAAGGAAATGGGCAAGGCAGGCTGCATTTGAACCTCAGGAGGAAACAGGTAAATCCTTGTAGTGGGCTTAGAAGTACTGGGTAGTTCTCCTTTACAGAGAACTGAGGAAGTTTCAGTTCCTTGGTTCATTTCAGTAAGGTGTTTTTTGTTGGGTTTTGTTGTTGTTGCTGTTAGTTTAGCTTTTATTCTTTTGAAATTTTAAATCTTTGATGCTGTTTTATATTGTCTACATTATATTTGTGTTCTTACATGAGGATTTAAAAATGAGTTAAGAAAATTCAGTTACCTGCTTTGAGAATCCTACTCTGCTCTGTAGGCAGCTGGTGCTGGGAGTCTGTGAAGAAGACAGGGTTGTAGAGCAGACATCCATCAAGGTACTGCAGGAACTTCAATATAAAAAACTTTTAGTTACTGGAGGTGAAAGGTCAGAAGATGGACCAAAAGTTCCTTATTACTCTAGAACAGAGACTTTACAGTTTTTGTTTGAAGTCCTGAAAATGAAAGTTTGGCCTAGTTTTTTTCCTTAAAAGAAAAAAAAAAGGGAGGAAAGGGTCCTAATTCAACAAGTAATTTCTGTTACTGGATCAGTAAAGATACAGTGTCTATGGAAACACAGATGAGTAGACCAGGTGTAAATGGGTAAATGCAACCTGTGGCAAATATTTTGGAGTATTTTCAAAGAAAAACACAATTGTGGCAACATAAAAAAAGTTCTTTTAAAAAAGCATTAATTTCACAAAAATTTTAACTGCATTAAAACACAAATGAAAAAAAATCATATTGGTCTGAGAAGCAAGCTTTATTTTTTTTAATTGCAGGTTTTTTTCATTATGACACTTTTTAAAAAAGAAGGCTTGAAAACAAAATGTTTTAATCCTTGTCAAATGTAGTGTTTTGTTTAAGCCAGAAGGTCATCTTGATTCACAAAGAAACTAAAATCTTAGTTTGATTTCAAAAGGTGCTTTGTTTTTTCTCATTTTCAGAACTTTTGGGTAAGAAAGAATCCTTTATTTACACAGCTGTAGCGAGACACAGGGGCAGAAGTGAATAGCTGACTAAAGGAAAAATCAAAATCTTTCTTAGAAGATGCTGCAGCTGATGTGCTTCAAGGTCTATTATGCCATAGCTCTCCTTTGTCCTTGTAAAACAAAGGAATATGTTCTTTCACTTCTTTTTGCTCGCCCTGCGTACAACCCAGTGATCCTAAACATGGGGAGGTGTTAACAGACTTTTGTAAACAAAGCACTAGGTGTCTTAACACTGACAGATGCCTTCAGGTGTATTTAGAGACAGATTTAAGTAGATACTCATCCCTGTAGAAAATTCCTAATTCAATGGACTGAAGTAAAATTGAGGAATAATTTTACCAGCTCATCACTAAAATTGTTGGTCACTTCTCACTCCTTCAGAAACCTAGATATAAGCAGTGCACCAGGCACAACAGTATCTCTACTCAAGGGCTAGTAAGACACCCAGAGAAGCTTTCCTGATTTGAGGACGATTTTTCAGCTAGAGATCATGTCCAAAATATAAAACTCAATCCAGATGCAAACATCTAATTTATTATTTCCTTTCTGTGACTTTACTTGCTTTCTATTATTGATATCAGATCTCTCAGTAAAATTTAAGTCAGCATAAAAAGTGGTTTAACACTTGGGATAAGATATTTAGAAGTTTTATCATTCAAGTAGTCTAATGAAAGCTTTCCTCCTGATCTCTGGGGAGTTTAAACATTCTTTTCAGCTTCCAGGTTTTAAGGTAGACACAGTATTTTATTTTCTTCCATCATTTTTCTGCCTTGCCTGCTTGGGTTTGTAAGTTGCTTACAGCAGCCATTATTACAAAAAGTTTCACACCATCTGCTCTAGAGGGCTTTTCAACTGCCTCTAAAAACTGTAACAGCAAACGCCTTTTTCAGGCCCGAACCAGGGCTTCAGCTCCTTGTAAATGGGTATGTTTGAGAATTTAAATATAAACAAGCCTCTAAATCCTTGACAGTTCACCCACAGCTGACAGAATATGTAGAAATGGTTAAAAAATTTTCTAGATTCAAGTTATAAAAAGATATTCAATGAAAACCTGTCAAAACCTCATAGAAATAGGGGAGTGTTTTAAGTGTCAAAAGTATTTAAATGCTAATGAATGTCTGATTCACATATAAATGAACAAGATAATTTAGGAAATAAAAATGACCTCCTTCCTCCATGCCCTATTGATTATGTGCCCATAACACCCCCATGCACAGGATACCACCCACTTCTTCAGTTAGGTTTTTTGCTCATTATGGATATTGTGAGGTATCTTTCAACTGCCAACATGTGTGTTTCAAATATGCAAGGGCTGTGATGGCTGAAGGGCAAACTTCTTATCTATTCAGGTAAAGAACAGAGCTAAAACTGCAGTTGTTATACTAGATTCTAGAAGAAATTCAGCTTTATCATTCAAGTGATATGACACATTCTTTTTTTATAAAGAGCTTTCAACACATCTCTAAATTAGTTAATGAAGAAAAGAAAAAATCTGACAAATTGTAGCAATATCACAGCAGTAAAAATGTCATCCTTGATTTAAAATATCTGTAAAATGTTATTCACATTTATGCTTGTTTTAGGAACTTGTTTATAAGTATTCTGGTTATCATACATGAGTAAGAGGGTCTTATCCTCCCAATTCCCTATTTAGGCAAGCAGGGAGATTGGGGAAATGGGGAAGAAAATTCTTCTGGGGTTTTATGGAAGAAAAGATTCATCCAAAAGTTTGTTCCAAAAGCATTATTGCACACAACTCTACAAATACTAAAACTTCCAGCCTCCAAAATCCCAGGTATTTATGAAAATTACTTTCCTCTGAATCATGGAGTATGCTTGGATATGCATATTTTTCAATTATAAAGTATTTTCTCAAGACCAATTTAGTGTGTGCATGTCTTTCCAGTTCAAGGTTATTTGGCTCTCAGGCTACATCACATATGAGTTATTTTGGAGGGACAAAACACATCTCTACAGAGACCTCCAGCAGTTTGTTTTTATTGATGAAGATAGAAGGCCACGGGTCCAGCTCCACATTGGAGTGCTACCATCTTGCAGGATCTCAGACTTCTGTGCAGTAAAATATGCAGCACATACAGTATTTTCTCTAATACTTTTGAGAAATTTTCCTCTGGCAAGAACTGTATAAGGATTGCTGTCAGTGATCTTGATAACACAGGGGTTGATGATTCCTTGCTTCCCTTTCAGAGTTATGTATTGTCTGGGCTCTGAAGTCACCTTCTTTCATCTCACAAAAAAGCCAATGTTACCCCCACTTGCAAGTAAGTAAGTTAAAAATTATAAAATCAGAAAGATTAAACATACTCATTTTAAACACTTAACCATTTGGATAACCACTTACATAGCTGTAGTCATATTATACTCAGAAGTATATTGAGTTGTGCTTAAAGTCAGCTATCACAGAATCACAGAATGTTAGGTGTTGGAAGGGACCTTGAAAGGTCACCTAGTCCAACCCCCCTGCCACAGCAGGATTCCCTAGACCAGGTCACACAGAAGAGCTATGATGACAATGTTAATACATGAACTACTAGATCACAGACCATGACTGAAAGAGGGATGCCCATAGTATCCTTAGAGGTAAGAATAGTATTGCCACACTTTTGAAGATACTGAAGGTTTGGGTCCATATAAAATTTACACTGTAGGTAGATCTGAATAATAAAAAAATCAATATATCATTTTCAAAAACCACATCTTCAGAGAGGCCAAATATTGATAGATGGTTGCATTGAACTCATAAATTTATATTTATAAGCTATTTATATTTACAATCTTCAGCGCTGATATGCAAATTTAAATTTCTAATTTTGTAAATGTTTTCTTTTCACCATGTGCAAAATTAAACCATTTGAAATAAGGTACCCTTTTCAAGCTTAGTTTTATACTCTGAAATAAAAATAAAGCTGAAATTTTATATTTTATTGTTGGGGTCTAAAATGTTTCATTTACAGTCTTTTTTATATAAAGAAAATATTAACAATTTGTTTTAGTTGGATGAAATCGAAGTATTTCCCAATGTTTTCCAGCTCAGCTGGTGAAACAAAACTAAATTATTTTAACCACTTTGTGATTAAATATGGGATTTGATTGGTAGAGTATTTCTTCTCTAAATTTTCTATGCAGACAAAACACAGGCTGGTGTTTCAGTTGCTCAATTAATCCTTGCAGCTTTGATTCTTCCCTGTTCTGAGGGCACAGTTTTCGACATCAAGATATTAATATATATTTTTTGATACAGCCCCCAAGCTGGTATACAAAACACAACTTGTTTAGTGTTAGGTCAGTGAAGGAAAGAGACTCATAAGCATACTGCATTTCTGATGGCTTGCTGCAGAACAATTCAAGGGTCTGAGTAATGTCAAAAGGATCCAAATGTACAAATAATAATACAGATACAGACCAAATTCTTCAGAAATGTGTGACCAGCCACAATGACATGTCCTCACTCTTTCCCCAGGAAAGCCAGAAAAGAAGTGACTTTTTATAGCTTTCACATCTGTTATGTTGTTCTGCTAAAGCACAAGATTTATATGACTATAAAAACAAACACTGGCAAAAAGCCCTCCTCTGCCTCACAAAAGTGAATTAAATTAATTAAGAGCATCCTTTTCTCTAGAGCCAATATCTTCATTTTTGGCACTGCACCCTGCAAAATGGAGTGAATATGGGATACAAAAAACTTATGAAGATCATCAGTTATGAATTTCCATACCACAAAAAACCCCACTTTGACCATTGTATCAGACATCTGGCTTACAATTCCTAACATATTAGCATAACATGGTACATCATATATATGACTTATAGCAACAGGTATCAGTGAGGGATGAAGTTACTTTTCAGCATTAAGTATATGGAGATCTATGTAGATGTTTTCTTTCTCTCATAGTTTGTGCAATCTATTCAGAGGATATTAACATATACTCTGAAATTATACAACAGTTACAGTTAGCAGTTAAAATTATGAAAGCAAAGTCTTAGAAATGGAGAATATTTGACAGATTTTTTTCTCCTCTCCTTGTTTCTTCTGTAGCTCTATGCTATTTTAAGATTAATCCTTTAAAACAAAAATCTTGTTTCTCCTCCTTTTGCAAAAGAAGCCTGTATTTCTGAATGATGTAAAATGCAAATAAATTACCTTTTTATTTCTGAAAACCAAACATCTGAATCTCAGCAATAATTAATACATGGAAGTGCATATACCACAAAAGATCATTATCATCAAATCTAAAGTGAGTGAACATATGGTGGTAGGATAAATCAACACAGAAGTAGTATAAATAACAACACTAAGTCATTAGGTAAATAGGGAGGAAAGGAAGATAACATTGCATGAAATAACTGGTGACAGGATAGCATTTGTGAAGAGATTTTATATTTAACGATGTTTCCCATTTCTATGGGACAGCTGAGGCTAACATACGATGCTAGTGATGTGGACATAATTTCGGTGCTTTTTTCTAATTAAGTAAAATGGCCTTCAAAGTAACGGTGAGGAGATCACAAAAGTTAAATGCTGCTCTTTAGATTCAAACTAGAGTTGTGGTTTTGCTCATGGAGTTCATGACAATTAAAGGCATGTAAAAGGTTAATGTGTTGTCCTCCACATCCCCCTCACATCACTCCTCCCCTCTCTGTACCCGAGCAAATGACCCACAGGACTGCAGAGAAAGAGGCAGCTTGTTAAACCATTGCTGTACTCACTCAGGACATCTAAAACCATAAAGTCATAATAGCATGCTGCAGAGTGATATTATAATTGACAGAGCTGCCCTAACACGAGTGCATTGCTTCAGGATTCTGGACACAATGAATTCAGGAGCTGGCCAATGCATTGCTCAAGTATAGGGTGACATTACAATGAAAGGATCATGAAGCATTAGAATATATCCAACACTCTGGATAATAACACTCCTGGATTTTAATTTGGCACAAGGTCAACTATGACTGCCAGCTCTGAGAGGGAGGAATGGAAAGGATTGATATCAGTAGGAAGGGTGCTGCTTAGAGTTGTTTCTTTGGAGATAGAAATAGCATGAAACTGATGGAAGCAGCTCCAGGGAGAAGTAACATTAGTGAAATCTAACAGAAATAGCCTGTACAGTACTTTCACCATGACATGGAGTGAATGGTGACAGTGCACAGAGGGTATTTCTATGCAGAAAATTACGGAGAAACAGTAGGAGCAGGAGATATGTTACAAGATCAACATGACAAAGTGAGCAATTAGGCTTTCATGAAACAGAGGACAGAATTTTTCTGCACCCTGTCATCAGTTCTCAGGGCTAAGAGTGATGCATATGACCTTACAAGGGCTGATCGCAACAAGCCATGCTGGGTCGGGACCTACTGAGTTGCTTCCTTCAGTGCAGGTGATGGAGTTCATTCCAAATGTAGCTACTCTGAGGCATTAAACTAATAAAACATAGCATACATTAAAATGACATTATTAAGCCTGCAAAGGTTATAGAGTCAAGCATTCAAAAGCTACCTCTGCAGCCTTAATTCGGTCCACACTCCATTTCTTCATCTTCCCATGACTCTCACATAATTCTACATCATATGTAATGCTTTATAGCAAACTTTGTTCATGCCATCGCAACAGTGACACAAGAGCTTGTAGATAATGTTACATATATAGAAAGGAAGATCTCATATCTGTTCTCCACTTGTTTTATCTTCATGTTTCACCTTATTGCAGCCTTTCATTGTATAAAGGGAGTTTTTAAGAACAGAGAAAGACTTCTGAGCAGGGCATGTAGTGACAGTCTTAAACGGAAAGGGGAGACATTTAGATTGGACATAAGGAAGAAATTCTTACTCAGAGAGTGGTGAGGCATCAGAATAGATTGTCCAAAGAAGTTGGGAATTCCCCATCCCTGGAAGTTTTCAAGGCCAGCTTGGATGGGGCTTTGAGCAACCTAGTCTAGTAGAAGTTATCCCTGTCCATGGCAGGGACATTGGTCTAAATGATCTTTAAATGTCTTTTCCAGTCCCAACTAGTTTATTAACAATGAATTTTCAGCACATAAAAATTTTACTTTGTAAATACAGATCTCTGAGATGTTCTTAATGAGTTTCTCCTTACAGCTATCAACCTTTGTCTATTCTACCGTACTTAAAACATCTGTTATTTATTCCAGGTTTTATCATGATTTATAATTTATGGGCTAGCACCTATCAGCTTTATTAGGGTGGATGCCGCACAAAAAAAACCAAATGCAAAATACCCTGCTTTACAAAAAAATGTACTTTATCTAAATAGAAGAAACAGGGAACAGCTCCACCATATTTTTAATGAAAAACAATAACATTTAACAGCTATCTTTTCTTTTTCACAGTGTCCCTGTGAAAGAATATGATAGAATATCTGCTAACATAGCATTGTATTATCATATGATTGCTAGTCATCAAAATAAAATTCCAAGGACAATAAAAAGTAAAATTTCAAGTACAATAGATTTTATTTTAAAGTTAACATATAACAACATATAAAATAAGCTCCAAAACTGATACTACATGGGATTTCCACAAAATAAAATGTCTTTTGTTTGTGAGACAATGCATATCCATGATTATTCCTTTCCAAGTTTTACCCCAAGAGAAAGAAATTAAGAAAAGCAAAGTATTACCCACCCACCTGCTTTTGTGGTACTGCAGCTGTGTAAATTGCAGATTCTACTTCAGTCCTTCTTGGTCTACTTTCTTCCTTTGAACTTCAGTTTGGCAAGAAACACATCTTTACTAACTTTCTCCTTGGTTCCTGCAAAACAAGAAAATGATAAATAAAGCTACACACTGAATGATAGGACATGCAGGGCAGGAGCAGAGGTGACCCGATGCAGAGTGCAGCTCTCGGAGTTGTCTATCATCCACCCCATGGTGGACTTCCCCACCACCTCCAACCCCACCAGCAGCAGCAGAGAGGTCAAAGCACAGATGTCGATCATTTACTCTTTTTTTGTAGGTACCCTGCCTAGAAGACTTTCTGTCACTAAAAAAAAGTTACAGCCTGAAGAGTAGCATATATCTTATTGGGGTAAAAAGCTGTAGTAGAAGGTTTTTGACAGCATGATGGTAATTTATAGTCCTTATGTGTTTTGGTTTTGTCTGGTTGGGGCTTGGGGTTTTTTAGGGTTTTTTTTGTTTTGATGGTTGTTGTCTCTTTTCTCTCCTCTTTTTTTTCTTCTTTAACTTCAAGATCTTGAGTTTATCAAGTTTGTTCTTCCATCTACAGAATGCTAGAGGTAGACTCAATTCTGATTCATCACCAAGGAATATCATATCAGGGAAAGAGCTGAATGAATAATGGTTTGGGAGATTCACTAACAGACAAACAATTAAATGAGGTCCAACTGAAAAATGCCCTAGCTATGTGGTCAAATTAAGATTTTTTTAGTTGTTCCATTTAAATAAAAATGTTTTAGTTATTATTGTAGTTATGTAATTCTTACATTAAATCATTTGAATTTTACTTCAGTTGTGGTAAAAATAGAGCATCAAGTAGAGTATCGACACTAAATGTTATATATTCTGTAATTTACTTCTCCATTTGTTTTCATCAAAAATTTTGAAACATTTAGCAAATTCAGTCTCACTTTGATAACTACTTCAGTACTGCAATTGCATTTTTCATCCGTGTTAACATTTTAGATGTGAAATCAGACCACTGTTTAACTATCTCTAATTGACCACTTTATTTATGTGCAACATTTGTAACGATGGGGATTTCATGCTTTCCTGAAACAAAATCAGGAAGAGAAAACTCTTTCTGAAGGGAAGTGTCCAAGTCCCCATTGCTCTCCTGAGGGAAGATTTTGCTCTGACAGCAGCTATTAACAGTTTATAACTAATGATGTGTTCAGAGTAAGCATGTAATTCCCCTTTGACCATCTAATCTCTCTGAAGCAAAGATAACTGGTCATCTTTCTCTGGGTTGCATAAATTACCATGTTAGTTTACCATGTTAGTTTCAAAATGAGATAGAGATTATATCTGGCATTGCTGAATTTAACATTCTGAAAGAATGTCATAAATGAATCTTATCAACCTTTGCTTATATAGCTCAGGAGCTGACTTAGCACTCAAATGCACCAAACAACTGTCTTTCCCCAAAACAGTATTCATGGTAATTCATTAGTTTGAAAGTCAAAACGTTTAAACAGTTTGTTAGAAGAAACTGAGATAAAAGGGCTAAACGACTAAAGTTGCAGAGCAGTTTATCCTGTCAAAAAACAGCAATAAAGAAAGACATAAGTACTCATGTTTCCTCAGCTTTTCTCCATACCTGGAAAAATCATCTGTTTGAGAAGGTGATGGACAAAAGAATTATCTGCCTGGTTTTAAGCAAGCATCAGAAAATATTGAGAGCAAATGAGGGTTCAGTTGCTCTGTGTTTGATCTAAAGGGGACAAGAGACTTCTGGGTTCTGTTAGATGTATATGGGCTGACATACTTAATCATAAAGCAGAAAGGTGTCAGGACATTTTTGGTGGCAATTGAAGGGTGAATCACTGATACAGTTAGAGAATAAGGTTAACAGAGAAAAAGAAATTAAAACAATTTATGATTGCATCAATCCAAAAAGTAATATGTATTCTACCTTCTGTTCCATTCCTATGTTTGTAAATTTTAAGGTTGTTATGAGATAGTGACAGAGAATCCTGCAACTGAGTTCCTTTTTGCATCACTAAGCAAGAAATTATATTTCATCTACTTTGGTTCAAAGCTTTGCTAAAAAAAAGGAAAAGAAAAAAGAAAAAAAAAGAAAAAAAATAAGATCAAGAAACCTAACAATATAATACAGAAAAAGGAGAAAGACATATGAAGAAGCAGAGGAAAACAGAAAGAGGCTGAACTAACACAGTGAAAAGGAGCACAAACACAAAAACTGGAGGGTAGGTAGCGAACAGTAAATGTAATCGATCTATGTTAAAAGAGAAATTGTACTTAATCTGGAGAGCCTTAGTAAAGTAATCTATTACTGAAGTGCTACTGATGTTATGGGAAATATGTACTCACTGTGAAAATAAAAATGAAATGAGAAGCTAGTCTAGGCAAAGGGTTGATTGCACTGCTGTTCCTGTTTCATGAGTTGGAAACACACCTTTTTTTGCCCTCATAAACTCTCACTGCTCCAGTGGTCTTGAGTTTCCTCTTCACATCTATCCATGACTAATTTGTGCCCATTTATCCCTGTACCAGCATTATTCATGAGCTAAAACGTGTCTTCTTTCTTTTCTGTCTGCTTTTATATTTTCAGAGGGTGGTCATACTCCTTATCTGACTCCATCTTGTAAAAACAAAGTACATTTAATCCCAGGAACTCTTCTTAGCCCTTGTTCCAAATTGAATTTTTTTGTTTAACATGGTTGACCAGAAATGTATTCCACAGTCAGGATGGGGTCTCACTGGCTATATCTGCATGGGAATGTAAGAAATATGGTTCAAACTCCCAGTCTGCAGCTTTGTGACAAACATGACCTTTTCCACACTGCAAAGCTACAGTCATGTGCTTACCCATCTTCTAGTACTCTGCTCCTTAATCCTAAAACCATCTTCTAACTGATTTTGATGTGTAAACTGAAATTGTCTATAAAAATTGGATATTCACCTGTGAAGTTGTTGTACTGGAAGTAGCCTTCTGTATAATAAACTTGCAATGACAATTTCTCCATGGCACACAAACCCTCTAGAACTCCTTTAAAAATAGTTATTAAAAAAATGCTTCTTATTTTTCTTTTCTGTTAGGCATCTTTCACCAAATGAAATAATATTAAAAAACTAGATGAAATACAAAATGGATAGATGATATTACAGTATCATAGGGTATTACAATAATGGGCTTAGCTTTTTCACTGTTCCCATTATAGCCTTGATATTTAGGGGTCACAGTTGAGCCTCTGTAGATTGTGTTCAAATGAAACAATAATTAAAAAATTTCTGGGTTACCAAGAGTTTTGAAAAGCAATTTTTGAAGTACTAGGGGAATAAAATTGCTTGGATTTTTTGCTTTGCTTTGTTGGGGGTTTTTGGGTTTGTCTTTTGTTTGTTTGGTTGGTTTTTTTTTTAAAAAAAACTGGTTGTACACTTTCTTCTTCTATTCCTTTTGGATGCTCTGAAAAAAACAGAGTAGTTATTTTTTAATATAGAATATTCTTTGTGAAGGCTTCTACATTTTGGGGGATTTTGTGGGTATTTTGTTTGAAACATTGGACATTTTTCTAGTTTGAAAAAAAAAAATAGCTACCAATCAGATGCACTAACTATTCCAAAATACTCCCTCTTGCTACACCAACAGAAAACTGTACTGTTGATTGCTACTGTTTAAGATTGTCTCCCACACACTTAGAAAACCATGATTTCTAGAGTGAAACATCCAGGACAGTTCACTGAAATAAGACTTGACATCCAGATTGCTAGCCTGGCTGTAATCACCCTTCGACTTATAAAGCTTGTAAATCACATATCAAAACACAGGAACACATCAATTAATGTTCTACTGGAAACAAATCAAGGACAAGCCTACAGTGTGACATTCTGCCAGTTTTATTTTGAATAGACGTGGGGGAAAAGCTGAACTGTTTGGTCACAGCCTTTATTTACCCAATCTGTCTTATATACTATTGCATAATGCTATCACAATATTAGTATGCAAATTGCCACTCAAATAAAAGCCATGCTTTCCCCATTGATTTTCAGCAGAGCTTCTTTTACAAAGAAAAATACTTAGCACTTATATTCCTTTTTCATCTTCAAAACTCTTTGAGTACATTTTAATTAATCCTTTTCCTTTCATTTTTCTGACCCTGCATTAAGTTTTCTGCCTCTTTTACCCATGTACTCTCAAGGTTATGTCCTCCTCTCGATGTTTTCCCAAGACTTTTCATGTTTTCAAAAATGATCTCTGCCTCATCTCTTTTTACACCTAGAAAGCAGACCTCAGGAGACTGGCCAGAAGAAAAGGCTAGACAAGGGCAGAAGTTGTTTCCAAGGTCAAAAAGAAATAAAAGAACTCTATTTTGAGGGAATAATGAATAGTGGTCCTGTCTACTGCTGCTGCTGCTGTTTTTCTTTAGCAAGTACCTCAGTCTGGTCTCAGGCAATCTCTGGGGAGGTGGTAAGATGACATCTCTGGAGGCTGTCATGCAAGATTGAATTCAATTGGGTTTACTTGGAAAGGTTTTGGTAGTGAGGGAAGCTACAAGGGTGGTTTCTGTGAGAAGCTGTTGGGAGCTTTCCCTATCTCCCACAGCCAATGTCAGCTGTGGACAGACCCACCACTGACCGAGGCTGAGCTCATAAGACATGGTGGTAGTACCTCTGGGATTACTTTGTATAAGAAGGAAAAAAAACTGTGCAACAGCAATTGCAGATGGAGAGAGGAGTAAGAATATGTGAGAGAAACAGCTCTGCAGACACCAAGATCAGTGAAGGAGGAGAATGAGGAGGAGGTGCTCCAGGCACCAGAGCAGAGATTTCCCTGCAGCCTGTGGTGAAGATGATAGTGAGGCAGTCTGCCCCCTTACAGCCCCTGGAGGTTAATGGTGGAGGAGATATCAACCCTACAGCCCATGGAGGACTTCATGCCAGAGAAGCAGGCTATGCCTGAATGAGACTGTGACCCTGTGGAGAGCCCATGTTGGAGCAGGTTCCTAGCAGGATCTGTGGACAGGTGGAGAGAGAGAGAGAGGAGCCCATACTGGACTAGTGTTGCTGGCAGGACTTGTGACTCTGCAGGGGACCCATGCTGTGTCAGTCTGTTCCTGAAGGACTACACCCTATTGAAAGGGTCCACACTGGAACATCTTGTGAAGAACTGCAGCCTGTGGGAATGACTCACACTGGAGAATGTCATGGTGGGCTGTTTCCCATGGCAGGGACCCCATGCTGGAGCCAGGGAAGAGTTTGAGGAAAAGTCTTTCCCACTGTAAGTGAAGATCAGGTTCATGACCAACTTAGGATCCTGAACATATATAAGTCTACAGGTCCCGACAGGGTGCATCCCAGAGTCCTAAGGAAATTGGCTGATGTAGTTGCCAAGCCACTCTCAATGGTATGTGAACAGTCCTGGCAGTCAGGTGAAGTCCCTGGTGACTGGAAAAATGGAAACATTGCATCCATTTTTGGAAAGGGTAGCAAGGAGGATCATGGCAACAATCAACCTATTTGTGTCTGAGAGGAGCATAGAACAGAACCTACTAGAAGATATGCTAAGGCATATGGAGAACAGGGAAGTGGTTTGAGACAGCCAGCATGGCTTCACCAAGGACAAGTCCTGCCTGACCAACCTAGTGGCCTTCTGGGATGGAGTGGACATCAGTGGACAAAGGAAGAGCTATAGATTTAGTTTGTGTTCTCTCATTACCCTACTTTGATTTGATTGGTAATAAATTAAACTAATTTCTCCAAGTCAAGTCTGTTTTGCTTTGATGGTAACTGGTGAGTGATCTCTCTGTCCTTATCTTGACCTGTGAGCTTTTTGTGATATTTTATATCGTCTGCCTAACTGGGGAGTAGAGTGATAGAGGGTCTTTGGTGGGCACCTAGTGTCCAGTGAGGGTCAGCCCACCACAAAGATGAGGTCCAGCTGGCCTCAAGAATAGTGCATCTGGGCATTTAACTCTCATCTGCATCAAGGTGGCAGAGGAGAAAATAGCAGTAGCCTCTTGTGGAGAGGAACTTCTTCTCAAAGAGGATTTCTGCTGCAAAGTGTCGCGTGGGAGACAGAGCTTGCTTAGGTCCTACAGGGATTTCCAAGCTCACTGGGAAAACCTTGATTGGTGTTATAAAAGGAAAATTCTCAATCTAGATTTATCTTCTTTAACATTAAGAGCTCTTTTAGTTTTTTGCAGATTCTATTTTTATATATTTAATTATTTCATTATACCCTGGATTATTATTACTTACCATGTAATTTGTCAGATGTTTTCATGAAAATTTCAAATACTAGACTGTTAACACATAGAAGTAGTGAAGGTGCCGTGTACTGTTCTGAAGAAGATTAGTCACTGGGTACCACTTCTGACCTACTTAAACCTGAAAAGCAGGATTTCAGCAGTGTACAGGACAAAAGCTTTTCTGCTTCAAAAGGTTATATTTCACTCCCAGAATACAGACTGGTGCATGTGGGACTTGACAATGAACTTCCCTTGGTAATTAAAGAGGGGAAAATTGTTGTGGTACTCCTGGAGTCAGCCACCTGCATTTCAAAGTGAGGGAAAGGTTTTCTGTTCGCAAGCAAGGGAGAACTGAACGTTTAAAGACACATTTTCAATCACAGCTATTGATGGAAATAACAGCTCAGATTGTTGTAATTACAATATGACATTTTAAGAGTTGAGAACAATAAATTATCACCACATTTACCTACAGAGACATAGTGCTAGTAGTTTCCCAAAAGGAAGAGTATATGTTTTTTTAAGAAAATATGGATTTTGTCAATAACCGTATTTTCTCTGCTTCCTCTTTTAGTTTTAATTATCTTTAAGACCCATTAGTTATAAACGTAAGGAAATACTTTAAAAGCCCTTTGAAAAGGAGATTTCTCTGTTATTTCAGCATGTTATCTTAAAATATCAAAATAATTCTCACCTTTTTCCCCCAATATTTTCAAGTTGCAATAATTTGTAATTTATCAGTAACTGATTTTATTTTCACTTTATTTTCTTATGTAAGAGAAGAGTAAATATTAAATTATCCATATATCCAGTTACCAGGACATTCTACTTAGACATTTTCAGAATACTTCTTAACCAAGAGCAAGTGTTGTCTGAAAACAGAATTTAGAGATGACTCAAAAATAATAACAGATACCCAGTGTGTTTGCTGAAACACTTTGCCTGTTCTTGTAAACGTGCTGGGCAATGGATGTAGAAAGCTTTATTTCAGCTGGAGGAGACACAGTCACATATTTGATTTATAGCTCACATAAGAGTCAATGTATGATTAAGTCTTCATTTTTTCAAGTATTAAAGATTTACATCTTAAAACCTTTTAGTTCTAAATCAATACTGCTGTTAGCTTATTTATATCTAGTAAATCTGTGATGTTGGAGACAGACATAGCTACATGTTTTCTTGCACCGCGTGCGCTTTGACTTCACTGGACACTTCAGATTGTAGCAAAAAGAGCAAACGAGGATTAAATTTAAAAGGACCAAGTGAGACCAGATTGTTGATTTTAGAAGTTGTTTATTTAAGTAGTTTAGTATCTTCTGAAAATATCCATGTTCCTCTGTGTCATCACTTTTTTTTTTGTCTTGCACTGCTCAAGGTTTGGGTATTTTTCTATATGTTTTTAATATTGTTTGGGAACTATAAAAAAACAAACCCCACAACAATAAAAACAACAAAACAAAAAAGCCAAACACCACAACAAAAAGCAACTACTCCACTTACTACCCTTCACACCTTATTTTAATTCTCCTAGTTACTATGGAAACAGCTACTAAACTGGGAGTGGCAGTAATTAATAACATCTGCAAGTGCAATATGAAGTCTACAAGATAATTAATCCCAGCATTTGGCATGGATTGTGCAGAACTGCCCTTTTTGTTTTGCATGCAACTGCAGACTGTGCAGAGCTAATTGTACAAGGGGGCTCAGCATTACCATACTGATACATTATGGTGTCAGAAATTCTTTGGACAACATGTGTAGACCAAACCTTTTTCAGTATTCTCTTTCCCCTTTTTCTTGTTACCCTTTCCACTTAGACCTGCATCTCTTCCTTTTCAGTGCTACATCTTCCTTCCTCTTAATACCTCATCTTCCTAATCAATTTTTCCTCCCTATTTTCCTGTTTGCTTTATGTTTTTTTCTTTATTTCATCTTACTTTTCTCCACTTTCCTTTCCCTTTGTTTTTCCCTTTCCTTGTTAAATTTTATCTTCCTTTTATGATATTTAAATTTTCCATTTTGTCTTTATTTCCACATGCATACTCTTCCTTCTGAATTTGTACTTTCCTGATCTTAATTCTTACTTTTCCTCCATTAACTTTCATTCCTACTTTTTTTTTTTCATCTTTTCCCTGCTCTATATTCCTTCTGAGTTAGTTTTATAGTCAGTATTAGTTTGTAAGGCAGATGAAATAAGAGACTGGTACCATCTCAATCACCTATATTAGGATGAGTTGTATCATTCTGTGGAGGTACTGGTCTATGTCCATTGACTGTAAACAGGGCTAAGATCACTAGTTTTTCCTAGCTGTTAGATTTAAAAGCATCAAAAGGGTGGTGATCCAACACTGAATGCAAATCCGACTCTGTAAAAGGTTCTTGGAGGCAATTCTCTGACAAAACCCATGCCTCATTGGTGTACAATACCTTATCCAAAGATACCAACACTCAGCCTGAGAGCACAAGTCACTTAGAGTCATTGAATTAAAAACACAGTTCTTACTCTTCTTACTTACTAGATAACACAAAATAAACATTTTTTCCCCTTGAAGTTAGTTCACATGTATTTCTCCAATTGCAGAATGAGGGCAGTAATAAAATACATTCCCAAAAGAAGGGAGCCAGATACAACTTTCTTCCTAAGCTTTAGCTCACCCTGTTAAACTTCCAAAAGCAGCACCTGTGGCTGGACAGCATGACAGCATCCATTCTTTTCCAGGAATATTGCTAGTTAAAAGTCTCAGCAATAACTTCTGAATGCAGCTTTCATAACCACCTGGTTAATTAGGTTAGATGGGTTAACGCAGGTATGAGATATTGATGTGGCTTCACTCCATTTGGCTGGAAGTGGTTTGCTAAGATTATTCTGATTGTCACCTCAGGGAGCAGCTGTCCTCTCCCTCCAGTGCCACAATGTATCCTTTTTTGGTCCTATAAAGTTGCAAGATACCAGATTTGGGAAGAGTAGTCATCTTTACATTTAGAAAAGCTTCTACTGGTGAAATGATGAAACTCACAGGGTGAAAATTTGGAGAAAATTGTCTGACTTAAGATGTGAAAGAAGAAATACATATATATTTTTTGTACAAGAAATAGCTGTATCTGTTTAAAGTCAGTGGAAGGGATTGAATAAACCAAGTTAAAGTAGATTAGAGGCTGGGTAGAAGATAGACAGGATTGTACAAAAATATTGTGTCATTTAATCTGTCCTTATATAAAATGTATGTTATTTGTATAAGACTGTTCTTAGAAGTTATATCTCTTTACAAGCTCAGAACATACCATGATTTAACATTTATAATTGAGGGCTTCCTCCAGCAAGATTACTGACATTCATGGTTTTCTGTGAATAGTGTCACAACATCAATATGAGACTTTAACGAGCACTTCTACATTATACTCTGAAATACAATTCAGTGATTCTTGAACAAAAAGTCCATTTCTGCTCCAAACTGAGAAGCATAATAATAATAACAGAATGAACATTGCTTTGGTTTCAGAACCAAACTTCTCTCACATAATGTTAGTGTCCTGTGTAGATATATGAGGATCAGTGAAAACTGAATAAACTTTGCTTTATGTTTTCTTCTTAAATAGATGAAGGTTTACAAGCCTAGAATTTTAAGAGTTTTCTTTAGCATTCACTGAAAATCTATTTACTATGCTGATCTTCTAGTTCCAGTATAAAACTATCCTTAAACTATTGTTACTTTAACAGTAATATCAAAAAACCCAATACAACAAAAAAAACCTTTCAGTATGAAAATGCATGCATCCATGCTCTCATGACTAGAATTAGGATGTTTTTTTTTTCTCAAAACTGAAAATAACAAGAAAGAAAACCCAAACAATTATATCAGATAGGGAAAGTTTTGCCTCTAGGTTCAGCACACTTCCCCGAATGTGAACAAAAACAAGGATGAAAACAACCGTGTTGACTACCATGCTGCTGGACGTAGCTCACAGTTTTTACAGTATAAAATGATATCCAATTCAAATATGTAAACCAATTCAACTCACTTGCAATGGTCTGAATCTTGCATTTCCATCTGGTGCAGACTTCAGTAAGAAGGTTTATTTTCCCCTGAAATTAGAAATTGAGATCAGGCTGCCTGCACACTCTAGTCAGTCCTGTACAAGCAAACAGAAGGAGAATTATTCAGTAAGATTACCCCCTCTGCCCTGTCTAACACACAGACACAAAGAAGATACTGCGTGTCAGGAATAAAATGGTATTTTGGCATCCTTGTGGCATTGATTTGGACCTTCTCATACTTTTTACAGTATTTCAGCAAGTATATTTTGGCTGAACAGAACAACATCTGGGGTTCCGTCTAGCAAAGTACTTGCTACTCCAACCACAGAGGTGAAGTGTACTCAGCACACTGCAGATAAAGGTGAGTGAGAACTACAGCCACTATTGATTTATTTGATATAATTTTTTTTTAAAAAAGATGACACTTAAGATGCTTGGTCATTGCATGCTGTCTATTCACAGAAATGTTACAATCACTGTATATGATCATCTTAAACTGCCAATGTTTCTCAAAAGTTTTATGACAATGTTGATTACTGAAGAGTCAGTTTATGTGCAAGTATAAACCCAGATTAAAACATTTTAAAATCTGATTCTAACTTAATATCTGGGGGTTTCTTAAGAAAAAATGATTAAGAGACTGTAGGCCTAGCTCTTTGTCTCCTACACGGTGTTTGTGACAGTGTAAATAATTTATGAAAATATAAATAATATATTCAGATATTGAAATTAAAGACAAAGTCTTGATCATAAATTAACACTTCTTACTGAAATACTGAACTGAGAAGCCTTTGATGCAAAATAAATTTCATATTTCTGCCATAAAAATTTTTATTTTTGAAGTACAGACCACTACAGTCAATTGAAAGATTCCCAGTAATTTCAGTAGAATAGAATAGAATAGAATAGAATCAAATCATATTGGTTAGGTTGGAAAACACCTTTAAGATTATCAAGTCCAACCATAGACCAAACAGTCAAGTCTACCAAGTAGGTGCAAACCAAACTTTTTGTAAGACCCTTTTCATTGTATTAATCCCTGTCATTCCTGTACTCCTTTACAGAAAGGTCTCAGTCAGATATGACAGGCAGTAAATTTAGAATACACTGAAGCAAGAATGAAGAAAGATTTACTTTTGTGGTTTGTCATTCAAATCTATATTTAAGTACTTAAAAAAGAAGACTTGTCAGCTGTAACAGATCCTTAGGATACCTTAACACAGATAAAATATAAGAATATCTGCAGTGCAACATCACTGTGAAGTACAAAACATATTTAAAATATTGTTTGAAACGTGACCATACAGGAGTAGTACAACCATGAAATGTAAAGCAGTTGATCACTTAGGAGATTTTAATGCCTTTTTAAAATTTCATGATGAGACTACCTTTATGCTTTTTTTTCTTTTTTCCTGGGTTATGGTAGAATAAAGAAATATAAAGAAACTTAAAATTCTGCTAGCTACATTTTAAGTCAATCACACTTTCCTGTCAAAGCTAGTGGGAACTCATTTGAGCACAATTACTCATATCCACATATATTCGTAGGATGAGGTCAGCATTTCTAAACATTCTGCATCTTTAACAAAAACATGGCATATAAATGCATTTTCAAGCCATAAATAATTAGGTGAGACAAAAAGGTCAGTAGTTAGCAAATAACACACTACTCTTGGAGTAACTCCTACATTCTTTTCTTCCCCACGCTTCAACTGAAACCTAGTAGTATTTTCTCTAACATCTTTTTCACATTTCAGCTATCATTATGGTGTATTAGTACTGATGAAACAGTTACAATCCAGACTTGACTGTACTAGGCGGGATGTCGACCTACCCATGCATTGCACTGTTGCATTGCTAGCCATGCATTATTGCTGTTGGAATTATTAGTAGCAATAATTATTGCCCTAAGGAGCTGTACAAATGACGGATGCAGCATCAGAAATGTAGGCTTACAGAAAATTATGCTAATGATGAAGGACACATTCCTGTGTAAAGCTATACTTTTCTATTTATTATTTTGTGTTATCATTCTTACAACTTTGTCTCCTTTACATGATATAAAAATGGCATATCTAAGAGACAGTGGTCTTGCCTGTCCTCACCTACTGAAACTCTTTCTCTTGTGGGTTTGCACAATCATTTGCACTCTGTCTAGTCCTGACTAATACCTGCATCCTTTGCATCTTGCCCACTTCCGTGGGAGAGCACTGCTTTCTCAACACAGTGCCCTTGGCTTGTTGAGCTGTGTGTGAGCATCTGGAGAAACAAGCCTATCTTCCTGTTGAATGTGCTGTAGTTTAGGCCTTCTCATCTGCAACAAAGAAACCATGAAAACCTCTCCCTCACTCCTGCCCCCGGTGGGATTAAGAGAAGAGAACATAACAAAGGTTTGAGGGTCGAGACAAAGGACAGGGAGAGCTTGCTCAGCAAATACAGTCACAGGCAAAAGACAGGCTGGACTTGGGGAAAAAAAATCAATTTAATTTAAACAAAATCTCCACCAATACATCAATTGAATCAGAGTAGGACAGTGATAAATACAATGGCATCCCTAACACAACCTTTCTCCCCACCCCTCCCTTTCTCGCAGGCCTGGCTCTGCTGCCTCCTCCCCTCCAGCAGTGCAGAGTGGCAGAGGACAGGGGTTGTGGTACAACCCAGCCCATTCCCTCCCGAATGTTTTTCCTCCTCTTAAATATGGCATCACAGAGGTGCTGATTGGCTTAGCCTTGGCCAGAGGCAGATCTGGTGTTGGAGCTGGGGGAGCTTTACTTGAAGCTTCTTACAGAAGCCACAGCAGAAGTACCTTCCACCACTGCCAAAACCCCACCAGGCACAAATAGAACACAAGATGATAAGGGCAAAGGCTAGATCCTTCTTGTAGGGATGGAGCCAGGTGGGGCATTTCCATCCTTTATTCTGAAGGGATGTTACTGGGGTGTTAATCCATCACTGTGTTGCCCACTGCAAAGCTGTAAGTGTTTGGGGGCACAACTAACAGAAGAACATGTAGTTTCTGGGTATCAGCAGAGTGTACACATGAATTTGTGTTGACCTTCAGAATCCTATCAAGGAGCAGAACTGGTTTGTTTTTTTTTTTTTGGAATATTCATGTTCATAACTGAACTGATGCCCTCTTGATATTGGCTAATGCTACCCTTAAACAGTGTGGGGCCTCAAAAGTGAGGACATGTCTTAAATGACACTCTAAGAAGTAAATCTGCCATGACTTTGTGCAACCTGAACATTTCCAGCCTCTTCCCCCTGTGCGTTTCTCCAAACCTTTACTCCACTCCCCAACATCATCTTTACCCTGGATCTCATCTTGATACATCCTATATGAAGCAGGACATGTGTCACATGCCCATGAGTTTGCAGGTACCCATCACATCTTGAAGCGAAGACCATCAGTGACCCTACATGACTGTAGAAAAGTGGAGAAGTTCAGATGAGCAGTTATAGCTGAGTATCTGAAGTGTGGCCACCTGATGTGGCAAAAGCACTCTTCAGGCTGCTTGAGTCTACAGGCTGCAGTACCATTCTAGAAATCGTTATTTTGGACTCGTGTCCAAATCCTGAATCCTACATATCTACAGGTAGGTGGATAGGTGAAGGTAACTGGTAATTCTTCCCACCAGCTCCAAAGTGCCAGCTCCAATCCAGAAACAATGTAGATGCGTGACTGTATGCTTTACAGTTTGTAACTGAAATATCATGTTGGCTTGGAGCCTGGGCAATGTGAACAGTCAATTCTTCATTTGTGGATCTCAGCTGCGGTCCTTTTGCCACCTTTAAAATAGCAATAAGCACTTTTCTGGTTTATAGAAATTGCACTGAATTTATGCATCCAAGATGATGTAACCCTTAACTACGAAAACAATATGAATGCTTGGTCTGCTCATACATTTTCACCTGTTGGATTAATTAAATATATAAAAATATAAATAGAATTACGTAATCGCATTTAATTAAATGAAAACAAATTAACATATAAACAAACAAAAATAACAACCCGCAGAGAAAGAGATTTTCGAAGAGAAAATCACCAAACTTTTAATAAAATAAGCTAAGAAATATTTCCTTGGTTTACTTTGTACAGAGAATGTACAGTTGCCACAGAGACTGGGATATACGTGAGCATGAGTAAAGGACGGGAGAAGGAATCTGTCCTCTAAATTTTCACAGAAATCTGACATCAGTGTCTAGGTTAGAGACGCGAGTTGGAGAAGAGGTGAACCCTGAGCATTCCCAAGGTCCCGCTTCCCAGAAGTGCTTCGGGAACCCGCCGGGGACGGGACTCTGAGGCCGGAGGGGGCTGCTCGGTGGTCCAGCTCGTCTCGGGAGGGCAGCCTCCGCGCCTGGGAACGCTTCTGCAGCCGAGCAGGGGAAGAGCGACATTTATATACACGGATATAAACACATGCAGTGCAGCGCAGGATAGCCTTACACGGGCTGTGTGAGGCTGCTGCTGCTCAAACGGAGGAGGCGGGAAGAGGAATTAAAATAACGGCACGAAGGGGGTTTTAAAAATAGCGTTCGGGCGGCGAAGAGGGAGGTGCGACACCGGCAGCCCCAAGACGGGAGGCGCGGGGCGGGAGCGCGTCTCCCTTGGCGCCGGGGGCGGCCCCGTCCGGCCCGGGGAGTTCCTGGGCTGCCTTGTAAGGAGCGTGGCCGCCTCAGGGCCCCGCGCCCTTCCCCGCCCCTAGCCCCGACTTTCCCCCGCTGCCGGCAAGGGAAGGCAGGAGCCGGGAGCGAGCTGTTCGTCTCCAACTCTCTCGCCTTCTTTCCTCCTCTGCCTTCAGGAGTCCCCACCCCGCCTGGCTCCCTCCTCCTCCTCCTCCTCATCTTTCTGCTCTGCAATCAGGGGAATAAATCAGGGAAGGACGCACACACACACACATAGAGTGAGCGGAGATCTGTTACAAAAGTAGCGCTGATGGCGGCGGATCAGATGGAGCTGGAGCTGCTGCTGGAGTAGCACAGAGTAGAGTATCTCTCTCTCTCTCTCTCTCTCTCTCGTCTATTTGTCCTCTTCCCCCTCTCCACCCACAGATCTCCATCGTTTCTCCTCCTCCTTCCCACCCTCGGCCGCGCTCCCGCTTCTCCGCACATCTCTGGGCTGCGCCTCCTGCGAGGGGGCGGGTGGGGGGGAGCGGAGGAGGCTTTAAAAAACAACAGCCCCCCCCAACACCACCACCTCCACCACACACAATAATTGAATTTATTATTATTGCCGTCTCGCCGACTTGGCGAAGGGGGATCGATCTTCGATCAGGAAGATGGCTGCTGGCTGGCTGCTAGTCTTTAGCCTGACACTTTTCCAGTCCCTGGTGATGAACCACTCCTCGGAGGGACCTTTCCCTTCTGCCACCACGTAAGTCCCGGCGGGGTGCGTGGGTCCAGGGCGCGGGGCACGGCCGCGGCACGGCCGGTTCGCTGTGCCTGGCAGAGCGCGGCGCCGGCGGAGATACAAAGGGAGATAAAGTGTGTCCGGGAGGGAAGTGGCGGAGAGGTAAAACTGCAGGATTTCGGCTGTTTTTTGTTTGTTTGTGTTTGTGGTTTTTAAAAAAATTATTTTATTTTATTTTTTTGGGCGGAAAGAGTGACGGTAGCAGAGGGTGCCTCCGGGGCGGTCGTCGGGAGGAGGGGAACGTGCCCCGGTCACCGGCGGTACTTTTAGGGTAAGGGCTTTTCTTCAGAGCCCCGCTCCGTAGCGGATCCCAGTTCTAAATATACCCCCGGAGCTCAGCCGTGCTGGGAGGAAAGTTTCGAGTTACACAGAGCCCGCCCCCTCCTCCCACAAAGGTTATTTCAGCTTCGAGTTTTATCATGATTAAAAAAAAAAAAAATTTAAAACTTTCACAATTTTATCAAAATTCACGGAAGAAGCAGATTTTGGTGTCTTTCTGCGGCAGGCGTGTGAAGCAGGGGCAGGGGAGCATGGCTTTGAGTTTTGAGCCTATCCTTTAGCTCATTCCTACCTGGATGTGTTCCAGGGCAGACTATGGATATTTTGACAGTTACAGGGTTTGTTTTCTGTCCGTGGCTCTTGGTGGGGTGTCGTGTGTGCGCAGGCGTTGTGCCACACCACAGGGCTTTTAGCATGCTTAAAGCCATACAACTAAAGAACTGTTTCCTTCAGCACTGGCCTTGCAATTCGTTACTTCTCAAAACCAGAAATTAAAAAAGAAAATCACCTTTGCGAATGCTGATGGATGCTCTTGGTGGAAGCAGCTTTATGTTTTGCGGTGCGTTAGATATTAATCTTTAAAGCACTGCATACTTATTATCATGAAAGTGTTGCCATGATCAGTGCAGAGAGCACATAATGAAGGCATGCAATAAAAGAAAGGCAAAAATAAGCCAAAACATCGTATTGGAGATTCGCCTACAGATTGGAAAAATAACAAACCAGAAACCCCACACTGCTACACTGTGGACTAATGACCATATTTTCTTCCTTTTTCTCTGTTCTTCCTTACCTTATGATTTTTTTAATAATTTTTTGGAAACACTTCAGTTCCTGAATCTGGGTTAAAGCTACCAGTAGGTAACTTTTAAGTGGATGACTCACTTTAATGCATTTTACATAAGAAAAAAGTGCTAATGGTAGTCCTCCCTATTGTTTAACACTGGGTAGAATTTATTGCCTCGTTTATCCTGTGCAGAAGGATGAGTTTACAGCAATTACCAGCAATGCATTTTCACCAATTAGTACTGATGGTAGGTTGTTATGATTGGATTGTGTTCTGAGTATCGGTTCCATTAAGAAAGACTCAAAGGGATGCTTGCACTGTTAAAGGGAAGAAAGGAATACAAAGATAAGTACAAAATAACCACTTAATGTCTTCTAAGTTGAATAAATATAGCCTTTCATTTTAAAGGAAAATTATCTTTTAAAATATTAACGTGTTGCACTTTATAAAAATGTGCCATGTAGAAGCAAGAGTGACAAAATGCAAAACCAGAGCTTTTAAAAATCGGTTCTTTTTCTTGTGTTTGAGCTGCTGTATTAGCTATTTCCTATTGAGCTGATAAGGTTATAATACACAACTAATTACAATTTATTTTCTACATAAATTTTTCTAGTCCTAGAAGAGGAAGAAATATAGAACCTAGAGAAATGAAAACAAAACTGTATAAAAAGAACATAAGAACATTGTATCATTTAAAATAGAAGTCTAGATGACTTTTTAGCATGACATTATGCAGTATTTCCTTAAAACTGATTTTGTCTCTCTGCATGTTTGCTAATTCCCTTTAGAATTTACCCTTACTGCCCATCTTGGTAAAAGAAATTGTCAAGAGGGAAACACATTATATAGTATAACTTTATTAATAACAACTTTACTTATAACTATACCTATGGTTAAGTAATTTAGAATGTTAGTCAACAGCATTTCCATGTTGTACACAATCTCTTTGCTATTCACTTTCTTTTTTCTCATTATTATTCCACTGAAATATTGTAGAAATAATCTATAGTGCCTGCCCATGCTTTGTAGGAATGTTTCCCCTTTGAAATTAAAGCAAAGCTCAAATACAGCTTAGTTCATTTTGAAGACAGCACAACAGGTTGATGCAGGGCGAGCTGCTTTGCAAAAAGTCATGAAGTAACAGGTGAAAGACTAAACAATTTTTGGATTCTTTTTTAAGACTTGACAGCAGTGTTTTGTTCCCTACTATAGGTTGAAAATGGAGAAGAACAAAGAGAAGTGATGCAAATGCCCTTACTATGAAAGCTTTTCTATTTTAAGAATATTAAAAATAGGAAAAAAAGAACAGAAGAGAAAAAGGGAAAGGATGTTAATAATTGAAGGAGTGAAGGTTTGCAGATATTGTGTTCTTAGCTTTCTCCCCGTTAGTTTTAGTCTTCTCTTTTCTCTTAAATAGTTGGTCTGAGGAAGAGGTATTCCCCAGCTGTTGTGTGAAAAATGTGCATATTGAGGGCTATATAGTTCATTATTTCATCAGCAACATGTTAGTGTACAACCACTTTTCCTTCAGACATCAGTTCCTTCTGCATCAGTAAATATTTTACCATGTATATGGTAAAATGTTTTTATGGTGAAACTTTATTCAAACATTCAGAAGTGCTTGTCAGCAATACAGTAGTATTCAAATAAGAAACATTTTTAGTAAAAAAATACTGAAGGTTTGATAGAATCTCAGTCATTTGATTAGTTTTATGTCTCTGGTAAGACAAAAAGGCTCTGGTATAATTACCCAGCAATGTATAGAGGACTTCAAGTGAAGAATTGTGCAGTTATGAAATGGAAGATAGTTTTTCACTGAAAATCTGAGCAGGTGGTACAATCACATTTGTTGCTTCCTGTGTTGGAATACTTAACTGCAAATATTGAAATATTTTCTTTAATGAACTATTTATTATAGCTTGATCTTTAGATGAAAGGCTTAGCTTGTTATCAATATATGTTAGGTTTCATTAAGATGTATCATTTTCATTTTATCTTCTATTAAGGATGTATTAGTATTAGTACAGGGTATCATGTTCTTACTTTTAACATAGCAATTCCAAATACTTCAATTACACATGCATCACAGCAGGTATTTTGCACTTACATGAGAATATTGCTGTATATGGTACTCTTGTCACTATAACCACACTGCTGCTAACACAGTATGCAAAGCACTTCTTCCTTTGTAGCCACATATATTTATTTACGATCTGCAGCTATACAGAATTCAGAAAAAAAATACTATTAAGTAAATCTGTCTTGTATGTTTTCTGGTAAAGGTAGCATAGGACTCTATGTTCTTTTATCTATACTACATCAAAACAGTCTTGACTTTAAAAATATGTTGTAATTCTTAAGTAGCCGTGTTGATATTTTTACTGATAGCGAATAATGTATGATATAAAGATGTACTTGCTGCTTTTCTGATTATAAACCTGTCTGTACTGATTAAAAAAGAAAAAAAAAAAACCAAAAAAAATATTTTAATGTTGATAAACGTACAGATGAACAACCTTTAAACATGAATGGTACTGTTCCTGTAACTATATCATTCTTGATCTAGCTTAATGTCTCTATTTTATTTTCTCTTAATTTTCCTCCCCCACTCATTTTCTCTCCATCTTTTATCTTTTTTTCCTCCTCAGTCATCTGTTCTGTACATAGAGGTTAAGGTGTACATTATATTCAAGACAGAGCTGATACTTAGATAAATGTGTAAAAGATCTGAGGATAAAAATGATATACATATGGACATATATATAAAAAAAAATACATGTATGTATGTATGCTGGCAGGAAATCTTTAGAAAAGAAGTTCAATATTCCTGGTTTTTATTTGCATGATTCATCTACTGTTTCGGTGTCATTAGGACAACTCAAGGAAGTCTATATGAGTCATATGAATTAGGGCTTGCACAACTGGGACATTCGTATTTTTGGTTTCTGCACATGGGTCTTACAAGTGTAGGTCTTGCTGAGAATGTAGCTGGGTGTGCTACACAGCATCACTTTCTGTGTAAAATTGGTGACAGGATGATGATAGACAATATTTATGATGTGGGGTTTTTTCATCTGTTTCTACTGTCAGGCATAAGGCTTTTGACACCTCTCATATAATCTTATTTTTAGCATAAAACCTGTGATAGAAGAATGCCAGTTTTATTGTCGATGTTAATTAGAAAAGACAGCTGCAGTAACACATTGTAAAATATCAGTCTCCTTCTCATTTGAAAATTGTATTTTCAAATCTATTAAAAAGTCTTTATTAGGAAAAAATAATCTGCTGAAGTGTACCTTCGTATCAGTGAATTTGAAAGAAAGTCAAAAGATGTGATCTACTTGGAATCAGGCATATGCAATATCACCTCTTAGTGCTTTCTTAGCAACACTTTCAGAATGCTGAGTGTTACACAAAATGTATAAACCCACCAGTATGTTAAAAAGTATCACTCCATCCTTTCTTCTAGTAGAAACATACAAACATACTTTAAGTGTGAAATAGCTTGTTGACTGGTGTTGGTTTCTTTTAGTGTCTCTGTACCTATGGTGGTGATAAATGCAAATTATTTGGATCCAAGAAGTAGAAGTCTTTTTCTGTTTTATATATTTTATTATGTAAATTGTGAATGGGTGGGTTGTTATTGCTGTTGTTTTGTGGGGGTTTTTTTGCTTGTTTGTTTGTTTGGTTTTTTCCCTCTTAGACATTTATACTGGAGCCTCAAAATTAACAAATTCTAGAGATTTACATTTTATTAAGTATGAAAATTCAGCTGAAAATATCAAAATAGATACTGTTCATGATAGCCAAATTTCATTGAAATAAATCAGCATTATAGAGGTTCTTGCCATCTTTCGTTTTGCAGTGGTGCTATTTTCAGAACTGCATTGCTCATACCCTGCAAAATGATTTTATCCAAGAATTCAGCTGCTAGAAAGAGAGCTGGAGCTTGGCAGCACATTAGTCTGAAACGTATTCATTGTTAAATAGAAGGCCTGTTGTACAGATCTTAAAAATATTTATTTAGCAGAGCATTTGAAATTGATGGAAGCACGGTCAAATTGTTATTACTTTTAATCTTTTGGAACAAAAAAACAAAACAGACTATAGTTGCCCGCTGATAACTGTGATCTGACATGTTATGCCTTATTCTTTCTTCCTTTCTGTGACAATCCTTTACCCGAGATAGTATTATCTTCTAGACCTATGTTTGACTTAAACCTCTGCGAGACCGGGGTTGCAGTTTAGGAGCATTTTAGTAGTTTAAGCGAAAAATGGTTTATTCTGTCCACTGTTGATCATAGTAGAAGTAGAATCAAGCTCCAGACTGTTTTATGCTTCTTGCAGCAATACATGAGCTTTTGATCCCTCAGTGCTTGGGATGCATGTTGTGCTTAGAGTGCTTATAAAGACCTTAGCGACAAAAGCAGGTATTATGGACTGCAGAAAATGTTGTTTTCTACTGCCTTGTTAAAATATCTGCTTTAATAGAAGAAAAAATTTACTATAACACAACACTGGAATAAAATTGTTGGACCATAGCTATAATTTGGTAAAGCCTGATGCCATACTTTATTTGTGTCTTATACAAATGCTGTATCAGACTTCACACAGCTCAGTGTCCTCGGTATCCTAGTAAAACAAAACCAGCACCTTGAAAATACACAGAACTAAAGAAATACAAAACAATAACTGCCTTTCAGCCCCCACCCCTGGGCAATGCCTGAGCATTGTGCCTTAGATCACTCTTAGTCCATTCCTGCATCAGCTTTTTCATTCCATCTGCAGCTGCTGCAAGACAGGTATCAATGAATATTTAAGTGATTGAGACTACAGCTCTGATTTATTTCTCTTCTTGTATCTATTAGATAGCCTGATCCCACTGAACTTTTCTCAAACATATATTGGGCAATACTCTGTTCTGTAGGATCAGAACAAGAGCCAGATTTTGTGTCAGTTGTGGCATTGCTTACTATAGCAAACTGGACATTGCTATTATGGAGTGTTGTGATTCCTCTTTCCCTCATGATTTGTAATAGTAAATGAGAACTGGAATGTATGTTGTTTGCAGACTATGATTTTCATGTCAAGCAATACTATGTAATGCGTTCAGTAGTGATACAGGAGTGGCTCATATTTGAAGTGCAAATACGTAACACTGGTAGTGAAATCACGCTCAACTGCATTTATATTTCAGTGATGTTCATGGGTTGGATATTCTCAGTTTAGGGCCAGATTATGCTGCTTGTACCCTGAAATGAAAAGGTCCCTTTGATATCCTCAGAAAAACAATAGCTGTCTAAGACTGAAGATTTTCAAAATATGCTTCAGCACTTTTTAATAGCTAAAAATTAATGGTGTATGCCTACAGCTATTTGGCTCAAGAGGGATTAGCCTTTTCCTTCTCCAGTGCTTTCCAGACTACTTTTTGACCTACTCTGCATCTAAGCAAACTCAATGTTTCACACCTTCCCTCCTTCTAGACTTAAGTTTTCAGGATGAAATGTAAAGTATACTCCCTCTTTCACAAGCACACTGTGACAAGAGTATGGCTCACCGTTTGGTAATGTTACACTAATGATGTTAGGGAAAGGACTGCATTTTTTCACTTATGTCCTTCCCTACACTACCTTTCTCTGCACACCAACAGCAGACCGATGACAAAGAGCTTAATTTCTGCTTCTTGTATCATTTTTTGCTATTTATTTACAAAGATTCTAACAAGTTTATGGAAAAGATTGACATTATTTTGCATCAACAAATCAGCAAGCTTTTGCAGCTAATTACAGTAATTCAAAATGAGACTTTTTTTTTTAATCTGAGACAGGCCTGAAATACCCATAGAATATGAATGTGAAGTTATAATATTGCTGACTATTGTAAAATATGTCTTATTGGCTTCCTCACCCTCTTTTAAAATTACATTCTCACTCCTTCTCATTTGAGAGTCAGTCAGGTCAAGAACTGTAATATCACTTGGTAGCAGATTTTCTACATAGTGATTTAAGCTTTTTTCATTTTTGAAATTTCCTTTGTTTCTCCAGACCCATGAATGTTGAGCCAAGAATACAGAGAGAATGTGTCATATGGATCATATGGACTAAGAATAATTTTTTGCACTGCAACCATTATCTTTAAGATGGAGATACATAGTGGATCAGTGGTCCTCTTTTCAGCCCTTGTGCATATGAAGCTTCAGCTGAAGTCTAAAAGCAAATATTCTCAAATTTAATCATTATAATAAATTCTGATTCACTTTTGACCTGATTTGTGAAGCAAATAAGAACACAAAGGAGTTGCTGAGATCACAGTCTGGGTTTTGTAGCAATCAGGTGATAAATTATGTTAATTTTTATTTAAAAGAGAACGGCTCGACTCAGTTCATGCAAACAATTTACTAACTCAGGGGTTCCTATTTCCCCTGTGCAGCTCTTCACTTAAAAGCTTTTTGGACATTTTCCAAATGGCCAAAAACTTAAAATGTTCCCCAGTAACACAGTCGCTTTCTCCCTTATATTTATGGGGTTTTTTTAATTTATATTTTGCTAAGCATGGACTAACTCTTCCTTCAAGTAAACAAAGTTAAAAAAGTTCCCTGGGTAAGGGCACCAGGACTAAGGTCTAAATCAAGACATGCCATTTTTCTCAATTGTCACTTTTAATACTATGCTGCATTTTTCTTTCTGCACTAAGGCAGTCTTAAACAAGCGGGTAAAAGGAAGGTTTTATTCGTTCTTGGACTGAGTATAAATTTGCCACACCAGCATGGTGTTGACTCTTGATTAGAATTCAAACCTTTTCCATAGGAGGAAACTGAGTCACGAGAGCTGTTCTGTCAGGTTTATTAAGTGAAACGTTTTGCAGTGTGAGCTGGAGGTATCATGTTTATGGATACTGCAGGAAGGAGAAGTGAAAATGAGGTAACTGGAAGTATGAAGTACAAAGTTAGGATTTTTACTATTCCTTCCCCCACTCCTACTGGTGAGTACCTTACTCCTGCACATGTAGACCCAATATCCCATTAAACACACAGAGAACTAGTCAAAATGTTACAGGATAAGTCAACAGTCCCTAGAAAGGCAAGTTTTGATTTATGTTACACATATGTGGACTAGAAGGAAAACCAGTTTATTTTGTAAATGATTGAACAAACTGTTGTAGCAGACATTTTCCTCCAATACAGGTTTGAATAGAGGTATTTGGTAGAGGTCTTATGGATGCTAAATAGAGCCCTATACTTGCAGGCAATACTCTTTAATTGGGGAGTGCTCTGCCCTATGAGATATGTTGATAATCTGTTTTGTGAGTTTAACCACGAAATGTGGTGGTTTCTCATGTAGATGTTAATGCAATTTTTTTTTTTTTTTGCAGTATGTGACTGACTTCTTTTAGTAGATTGAATTAGAATAAAATATAATGCATAATATGCTATTCTTCATTCAGTATTTACAATAATTCCTGCAGAGACTATTGAATGTCTGTATTTTCTGTTCATCTTGTGTAATTTTATTCTGTTTACATATGGATGTCACAAGTCCATTAGATTTTTTTCAAAGACAGGTAAAAGTGAAGAAACACATATGTAGGAATATGTGATGAGAGAAGATGGAAACTGAGGGAAGGGAGCAATTGAGCTTTCTTGCATTATCATCATCTCTGGAAAGTTATCATTTGTTAGGATGGTTAGCTGTGTGTGTATTTCCTAATGCAGTATTTCTTGATCTGAGACTTTTCTCATAAATAACTTCAGTGGCACCAATTCCAGAAAAGAAAAAGAAAACAAAGAAATAGAAGCAGCAATAGACTTTTTAATTTGCTTTAATCAGAAATGTTCTATTTCTGTTTTCTGTAATGTACATCCTGAATTTTGTGTATCTTGGCTGAGCCCTTTATCATTATGTCTGTATTGTTATCTGCCTCCATTTATCTGCCTTGCATTATTTCTTAAGTTTTGTACCTTAGTTTTCCACACTAATTTCTCTCTGTAAAGCAGGAAACTGCAGTATCTTACAATTTAATCAGGCAAGTTTTTATTGTCAAGATTAATTTGTTAGCTAATGCCTCTGAAGCCCTCTGTAGTTGAAAAGTGTTGTTAAGCTGTTAAGCCTTGTTTATTAAGATGTGTGCTTGCTATGTTCCCACCTTATCTCAGAAACTTACATGACCAAACGTTTCCTGGATGGATAATACCTCTGGTTTACCTGGTTCTCAAAGTCTTTTTTTAATAGAATCTTTGTAGAAAAGGTACAATCATATCTACTTCTTTTGATAACTTGAGATTTGGGGAGTTAGAAGAAGTTAATCCCCACGGTCTGTACTTCTTGGATATACACAGATTGTAAAACATAAGCTTTACAGCATTTTTAGAAACTAACAGGAGTCAGCAAAAATCTGCAGACACTATCATGAAAAGAAGCCAGCATATCTGACTCATGCCAATGCTGTGTGCTAGTTGCGCTCCACCACATTGCAAATCGTTGTTCACACTGTTGAAATCACTTGGAGATGTAGGTGCCCAGTTTATCTGAATTTTACACCGTGAAATGCGTGCTTTCTAATTAAACCAGAAACAATAGGTGGGCACAATACTGGCCAAAGGCTCAGGACACTTGAGTTCATTAACCCTGATCTGCTACTTGCGTCTTTTTCAGCACTAGCTACTGCTGGTTCTGTTCCTTCTGTTACCATTTCTAAAATGGAAATGATACCCCAATTGTCTTCCTGCCTGAATAAATGTGTTGCATATTACAAAAAGTCTTGCTTCTCTAAGGAAGATGGTCATAAAATTACACAGTTAGTGCTAGTTAGGTGGTCCAGCATCAGCTTATTTCAGTTTATGGACTAGTAACAGGCCTAAGGTGATCATTAGCAATCACTAATTACCTGGTAATCACCAAGGCTGCTAGGATTTCAAACACAAGTAGCATAGTTTCCTTCGCAATTATTTTGGCTTGCCACAAATGGGAACAACAGGAGTGTTGTTCTTACCAATTTTTATTTTGTTATTTACAGAGCCACTTTTCTTCCCTTAGCACCTTCTTGGGTTAGACTTTTATCTATTACATGAGTAATCTACAATATATTGTAGAAAGATATTGAGAGAGGATCACTAATGTGTGCAGGAACATGTCTGAAGGATCTTTCACTATACTGTACATATACATATGTACATATGTACATACTGTACTGTACATATAGGGAAAAGCTTTGTGGTAACTGAAAGCAAAATCTGGTCCTTATAGTCACTTTTGACTGATTAGAACTAGATGGAGAATTAATTGGTTTGTTGCATGACTAAGAGTATGTCTCAGGATATACTCTAAATCGCTTTGGAAATGATTAGGTACCTAGTTTCATCCTTCTTTGCACCAGTGTAATTTCAATAAAATGAGTATCAGTCTTGTATCATTTAAATCCTGAGTGCAAGGATGAATCCACATAAAATAATTTCTGATTAAACACATACAGGTTTCACTGCAACAGAATGAGTCATCACTGTCATGGGCTGATTGTAATAATTGTATAAAATAAAATGTAACACATGATCATATTAGGCTATACAGAGGGGAATAGTAAGATATCACAAAGCAACCATGCGTGATATCAGATGTGGTCATTTGTCTTCCTTTTAAATGATAAGCTATGACACCACTTCATTGTCCCTGCCCCACTGAGCAAGTGTCCATGTAAAAAAGAACTTAATGTGCCAAAAGGCATTGAAAAATGTTCCCCCACATTAGGAACAAAACCAATTTTATGTAAGTATGGAATTGTAAGGAAGAAATACTTACCTTTTCAAAATCCTGCAATATCTACTAATGCGCAGGATAAATGTGACTTTCATAAATTTAGTTTTTATTGTTCTTTTTTCTTAAGCAATTAATTCTAGAGCTCAGCACTGCAATTTGGAATGGTAGGAATGATAGAAGTAATTTTTCTTAACTCCTCATTATGCGCAACTGAGTAATTTGTTCATTTTCTAGTATGAAATCTTGATTTCTCAGGTAATTAGGTTTAAAATCAGCAAGAAATTTACTGATAAACTTTATATCTTTTCCAGTGTAGCTGAGTTTACTATGAAAGATGATGTTGGTACTTTATGGGGGCAAGAGGTGTGGTGCCCAGTGACAGGAGAAGAGGTAACAGGCACAAACTGGAATATAGTGCAGGAATTATTTCTTAGCTGAGATTTTTCCTCAAAATTAACAAACAGGAAATTTCAGCAGTTTACCACAGAAATATAAACTGTTTCAGTTTCTTGTGTGGGTAAGAAGCACATGCTTCTTATGTATCTTGCTTGTGGTGATTTCAGGAGCAACCATACCCAAATTTTAAGAGATTTCACTACTATATGAACTTGTAGCTTTCTGATGTGTCAGATACGTACTGACACTTAATGACATGTGTTTGGATAGAACTTATTTCAAGACTTTCTTAACGGCCAGATAGGTAACCTGCAAACAGGGGGTCATCTGCAAAATGATTGATTCAAAAACTGGTTAGAATAATTATTCATTATGTACAATGAAACATCTCTACAACATTTGCTAAATAATGAAATAAACTTTTTTTTTTTTTTTCTTTTCAGACCTACAGTGTTTCAAGCGTGGTTTAGTTCAAAGTCCTTAAATATATGATAGGCAAATACACATAATTCTGTTTGTTGTTGTCCAGTGGAGCTTCTAATTGAGCAGTAATTTAGATAGATTCCAATTTATGATTTGTTAGTTTGTGATTTGACAGACACACACACAATCCATATGACATTTCTTTCACCTGGGAAAATTGGATAATGAACTAATGAAGGTTTTCTTGGCTGATAATGCTGTCTATTTTCAGAATAGAGCAATTAGACAATCTTTTTAGCGTTCGATGTCTGTCTAAACAAAGTCAATGCAAAATTAAGGGCTATTTACATGAAGTATTGTTATTTTACATTGTTTGTAGAGTTCTCTGAGAGTCTTAAATGATGCTGAAATGATATAGTAAAAAAATTCTCAGAAGCTTTAAAATCAGCAGTTTAATGGCCACCTGATTTTTCTTTCAACTCAAGTAATTCACCACTATATGTCTGCCTCCATAAAAATGTAATACCTTATCATTGCTATGCTTACTTTTTTAGAAGTAAAGCCCATTCTATGCATCTCAAAACTAGACATGGTTTGAATTCACATGATTTCAAAGTTGTAAGTTAGGGCTGGATTAAATCTTCCAAGCTATTTATTTACAAAAATGAAACAGGAGTTTTAGGCTCTGTTTTTTTTCTGTTCTCATCCAGTTTTCTCTTTCATCTGTGAATTCTTCAAAAGAGCATAGAGAATTGTTTGGGCAGTGCTTTCAAAATGTAATGTACTGTGTAAGTGCTGTTTTTTGCTGTTAACCTATCAGAGCAAAAATAGAAGTCTGAATACAAATTACTATTAGATTTATTGTAAAAATGAATGCCTATTCAGGCTATTAGCTGGTTCACAGACTTTAACCTACAAATTAAGGTAAGGAAAATTTGGATTAAATATACACAATGCTTTGACAGTACAACAAGGTAGCTTGTGGATTCATTCTGGAGAAGTTTTCCTTGTGCTTCTGAACTGTTAAGCTCCTAAGTTTGTAATGAAGTGAAATTTGAAGGAGCAAAAGTTCTCTCCTGTATTACCTGGGAGCTGGACAGCAATATCCCCATTGCTTTCCCTGTTGCTTAACTGTTTTCTTTCCAACTGTTAAATTATTAAAAGAGGAAAAAATCCAAAATATTTTCATTTTTAAGTTCACAAAGAAGGTAGAAGTATGAAATCATGTTGTAATGTGACTGTCAATAAAACATTTCTTCTGTAGACTTCGACTTTCAAGTTTTTGAATCAAGTACTTCATTAGATAGTTCATCTGAAGGAATTAGTACTAAATGACTCTGATACAACATATTCCCTGAAAACATTCAAGGTCAGGTTGGATGGGGCTCTGAGTAACCTGATCTAGTTGAAGATCTCCCTGCTTACTGCAGAGGGGTTGAACTAGATGATTTTTAAAGGTCCCTTCCAACCCAAACCATTCTATGATTCTCTGTTTTCCTACTTGATTTTCAAAGACTTCTTTCTGTAGAAGATTTGTAGGTGCCTTTAAAAGACTTCTATATATGAAATCTTTGTTGCCAGCCTACTCCAAAAAAAGTACTGTGATGATGATTTATGTCTAATTTTGTCTTAGGTTACATCTTTTAACGAAATTAGTCTTGATCTTTTCTGCTATCATACTATGGGACAAAATAATATGAAAGCTGCATGGAAATGGTCTGTCATCTCTGATTTTTGTGTGATGGTAAAAGTATTTAAAAAAGTCACAGAAATTATGTACAGAAAGGAATCCATTGCATCATTTATCCCTCTGATGCAGTCCTGAGTGTAATTTCTAATATGGTTGAATTTACTGTATACAATTCAGTTTAACATACATGAACAATTCTGTATCTCAGACCAGGTGACTGAATGTTTTTCTGTACAGACCTCAAGCAGCAGCAGTGGATGTGTCATATACCTATGTCTCTGTTCTTATTAGCACTGTACTTGGAAGCTCCAATCAAGAAGCAAACCCCACATTATTAATTCTGTATGACAGAAGCTTTTGAGACAGAGATCCTTAGGCAGAAAGTTTGACATGGAAACAGCATCCCTAGTAATGACAAAGCAATAGTTTATGTCTCCTGAGGGTTTTCTCTGATAATACTTGTAGGGAACCAAATAATGGTGGGAGTAATACTATGTATACTAATGTGTGCACCTATAACATGATGCAAGACAGCCTAATCACTTCCTGTATTTTTTTCTCCTATATGTTCTTTGCTGTTATCAGTGGAGGACAGACACTCTCATAATGCAGGCAGATGGTGAATGGGTATATGGTTCAGCACCCAAGAGAATGGCATAAGCCCTGCCATAGGTGACACCATTAGTGATAGATATGACAAAACAGTAGTTTGCCTAATACTTAGTACAAGGCTCTTAGTTTTTTGTAAATGTAAATTGTCACTCTTCAGGGCTTCATAAAACTTTGTAGATCTCTTGTATCATTTTTATCCTGCAGATGTTTTTCCATGTGGATATTTCTGGACAAGCCAGTTGTGCTGAAAATAGTAAACCAAATATTTTTAAAACTGTACACAAATAGTTTATTATAGGAGCTAGATGCATTAATTTATTACAGTACATCTAGTATGGTCCATTCTGTCTTCAGACTGTGATCCATTGGAGAGACTTAAATTTCTGTACCTCAGCTTCAATGAAGTTTTGACAGCTGTTTAGGCTGACATCCTTTGTGTGAGTACACTGGGGTTGTGTTGACTTTCATGGGAGTAGTGTGTGATGTCTTTTAATTCTTGATATGATTTGCCTTATTTCTATGTGCTAGCATTATTATTAGTACTATGCAGCACTATTATACTTTCCCATTACAGTTTACAGTAATAACTAGTAGGATATCTGTAACTGCAGGATTACAAATGACTGAGTATTAATCTACATGACATCCAAAGAAAAAAGCACTAAACTTTTAAAAAATACAAATTATACTTCAAATCTGAATTTATAAAATATCCTTTTATAAACTGTTAGTAGCTATGTGACCTTAGGCATATTACATGCTAGTCAGTCTGTACTATGCATATAATTACCACTTTTCACCAAGCAAGGATCAACAACTTGCTTTGGGTCTGATTTTCAGCAGGTATTGAATCATTTAATCCTCATGTAAACTATGTCGTATAAAGTCATGTAAACTAAGTCATGTAAACTATGGGGAAGATGCATGGATTGTAAAATTCGTGTTGATGCCAGTAAAGCCATAATTTTGCCATAAACAATTTGAAGTTATTTCTATGACATTAAGGTACATGGAACTATTACATGCATGTGTTGATCATGTACAAATTTCCTCCACACACCTTTAGTTCTTTATTGAGCTGAATGTAAGTTCATTATCTTCCACATAGTTTTATATTCATTTGCTTCTTGGCTATGTGTAATTAAAGTTAATATCTACATAAACATTTGTTATGTACAGTCAGCAGATGAAGTAAGTGTAACAACTGACTAGTTGTTAAACTAGGTGGTAGGCAAATAATTAGGGTTACTTTTGAGAAGATTCTGCAGTGGCTGTCTGTTCTATGTATCCAAGCTGAACCATCCACTTTTATTACTATTTAACATTTTCCATGAGGACTGAGCAATTCCTCTCACCCAAACATGCACATAATTGAATTTTGTCAAATTAATATGCATTTCATCTGCTATTGATAGAGAAAAAAAGGCTTTTTTGTTTGCTTTCTGAGAAAGCAATAGTTACTGAAACTTAAATTAAGCTTAGTCAGTAATAGATATGGTTTGTTGAACACTGGGGAGTACTTAAAGGCCATTGTTTTCTGTTTCCAAAAAGGAACACAGGGAGTCTGGTGGTGAATCAGATATTATTTAAAAGGTTACTTGGATTGTTATTATATGAGTCAGGGAAGGTAAAGTGAAATTTGGTTTCTTTGTTTGGGAATTGCCATGTAGCGTTTAGAAATGTGTGTGTAAATTTAAATAGCATGATTTTTCCCTGCTTCCCCAGCAGTGCTATTTCTTTATTTCTAATCTGTATAAACCCGAATATTTCTGCTTACTGGGAGATATTTGAAAGGAATGGTGCACTTCAGGTGGGAGGAAGGCAGCATCCATGTGTTGAAAGCAAGCTTCTGTTGAAGCTGGCTGCCCTTCCATTGGAAACATCCTCTGTTATTCTGTTTAAAACAAAGAAGGGAGTCTGAAGCCTTTACAATAGGATTGTTTTATTAATTGTTTGAATAGTGTTATTTAAAGAGACCTAAGTGATTTTCTTTTTGTTACATTCGCATGCATATCTATAAATCATTAGCACAGAAGTGCTGTCAGATTAGCAAACTGGGAGCAGCCTGGATTCAGACAGATGCCAATCAAAACTGGAAAGCCCATTTCCAGTGACACTGCTAAGTACAGGGATGAATATTCACCCGAGTTCACTTTGCATTGAAAATGTTACCTCAAAGGCCTTGTAATTTCAGCTAAGCAGCAGCAGGGAAAGGGATCCACCTGAGGAGCAGAGGTCTGACACAGTTGGACTGCAGCCAGCTTTGAGTATTGCTGTGGCTTCCTGTGGGAAGCTGGAGTCGCTGGTAACTAATGAGGTCCATACCGTGTTCGAAGCGCTCGCTGACAGCATGTCACAGAGCAGCGGGGTAATATAAATAATAAGATTTTGCTCTGTTTTCTTTATTGCTTTTTGTTGCTTTTATTTTTAGCTTCTTGCTACAAGAGATGAATCTCTGGATTGCTTGCTCTGATGCACATACTTTCTTTTTCACTGCTGTCTCTCTCTGTCTCTTGACAGGTGTAAGGAGGATCCTAAATATAGAAGCCACCCGTCAGTTGGCTTCAGCAATCAGCAAGCACTGATTTAGCACTTCTCATAACCAGCTAGGCTCCAGAAGGGTGTTTCTTTTAAATGTTTATAAATGTATTCAATTACATGGTTTCTTTAAAATTATTAGCAAACCAGGTTATCCTGTAGTGTGAAGAATACTGTAAGTAAGCATGTCTCAGAAGTGATAGTTGTCAGAAATAGCTCTTTCAATGGAAAGGAGAGAAAAATGCTTTTTAAAGATCTCCCATATTTTAGCACTTTGGTTAAGGGTGCCTCTTCTCATTAGGGAAAACACTGACACTAGGTATAAATACAGTCTCCAGTTTTTAGATGAAGGGACATGCTTTTAGACATACTGTATACTTTCCTATGAATTTTTCTCCAGGAGAAGAGACTTAATTGCAAATTTACTGTTTAGCTGGGGTTTACTTTGCTCTACACAGAAATTAGGCTCATGGTGAGAAATGCAGTTGTTCTGCTACTGAATGTCTATAGTGCCCAATAAAAGTATTTTTAACATAGAGTAATATTTTTCATGATGTACATTTATTTATGCTTCTCTTGAGGTCAGTACAGTGCTGATTCTTAAAAATTAATGGCCAAATTTAATATACTAATTTAATATGTTACTGTTGCAAGCAGTTTTAATTAGGATTTTTTTGGGGAAAAAGAAAAAGCATTTTGTGTTAGTCTGTAGGCAGGCATCTCAAATTCTTTCTCTTCCTTGTCACCAGTTCCATTAATATTCATGGGAGTTTTTCAGTCTATGAGAAGAAGATCCTAAAATTCAGTATTTAATTGTGACAAGTTGCGTGTGATGAAGAACTGTTTTGGTATTGATTTGCTTTGGTTTTTGTGTTTTATGATTGTAATACACTTCTAGAGTATTAAACATTATGTTAAACAGAGAAACACAAGTGAAGTCTGTGCCTTTATGTGGCTCAGAAAGTCAGTAGTACTTTTTCATGAACATTGTAGTGGTTGCTTGTGGTGTGTCTGGTTGTGAAAAGTTCTGTAGCAAAATATAGCATGAGTTTGTTATGCTTATGTAAGGTTTTATTTTTGATAATCTGTTTCCCTTATACTCAGCCATGAGAAAAAAACCTGTTCCTCTATTTTTTTTTTTGTTGTTTTATTATTGCATCATGGAATCATAGAATGGCTGGGGTTGGAGGAGACATTAAAAATCATCTAGTTCCACCCCCCCTGCCATGGGCAGGGTTACCACCTACTAGACCAGGCTGCCCAAGGCTCCATCCAACCTGACCTTGAACACTTCAGGAATAGATCATCCACAACTTCTCCAGGTAGCCTGTTCCAATGCCTTACCCATCCTTTGAGTAAAGTATTTCTTTCTAACATATAATCTAAATCTCCCGTCTTCCTGTTTGAAGTTCAGTTTATGAATTAGTATAAGCTTCTGCCAGGTCTGGGACACCTGCTTGAATGGTTGGTGGAGAGTGTTTTAAACCCCCCAAAAGAAGTAAGAGGGCTGCTAGGTAAATTAGCAGGACTGGCCTTGAGAAAAGGAAAAACGGTTTAAGGCAGAAGATGTTTCCAAGAAAAGGAAGCTTTCTTGTATTTGGGACAAGAGATACTGGGATAGGGTTCACTTTCTTGATAATAATGGTCTCAGGCATTATACATGAAAATCCAAACTGCATCTAATGCACCTTCTGTGTAGAAGCTCTTACATTTTACAGATGAGAACTTGAACCTACTGAAGCCTGGTAGTTTTGGTTATAAGCTTGAGTTTTTGGGTTCAAAGGAAAAGGAATATTCTTCAGTGTGAACTTATCTGATCTTACTGCGCCTTATCAAAGAAGCAAACCAGAATCACCATAAACTGATAATGCAGCTGCCTGAGCATAACTTCAAACAGTGACTACTATGGTAGGCAAACATATATTTGCTGAGGTAGAAGTCACCAAGTTGGAGGGCAGAACAGCTTGCTTAAAATTGCTTGTGAATGTAATAATTTATTTTTTTTTACTGTATCATTAGTTTTTTTTCTGCTTGGCTTTGTGTTTTCATAGTCTAGATACATTTTCTAAATAGAATAAAAAAAAGAGTCAGATGATCTTTCTATCAGCCTCCACAGGCATTAAATCAGGTCCATATTAGCATTGTGTGAAAGCGTTTCTTTTTTAATCTTAGATCATAAAGTTACATGAGGCAAAAAATAGTGTTTGTTCAGGACAATTCATACGAAAAATGTTCCTAGCAAAAAATAAGGAAAACAAAAGCATTTAGGTTTTGAGAGTTGGCAAACTACCTTCCTGATAAAACCCTTTTTTATCTATCTATATATCTATCTGTTGATCTTTCGATCCTTCTAGCCATCTATCTATTTACTGGGATGAAGATGCGCATAAGAAATAGTGCCTATAACTGGATTAAGGGTTTAAGAAGGTTACCAAGAGCGTCTAAAGGTACTCTGTGAGCAGAATAAGTAAGACTGCTAATAAAAATAGACCCACTGATCTTGTTATGTGCTTAATAATACTGTGCTTGAATATATGCAACAAAATGAATCACTGGGAATCTGTAGCATTAGGTAGGGGTAGTTTGCAGTCCTGATAGTAATACAAATAAATACATGTTTGTCCAAATAAAGAGAGGAGGAACTCTAGGAGCAGAGTTCATAATGTTTTATGCTGAAGTAGTTTCTGAAGTGATACTTAAGTATGCACAAATTTCAGATACCAGATAGGTTTTCTCCACCCTCTCTGTGCTAGTCATTAGAGCCTGGCAAGAGCAGTCGGGTTGGATGATATACAAACCTCAAGCATTTTCAGACAGCAGTTACAGACAGGAGGTATAAATCTTGAAAAAAGCACAGTTACTTATGGTTTTCCCATAGAGAGAATGAGCCCTTCACTGTTGTCAAAAGAGACTTGTGACTAACAGCTAGATGTGTAAATAATGGAGATCTTGTATCTTATGCGATACATAAGAATTATCCTCTCAAGCTGTATGGTAGTCCCTTAAGCAAACAAAGTATTTACTTTTCTAAAGGCTGGATAGCTTTTGAAAGGTTTTCTTTAATTTAATAGTACTTTTGTTACTGGAATTTGCATTTAAGCAATTTCAGACCTTGTGGGGAACATAAAATGTTTTACTTGTTTGAGTGGAAGAAATATGTATGTCCTCAATTTGAGTCACTACTTTTAAAGGTAATGGTGAACAAAATCCTCTTATGAAGTGTTATTCCTATACCCTTAGTGCAGCAATATTTTTGGGTTTATATCCTGTGAAACAGGGTTCTTCATGGCAAGAGTTCCATAGAAGAGGCCAAATTCCGTGCTGTCAAAGTAAAAGGTTCAGAAAACAGATGGGCAGGATCGCGGTTTTAAGAAGCAAGGAAGAACTGTGATCCTCATGTCTGAGTGCAAAGCTACACTGTGGCAATTACATAGTATCATCTTTTCTGTCATTTCTGGTTTAGGATTTACAGGCTCTCAGACTGTAGGTTGGACAAATGCCTCCTGTTGGCCTTCATTAAAAAAAAGGTATAATTTTTAAAGATTTCTAAATATTTCTTTGTTGATGATTGAGACCACTTTAGATCTTATGAAAATATTTCTTTAATGAAAAAGCCCTACACTATATCTCTTCTGAAACCTCTTTTTGTTCTTTGTTAATCTATTGCTCTTACATGATAGCAGTGTCCACAAAACTTGTTCCATTCCAGGCTACAACTCAGATACCTCTACTATGAAAATGAAAGAATTGGTACTTCAGGGAAAGAGATCCTACAAATTAAAATTGTAATCCCTATTAAAAAAAAGCAACAACAACACGTAATCTGATTATGTATTTTTTTTGTGAACACTTTATAGACCTGCAGCTTTGAGTACTTATCTCCAAGTTTATTTAGAACATTTAGCCTCCTCCTGTGACAATGATGTACATACACATCCATAGCATTTTTCATCAAACAATGGTCAGGAGGCACAGTCTACCCAAGTGTCCCTTATTGTGACAAAAAGTGGCTACATCTGTACCATCCTGGCCCTCTGGCACTGGAGAGCCAGTACTGGTCCAACAGCTCTCCCAGGGTAGAAGATGTGAGTGGTGTGGAAGGCATAGATTGCAAATGGCATAGCAAGTTTGGTATAAGTTCATAGACTTCTCCTTTGAGTCTACGTTTGCATAGACTGTGAAATCTCAAATACAGTGTAAACTATGCTCTCCTTACAAAACTTTGCAGGAAAGACTGTCTTGTCTGTTTTGCAGGGAAGACTTTACTTGAAATGCAGGCATCAGTTGTAATTGACACCTGCTTGCTCCTGTCCTGGGGAAACTAGTGTGTGAAGTATATGATGTTAAACTGAAGTGTCAACACCAGGGCAGCTGTAAACTCATGAGCTATACATAGAAATGCAGAGCAAACTGAAGTAAATGTGTATCAACTTCATGGGCTCTGCTTCCAGGAGTGAAAGGAATCGGAGAACCGCCCCCCGGGAAAGTGCTCTTTGTCCTGAGTGGCTGCACACCTAAAACCATCAATAGTCTTTATGTTATCACCCTGCTTGCAAACTTTCCTGACTGTAGTCATCCCATTTATAGTTCAAGAATTAATCCCTTGGTGGGTAAAGCATAGGAGTGGCAAATCCTCAAGTAGCATGATCCTCTTAAGGGAAAAGTACTTATGCCAGAGTTGTGGCTCTGCAAAGTGGGGCACTTACTGAGAGATCCCCACCTTGGCTTGTCCAAACACCTATGTTTGTTTACATACCTTGTAGTGGGGACTAAGTAACCATAGGAATGGGATGGGGAGAATTAAAGGGATGCTTGCTAGGAGAGTGTTGCAGCCTGGCAGTGTGACAGTTTGACAGTCCCAGTTTTGCAGTTAGTCTTTTTAAACAGATTTGTAAGATATCAGAAATCACATGTGCTCAAACTAATTATGGGTTGTTTAATTAAGGAATGTAATCTAGATTTCTGGAATTGCTATGAATGCAATGATAAAAATACAAGTAACTTTCATTTTTTTCCTATTTATATGTTGGTTGGGGTTTTTTTACATTAAGAAATCAGTTTGCTAACATCAGTCGGGCAGCAACATAAAAGACTACTTCTTATATATGTCCTTTGTGGTAGATTTGTTCCCTCTACATGATTACATTGCAGCGGGCAACAGACAATTAGTGGTATTTCTCCCAGTTTACAGCCTGTACAAGAACTGCAACCCTTGCAACCCAGAACTGCATAGCTCACAGAGGACAGCTGAAAAAGGGTGACAAGACAGCACAGCTTTGTGTTCACTGCACTTTGTGTGTTAGCTTTTGGTGTTGCACGTTCGACTTTTTAAAGAAGTGTCAGAGATTTTCCAGTTCAAGTTCCAGCAAAAGCCCTACAGAAGATTTCTTTTGGAGCAGTGTTGATACAGTGTGGCTTAGGGTGATATGCCAAAACATAACACTTTATAAACAGTCACCACGTTTTTAATGGTTCTCATCAGGAGACATTTACTGCTTGTCAGAATGTCAGCCTGACAACTAGAGGAACTGAAATACACACCAGAGAACAGCAGTATGGGAAGGATATGAGTTAAGTTCCTCGGTTAGCTGTTTACATCTGTGATTTCTGGCCTTGATAAAAGTATTAGTTTTAGGGGCCCTCAGTGCCACTGTAGGTCTTGAGTCTTTCAAGAGCACTGTCAGTCCTGGACATGGTGAAGGTATTGTCAGTGTTGCTGGAGAGTGATCCCAGCCCAGCTCTGAGAAGTAGCTGCAGAGTGTCTGACATGTATGTGGCCACCTTTGAAGGATGGCTAGAGGCATTTTAAAATACTTACTGAAGGATGTCACAAGCTGTCTCTCTCTTTCTTTTTCTTTGTTTTTGATGTGCTCTGTCACCTCCTGGAGATGTGATCTAACTCCATCTGGCCAGACTGCGATTCTGCTACTGCAGTAGGCTGTCCCTCCCTGTGCTAATCCCTTCTCCTGCACAAGAGATGTAAACCAGATGTAAACCAGGTGTGAGATAAGGACGAACCTTGGCTGTGTCCTCTGTGCATTTGCAGTTCAACTTAGTCAGTAACAGAAGCTGGCAGATACAATTCATTCCTGAACTAACATGTGATGCAAAGTTGAATTTCTGAGCAACTGCTCTCTCCCAGCTCTGACACTGGGCATCATGACAAAAAGCCAACGAACTTCTTCGTGCTGTCAGGACATATTTCTCCTCTCTGCAAGGAAGAGATAATGGCAACAGCCTAAGTCTGCAGGGTGCAAGAACCAAGTTCTTCCTCTGGAGTCTTAGACTCACACTTGATTTCTTTGAGTGTCTCTTCTGAACTGCACGGAGTTGTCATCTTTTACAACGCAGGGATGCTGAATTAATTTTGGATCATAACACACTGAGATTTTAAACTAGTATATAAATGCATTTCACAGACTAGTATCTCTCTCTATATATAAATACTTACCTTCACCATCTCCATTATAAACAATATTAAAAAAAGGTCACCACAAAGTATATTTATATATGACATAAACTTTCCTTTGTAGTGAGGGAAATTAGTTTCCCTGGCAGGAATGTTGTAATTCAGGTGTTACTAAACAGAGAGATTCCCATACAAGGTACCACATTTGCTCTGAAATTTATCCTTGTCTTTCACCAACTGGAAAGATTAAGCACCTTTTCTCCACAGATAAATAAAAGCAAGAAGGAGCACTCTGCTTCATTTACACTGGACGACAGCTGATCATAAAACTCGTGTTCTGCTACCTGGTTCTGGATTTATTCACTCTCAACTTGTCATCTACCTCAGGCACGCAGTGGTCCTGGCAATTCTTTTTGGACTGCACTGCTGCTGCTAGATTCATGACAGTCTCTCATGGATCAATGCTGATAGGTGGCTATGAAGTCCAGTCAAGAGAATATGGAGGCAGATTTTTAATGAAATGTAGTAAATATAGTGACATTAGTGGCAAACTATATAGATAGAAGCTCATCTGATCTTGCAGTTTGAGATTGGAACTAGTAATTAATGTACATATCAAATGATTTATCTTGAAAGTAAAATCCCATGCAAAAAAGTGTGGCAGAAGCTTTGTCAGACTAAAATCCTACATCAGTCTGAGCAGCTCAATAGAGAAATTGAATATTTAACCATTACACAGTAGCATTCACATTTTTTCTGCTACAGAATTCAAGAAGTTTTTTATATTAATGTGCTGCTATGGTATAGATTATTATAAAAATAATTTTTCTTGAATGACTGAAACATAAATGAACATTTTTTCCGTGTGTGTTTATATACATTTTCTGGATTTCTAAATTTATGCTCAGGAGTATATTTGTCACACAGATTGTAATACTCAGTGGTAGAGATTACAATTACACATGTCTGGAAGTTGAGCATCTCTAAAGACTGTACAGAAAAAAATATAAGAAATGGGAAAAAGATAGGAAGTAAGGAAAGGCAATAGCAGCACATTATCACAGCAATAGAGGCATGCATAATTTCTGCTCTTAGAAAATGTCAAAGTAATAGTAAAATAGGATAAAAATAGAAGAGGAGAGGAGTAGGCCTACAACAACAAAAGCTAAAAAATGCTTTTGCAAACAGCATCCTGCAAAACTAAATGCAAATTCCAACTATTTTGATTTTAATTTTGTGAGGTATGTCTTTAAGAGAGTGGATTAAAGGAGAAGAAGACTACTCAGTTTTCATCAGCCAAAATTCATGTCCCCAACCTCAGAACATTTGAACTTCATTATCCCCAAGCAGTTGTCAAACTGTCACCTTTGCATATCCCAAAGGAAGCATAACCAAGCATTAGTTAGACTTACACAGTCTGTAAATGTGCAGGTCTGGACAGCATATATTTTAGAGCTCTAAAGGGACAGCCTCTGAATCTGTGAAAATTATCTACTGTAAATCCTATGTTTCAGAAGAAATATTTGATATTTGAAAGAAAGAGTGGAAAAAAAAAGAACCCCCCCCAAATTAGAATAGAGACTGACCTAGGAAAACACCACACAACTACTTTGTTTGGAAAAATGTGTAAAGAGTATTTCAGGTGGAATTATGGAAGCAAACAAATGCTGTTAAAAAAATACATATCATTAAAACTTGTCCAAAGTGATTGCTTTTTGCTCTTCTCTGCCCGCAGCAACCTGTTAAGAGCCAAATACTGGAGTCTTGACTGCATTTATTTATACTGAGCTCAGGGAAGCTTGAATTCAAAGGAGCATTTGCAGAAGGGAGGGAAGATTAAAAAATGTGAAACTGTCACTTTATCTGCCTTCAGATAAAGGTCCTTCCATCTCTACTGATTTGTTCTGCTGGAAGTATGGTTCTATGTCTTGAAGATAATTGTCATCAGACACCTTTTAAAATTTCCAACATTGTTTTCTCCTCTGTTGGCCATGTTCTTTAGAGAAGATCTTTCTGTAAACATCTTAGGGGTCAATGTTTCTTTTTCTTCTTCAGGATTGTCTTTAACCTTCTCACTTGCTCTGATTCATCAGCAAACTTGACAGCGATTAGTCTGGTGATGTGCTGAGATTTGCCAGCTACATGGAGCAATATTGCCCTGCTGTTTTCTTAAAATGCCTTATCTCCCTGTATTATATTTGCATTTCTATTTTGTAAGTTATTTGTGAAATGGGACACTCTGGCCACAGTACAAAGATGGCATAACTGCATGTAGAGGGCAGCAATAAGGCTCATGGTCCAGGAGTCTGGCTTTATCACAAAACAACAATAATGATGACAACAGTAACATACTTAGTGTGCAGGTGCCATGTCTTAACCCGTTGCATTCATGTGAATGCAAAAGGTTAAGAGCCAGTTGTGGGTGAAGATTTGTGCTGTATATGTTTCATAACAGAGACTATACTATGATCACAATGATCCTAAGATAGCTTTCTTGGAGGATGAAATGAAATCAATGAATGATGTATTTATGGTGCAGTGGTGAAATGTGCAAAATAGACTCTATGTGGAGGATATATGTGCCTTGGAGTTCATTTTCTTCTTTTTCTCCTTTCTTGGAAAAATGATAAAGAACTTCAAATACAAGTGCCAGCAGACTGATAAGTCTTACAGCAGGCAGAATGGTGACCTAGACCATAAATTAACTTGATCATCTACTCTTTTGACCTTCTGGTTAACTTAACACCTCACAGAGTAATTTTTACAGTCAGCACATAACCTCTCCTCCAGCTCTGGGATTACATATCGTTAGAGGTCTCCTGACCAGCTGAAGGGCAGAATTCGGTAAGGACTCAGACTCAGAGGATGAAAAGAGCAGTGATTAGCCACATGGAGCAGGCATTTTATTTCCATTCATCCTCTTTAAATAAGAGAGCTTTTTCAGGACAGTTTTGTGTTGAAGAGGCTGAAAGATAAGAGGCCAGCAGTCTTTCTTGATTGTTCTTCAGGATGCTGGAGCCTGAGCCCCACAACGATCGTATTTATCTCATTTTTTATTTCTGTCTGTATCTTATTAGCAGGTTTTCTTTTGTCTATCTCTCAGTCTAACAGAAGCATCTTATATATGTCCTTTTCAGAAAAATTATAGAAGTTTGCTGTGTCCTGGGATTCAGAAAGATCTAGTTTGTGTCTTGACTTTGACCATAGGTATCTGTGGAAGGGGTACACTACAAGACATAAAACTTTGTTTTAAAATATCTGAGAAAAAAAGTTAATTCTTGGAATTAAAAATCATTAGAAACCTTTCCAGCCAGAAAGATGAATAGTTTCCATGTTGTGATGTGGAATGATACAGTGTAAATAAGCAGAAGCAATATGCCTTATGTTTTCTGGTAGTGTAAAGAAATTGGTATCTTTTCTAGCAACTGTCACAGTAGCTAAACTGTTGTGTGATAGTAAATTGAAAAAATTACTTCGTTGTCCAAAGAATTTTGTTAAGAATTTCATTAATCTGTTTGGATATCTCCAACTGTCCCTCCCAATTCAGTTTTCAGATTTCTTTCCTTAAAGGAAAACAACCACCACAACACAAAACCCTCCTCAAACTACACAAGAACTGTCAGCCCATGATGACATTGAAATTAGTGTCCAGATATTGCATGTTTTTTACAATGTACTAATGATTTTTCTTGGCATTTTCCCAAGGAGACTGATTTGTCACTTATTGAAAAATTATTGTATGTCACTGGTGGAGTGCATAAATGTTTATAGAGATTCTTTATATGCAGTAGGGAGCCTGTTACACTTCTGAATGTGATGAGGATGGAAGATTTGGCTGTGTCAGATTGCATAGAGTTATATTCTCCCTGGGAACCACAAACCTATTAGTCCTTATTCTTAATTCCTACTTGACTCCACGCAGCAGTAGCGATAACTGGGAGGTCTGCATTAGCTCCGTCAGTTCAATACCAGAATGGATGCTACTAGGCCAGGGGCATAACACAGTTCTGTCAATAGATAGACTGAAAAGTGAGCAATGTTGTATTCTAAATGTCCCTTTGTCTCTAGAAATGATTTCTCAGGCCACCAGTTGGGGATACTGGCAGGGCCAGTATTAGAGAGTCTGAGTGTCACTCTTCACCAATAAAGGAGCTGCTGATTTCTGAGCTGGTTGAACTATAAGACCTTTGGAATTGATGCCAGAATGACAAAACTAAATGAATAGAGGGTGATGTTCACACTTATTCTGCTGTGGCAGATAAAACATTAGCACAGGTTCTAGAGAGGAAAAAAAATCCATAATATTCTTGAAGTGTTATCTTTCCTCTTTTAGTAGTATTTCAGTCTCAGGGCTCTGACTTGCCAAGAGTTGAACTCTATACTGCATGAAGGTAAGCCTATGAGCAAGGCAATTTGCTTGAAGGTCATCTTCTTAAATATGATCTTTAAAAAAATCTTACACTTCTACTACAGCATTGAGATTCTCTACATCTTCTCTGCTGCTGCCAGAATGCTAAATATCAACAGGTACAGTGTAGGTGACATATGGTCAGATTCCAGTGGAGTAATTCGTTAACAGAGTGGTTATCTTGCTTTGAGGTGCAGGTTTCTGGCAGGATACATTTTTCTTTTCCTTTTTTATTTTCTTTTCCTCTCTTTGTACTCTAGTGTACTAACTGAAAAGCCTGCTGAGTTCTATCTAACATCAGGAATGGATAAAATATCCTCTCTAAGCCAGGCATCACTTTTAAAGATTGATAATGCTTGTAAGAATTAAGAAAAGCTGAAAGCCTGAAGGCCAGACTCTGCTCTCAGCTAACCCTTTGCAAGGTTTAGCACTTGGGTTTTGGATGGGGTTTTTTGGAGGGTTTTGTTTTCTTTTTCTCCTAACTGCTTTAGATCTACCTCATTACTGATATCTGTTAGCTTGATTTGTTTTGTCTTGTTAGATATCAAAATCCTCTGTTGAGTGGGTGAAATGCTGTGAGACAGTTGTATTGCAACAGCCAGTCAGGTATTCACCTGTAAGGATACATTCTGTCAGTATGGATTGCACGTCACATCACAATTCTGTTTTGCACCTGAAGCATAAAAAGCTGATGTAATATGAGATTTTTGCATATGACTGAGGTGTTCCTTAGGCTGTGTCTATGTATGTGAGCAAATAGAAGCTCGTGTTGCTTGGACACTAAGCTATCTGCAGCCAGAGTGAACGTAGCCATGTCAGCAACCGTGCTGTGCTGGCTAATAGGCCATGTGGGGAGGCAGACTGTAACAGGCCATAAGGCACTGCTAACACAGGTTTTAGGGTGGTAATGGCTTTTCTCCAGCCAGCTGGAAGGAAGCACTGAATACAGAACTTCCCAAGAAGATTCACACTTTTACTGATGATTTGTTCCTGTGGAAGATGATATTTGCATGCCTTGGTTTTGTAGCCAGATAATGTCGTCCATGGTTTACCACATGTTATTGCAGAAGAAATAATTAAATACAGTAAAATTCAGTACTTGGTGCTGTAGTACATTGTACAACCTCACAACATCTTTCCAACTCAGCAAGCTGATTTCTACTGCCATCATCTGCCATGTTCACCCAAGGCTCCTTCCTCAACTCGCCTCCCATTTATTTCTTCAGATTATTTTGAAATTCTGTATACTACTCAGGCACTGTTCATGTAAGTAGCCAACCTTCCTGTACTACACTATGTGCTTTGAATCTATCTGAATTTGATAACCTTGTAAGATGTCAGTCTTTTTATCACCACTATGCTGACATGGAGATTAAGTTCATGCTCTTAACTTCTTCACATGAAAATCAGCTATGGGTTCTCCTCACTACTAGCTATAGGAAATGCTAGTAATGCTTAAAGTCCCTGCATTGATTTAAATGACCCTTCTGGCCATGGAATATCTTTTTTCTTTTCAGGAGGAAAAGTAAGAAGGTCATAATAAATTAGAGGGTTTATATGCTTTCCTATCAGGCAAAGCTTTATTAGCTATAACACAAAAGGAACTTATTCTGGTTTTGGAGCACCACTCTGATTTCATATAGATACATGGTGTGTTATAATGGTGTGTCAGAGATTGCCTTAGTGATATTTTTTTTATAGCATGAGTAATTTTATGCGTGGTTCAACACTTGCAAAACTAGTCCCTTTAAAGTACTCTTTATTAGAGCTCTTCCCTTTTCTCCATTAAGCTGGTATATCACAGTTCAAACTGTGCTCCAAGATAACACTTGATGATCAGAATAATCTGTATCCACATAAGAAAATGTGGACTGATAACAGTAGCAAAAATGTATTCTCCAGTCTGCATTGCAGATCTCCAATGCCTGCTGCAAAAGCTCTTCCTTACACTGGATTCTTAATGTCTTGAGTGGAAAAGGTGTATGGAATGAGAAAGAAATGCACAGGAGTAAACTGATGGGTAGATAAATGTACTGCAGATAAGAGGAGTAGAAATTTGGCTATTTTTACTACTATAGGAAAGCTGATGCTGCCATACTTGCTTTTGTTTGCTCTATTAATTGTAGCTTGAGTCCATAGTTCTGTGATCAGTTCCACATGGAAAAAGGAAGTTAATTTTTCTTGTTGCCTTTTGTGGTTTTCATGTGGGCACATGAGGCTTCTTAGGGGGAAGAGTTTGCAGGATTAAAGATGATATTAAGGACAAGGAAATATGAAAATTGCATTTAATGTTGTAATACAAAATAATCTGATAGAGTGATGCATTGAAAAGCAGCTCTGTGTAAATTCACACACACACACACTCATGCACGTTTGTTTACAGCAATGGTTTGACACACATTAAAAAGAAATAAAGACATTAATTTGCTAAATACCTTTTAATATCAGAGTAGAGGAAAAACTCTCCTTTTGAATGTAGTTAGAGAGTGAGAAATAGTGGAGCTATATCTATTGGCTACTAATATTTGTCTAAACAGTTTCCAGAAGAACTATGAATTTGAGCTGTGTAAATGTTACCTCTTTTCTGTTATTGTTAAAATATATTTGGAATTAGTAATTTGGTGTATTCATGAATCATTGCAAGAGACTTCTATGGAAAGTTATGCTTGTGTGTCTGTACAGATGTTTTTATATACACACACATGCATATATGCACATATTTAAAGAACTAGGTGGTCTGTTAAAACTACTATGAAAATAATAACATTTCTTGTGTGGGATTTTTTATGTTACTGAAAGTTAAAATTCAGGTAATTTATTATTTCTCTGCATACAATTGCATAACACTTAAAATACCTTTGAAGAAGCAAATGTAAGAAGTATCTTATAATTTTGTAATAAGTATAGTTCTGCTAAATTCTTACATCCAGTGGCCAGTGCTTCCTGGAGGAATCTTCAGACCTGACCAAAATTCTCACTTAGAAAGGTCCTGCACAAGGTGGCTGGGATTCAGTCATTCACCTTCACTAAAGTAAGTCCTTTGACTCAGATCAATTCATGGTCTTGTCTGTACAGGAGTTCCTGGCCCCCTTGGGGAATCAAATGACCCAGGTACACTCAATGTGAACACAGGCACAACCCTGATCCTCAAGTGCACCACAGCTGTTAACTCTGGGAACTGGTTTGAAATTCACCCTGTGTCCCACTTTTACTGTAACCTCCATCACTCTTGCACAAGTTCTCAACAGTGGTGAGACTGCACCTACAGTATAACACCCATTTGAGGCCTCTCAGTTCAAGGAGGATGTTGAGAAAGGAAAGGAATCTAAAGATAACGTATTTTCCACACATATAGTCCAGTTAAAAGAACAAATTGGCCATCTATATAAATATCTACATACTTGAACTTTCTCTTTTAGAATGACGGTATTAAGTATATGAGTTGTAAAATTATTTTCATAATGGTTGATATATAGACAAAGTAGGCAATGCACTCTCATCCCCAGCTATCATGTGCTTTGCTCCCCAGGTTTGCTGCTACTGTGCCACAGAGTCTGCTAATACTAGCATAGCTTCTGTTTCAGTGATGTTATTCAGGACATTTTCTAACTCTCTTTTCCCTCCATTTCTGATGAAAAAGCCCAGTGAATTTTCATAGCCTTTCCCCCCTCCATCCTTCTACTTTGTATTTCTATGATATTGTTATGTTTTAAAGAGGTTTATCATTTTATAGTAGACACTTGCTATTTATAGAGGAGCAGGCCCACAATAAAGAAGGAAAAAAAGCAAAGCCCTGATATTTTTTTTTTCATTACTTAATTGTTCCATTCCCCTGTCCATTCTTAAAGCATCAATTTTTTATTGCGGTTCTGAAACAGGAACTCATCAAATTCTGCAAAAGAATTTAAAGTAGAAGCTGCAATTACTGTTGTTCAGATGCTTCCAGCATGTCATGCTTCATATTTATGGATGCCATTACTCTCTGCTGTATAGTGTTCATTCTGGTGCAAGGAGTACTGGCTCTTTAGTGCTAACATCCAAAGACCATACGGAACATTTTTAGGTATGTGCTATGATTTTTCTCAGCTGCTTCCTTATTAAGTGATGCAATTTTAATGTGTTTGTGTCATGAGTTAGAGCAGCTTTTTACTTTAAGTAATTGATTATTTAGAGTCATGGAAGTAATCGCAATTGTGGAGACAGTAGATCACCAATAAAAGTGGATAGTCAGTGAAAATATTTTCTAGCTGCTCAGCATCTTTTGGAAATAGAGCCATATGAAAAAAAATTATACTACAGCCAACACAGAACTTGTATGCCTTCTTTCAGCAACAGCTTTGTGTTTCTCTAGTACCATGGTTTTTTAGGGAGGATGAAAATGGTCAGGTTTTCCTGGAGCACATGTGCACTTGCTTGAACCTTTTAAAATAATTTTTTAAAAAGTAAAAATGTATTCCTTAAATACCTACTGGTAGGTCCTTTTTTTTTTTTTTTTCTGTTTAGACAGGCTTCATTGTTTTCAGTGAAAAGAATCATATTATTTAAGTACTTAAACAGTGAAATTATTTGCAGTGATAGCTTTACAGGATTAATAGAATTTGGCTGAAAGAAACCTGTCCATTTTTTCTTTGCTTAAGGGTAAAGAAGTGTTACATGAGCCTAAATAATACTGTCTACTATAGGTATGTCCCTTAAGTAGTGGAAACTTGAGTGTATGGCTAATTAAGCAGTTAAACACTTAACTATAGAGTAGGCTCTGCATAGTCACAGAAGTGACTTATCAAAGGTCTAACAGAAGTCTACACAAACCACCTCAAACCACCTGTAGCAGAAGATGTGCAGACCAAGAAATATCTAAATAGGCATTTGAAGATACATAGCACCAATAAAATGTGCTGTTTCCTGGTAACTGGAGCTTGAGAGTGTGCTTAGTATATGGCTAAAACAATGAACTAAATGGTATATATATATAATAGAAGATGAGAACTACTGGAAGAATGCATGAGCTAATGCAGGAGGAACTTGGTATATGTGTATAAAAGAGCCATAGTTTGAATTCTCTGGATTCAAGACATATATACAAGACAGCTAACCTCAGCACTTTATCAATTGTTAGGCTTACTAGCATGATGCCATGAATAAAAGAAGCCTTGTGTGAGAAATCCAGTGTTAAATTTTATGACTGTGCAAGATGAGTAATATTTGCCTAGAGGAGGTGTGAGTGAACACAAATCTGGAGGAATCAGTTGTGACCAGTCCATGAGACCCTCTGGCCTGGAGTGCCTAAAGATGACATGACACATGGGGAAGTTGGAGAGCTGGCTGTCCCTCAGCAGTTGTCCCATGCTTGTGGGAAAGCAAGTTTGGGAAGGAGAAGGTAACATCTCTCTTAATCCATTATCAAGTAGCTTTAGAAAGAAGTAATGGTTTATTGTTTAGCTATAGCTACATTCAAAGCTGCCCTTTGGATTTCTTTTGAAATTTTAATTGCCTTGTTGGTTAGTGTCAGTTTTGCATAATGGAAAAGTAGCTGGACTTGGTTTCTGTATTACCATGTCATTCTGACTCTGGAAGCTGCTAAAATCAATCAACTTAAACTAGTGTAAAAGTAGTGCAAAAGAGTGTAGAAAGAAATAACCTATTTTATTGCATTGAGTGCTGAGGATTTGAGTGGATGTGGAGAGGTACAGCTGCTCTGGTTGGTTTTGCCTGCTGCTTCTCTCAATATTAGGGGGTTGGAGAGGTTAGAGGTTTGCAGGACTAAGCTATTTATGCTCACTCTTTCTTGCCAAAAGTCTAGTGAACCCATGACAAGGATGAAGATTCTTTTCATGGTTCTGCCATGATTTCTTTTATGATTAGGCAGGTCACTTGTAATTCGTTTAGCCTTTTGGGAAATACCAATTTGGAACATGTAGTGTTGACAAAAGGCCAATAAGCATAACAAAGAGGGTGGCCCCTTTTACTTGTCCAGATGAGTGATAACAAATAAAAGGTCAGCTTCACATTTCATAGGTCACTTCCTTTTTTATTGTGGGAACAAAATCAATCTGCCCACTTTCCCTCCCCAAGACTACTACCAATGGACTGTGTGACTGATGATGTGACTCTTTGTTTGGATTGGCATTTGAAAGAAAATGGTAAAAGTTAAAAGTCAATGCAGTAAGTGTGCACTAGCTAGTAAGTACACAATTTTATGTGGAGCAATGGACAATTTCGAAGTATCCCATCAGAACTGGATAAGAGAGAATACTGTGACTGTATCATGAGAGTGAATAGCAATAGGTTTTAGAACCTACTAATCCAGAATGTGTGACTTGATTGTTTTGTCCCTAGGAATTGTCAAGAGTATGGTAACCAAGCTGCAAATATCTTGGTTCTTTAGGAAACTCAACAGCAGTCAGATGATTTTACAGTACATTTTGATGTTGGTTTTTGACATCTCATTTTGTTACATACAATAAAAATGGAATATGTATGGAAAAAACCCCTTGTATTGTAATATTAAAATTTATCTACATAGACCTTTCATCTCAACTAACACTACATCCTTAGGATGTAGTTATCCAAATCTGGCACCATCACTAGGAGTTTAATGGGGTTTCGGCCTTTTCATGGCACATCATTGTTTTGCCTCCATTTTGTTTTATTTTATCATGAACTTCTTTTAGCTGTCTCAGAAAAAGGATTTCTGCAGAGCTGAAGAACATAATAAGTCTGTATTGTGTGTGCACGGTAGATGAGGAGAAGCTAGTGTTTTATAATAAGTGCTTATCATAAACCACGGTTTAGAGATGTCTGATTTTGCATTTGCGATGTGAAAGTAATTTATTCAGAGAAACAGAGCTATAAAAGATTTATACACAATTAGGAGTTTAGCTTGAATAGAAATGTCAACATTTTTCTCCTCAAATGCTCTTTCCTGAAAGTACTCTCCTCTCTCCCTTGGAGGGTATACAGTAGCCTACATAAATCAAAGTATTAAGTTGATTAAATATTAAACGCAAAATCTAAACTTTCATTAAAGTGGTCTGTTACCTTTGTAAAACTGAAAGCTATCTCATCCTTCTTATCTAAAGTGTCGTGAGTTGTACTTCAGGCAACAGACCTCACATAGCACTGCACTGTCCTCTTTGAAATGAAAAAAGATTATGTTTCATTGACATGCTTAGAAAGGAGTGTAAATGGATCAAATTTGATTGTGCTACTTCGTTGTGTGCTAAAGGCCTTTTAAACATCAGTTGATCTGAGAATGCTTTCCAGATAGCCTTCAGCAATCACGATTGCTAGTAGAAAAAGGGACATGCTAATTTACAAATGAAGAGTGGTCGGATGTCTCTGTTTACCTTCTCCTATACTCACACAGATCAAGTGCTTGTAGAGGTGGCCCATCTCAAAGTCTCACTTGAATTTAAGAGGAGGATTTTGTTGAGTCAGGCTGACAATTTAGTAAGGGAGTGTTTTCTTTTGCAAAACAACTGTAGGCATTTAGACTCTTGTGAAAGCTTCTGTACTATTTACTCCATGATACAAACCATAGGTGCAGCTCAGGAAGCGGAATTCAGGCACTTGTCATCTCCGCACAGTCAATGGTAAGATGCAGAAAGAGGCAATTTAGAAAATCTACAGCAAGAACCTAAAGCAGATGACACAAATACCCCTCAGATTGTCATTAACGTAATGGAAGTTGAATACACAGATCCTTTAGGCATTGAAAAATGACTCAGCCTTGTACTAGGAAAACATTCAGAGACTTCATTTGTACTCCTAAGCACTAAGCCCTGTGTAAAGTTACAGTAAGGATATAGTCTCTACCTATAGAGTTAATCATGTAATAGAAAAATTAAGGTGTATGAATCAAACAGACTACTCATAACTGGTGCCAGATAAAGACACTTTATGTGCATATAAAGCACCTGCCTGTTACTGCTGGTTAACTTTCAGAGCTGATATTTTCCCTGGTTGCCAGGCTCTTTCTTATTTTCCTCTTCTCTGTTGCCTGCATGCTTGAATACTTCATATCTGTGCCTTTAGAATACTCTTTAGTTACTTCTGATAGCCCAGGTCAGAACCAAGGCATCTCTTTACTTGGTGCAGTGCAGACCACAGCACTGGGAGAGACAGCCAGAGGTGGAGAGTGGCTTGTGTTACTTGCATGATCAAATTCAAATTACCATTGTTGTTTCTTTTTGAATACCTTTCTTTTCTTTGACTACCCTTTCCTTTCCTCGATCAATATCAGTGAATCTGCAATTGTTTATTCAACTGTTGGTAGAGCACTCCCTTCAGGACAGCTGTCATTACTGCTCTAGATTAACGCTTCATAATTAAATACTATTTATGACTCTACAACTTAAACCCCCAGTACTTCATACTGGGAAATGGAAACAGAGGATGAGGTGCTAGAATAGGAAATGGAAAGTACTTTTGTGATTTATCTATTTTGCGTAACACAGAGAGGCATTACTTTAGCCATTGATTTTTTTTCTTTGCTTACTGTAATGACTGCTAGAGTTTCTGGTTTAATCAACCAACCATGCATGTGCAATGATTGTGAATCAGATTGTTGTGAAGCAAACAAATGTTTCACTGTGAATTGCCAAGGGATACCAGCTACTCTGCTCTGTTTTTACTCAAATAGATTGTCTTTTAAGCAGTTGCCTCATAAAAAGCCTTTGCTATGCATGGAACTTCAATCAAAATGTCACTAAATTCTGTGTACTCGTATGCTTCATTTGAAACACAACCAATACTCTTATTTATTAAATTGTCCAGTGTCTACTCCAGCCACCATTAACCCTGGTAAGAAAAGATGGATGAGGGAGTGACAAAAAGCTTGTGTCAGAGCTAAGATCAGTTTTACATGTGTGATGTCTTGATCTATTTGAACATCCCTCTTGGGGATGATGAGGCAATTAAGTGCACCCATTTCAAACACAGCCCTTTCTGTACACTCCGATTTGATAGGAGAATGGATAATTCCTGGTAATGACTACTACATCAATTATATTACATTCTATTGATGCTTAATTAGAGAATGTGTTGAAATTGGGGAAGGGGACAAGTGGAAGAGGGGAGGGTTGACTCCCAAGTAAATGTCAGAGAGTCTTCCTTAATGGCCTGTCTTTTTAATGTGCATTGAATGCACTGACAAGCATTGTGGCCCCCTGACCTTAAAGCATTTACCCCAGCCTGAGAAAGAAGAGTGAAGCCTTTTTGAGAAGGCATTGTTTTAAAGCTGCATTACATTTAATGTCATTCTTGTTCAGCTTTACTGTGAACTGACCCTTACAGCCCTTTAGCCCTCCATACACAGTTGGAAACAATTTCTGTGCCTGAGCTTTCTGAATCAAAACACATGCAGTGTTGTCAAACAGGCTTTCAGAAATGAAGCCATCATGAGCATGTATTGTTATTTTGCTAAGATTTATGCAAGTAATCTGTGAGCTATCTGTAAGAGTTCTTTTTCTGTTAAAGAACAAAACTGACACTTTCACATCACTCCAATAATGACATTTAGCATTACCCATCAAGCTTCAGTTTCTGCAGATTTAAGAAAACTACTATATGTTACTATTGGAGGATTACAACAGAAATGTAAGATCTGCACAGCTGTTCCTAACTGTACTGGTCTATGAAGCCTGACACTAGCCATTTCAAAAGGTTAATTTGGTAAAGTGGCAAACTGAAATATGGTTTTGGTTGCTGCTGGTTCTTTATGGAGTAATTGCATTGATTTTTTCCTGGTAGTTTACAGTATGCTAGCACTTCTGATATACAGCTGGTCTTTCTAACACCCTGGAGAAACATAGTAATGATTTTAATATATCTAATATAATGATCTAATATAGTATATCTAAGGTCCACCTGCACTAGCCTGTGCAGACATTGTCCTGATCCTGTCATCAGGAGTCCTAATGTCTAGGCTTGCTAATGTACAGAGATCACCTCATACTGTAATGGACAGTTTTCAGATCTGTTTTCAAGAAAAACTGCAGTGTGTGTGGGAACAGATTGGTAATCTCTTGAACAGGAGGAAAAGAATGCATTAATTATTTTCTCATGTGCTATTATCCTTTTCAAATAGCCATTAATATGCATTTGCATCCCAGGAACCACAACATGCCAGCTGCGCCTTTAGCAAAATCTCAGTGTAATTCAGTGTGACTTCATGAAATGGAAGGAATTTAAAGACAGCATGGCTATGCTAATTTTGATGTTAATTTCTGTAGAAACTTAGTATTCTGTGCCAGTCTTTTGCTTGTACAATAATCTCTGCTTTGCATCTTTTGTCATGATATTTTACTTTTTGTTTTTAATGGCAGCAGTGAATACAGAGAGTGTCTGTCTTTCAGAAGATAGAGTCTATTTAGGTCTTTCCAAAAAACCATCTCTTCATTACTATAAATGCTATTACTACACATGCCATAGCAGTGGCATGTTAGGGAGGTGGCAGTTTTGCACATTGGAAGTCAGACTTTGAAAGGAGGATTATATTTGCAAATGAAACAGCTGATTAATTTGGATATGCAGCTTTCAAGTATTATTTTTTGGAGTACACTGTACAACAAAAATTTCTTAGAGTATATAATTATTTGAAAAAAATTAAAAGAAGAGAAGCATTACGTCGATGGAGTAGAATTAAAGTCATGGGTTGTTTTTAGAATACATGGGTTTATTAGAAGGTGGCATTCTGCTGTCTGATATAATAAATGTTTTATTTATGAATCCTTGTTGTTATTAAACAAGAGGGATCATTTGAAAGGAGATTATAAAATTTGAAGCTTGGTAGCGAAGAGCTCATAATTGTGTAAAATACCCACTTTCCCCCAAACTTTGTTGTTTTTTTCAGTGCTTAAATGATCACAGAATGTTTTCAAAGTGAGTTACATATAAATAACATTTTTTTTTTATAATACTAATAGTTTCACAAGGAGTTGTAAGGAAGACTCTTCCTAAATCAAACTCTGTCATCCATAATGCATAAACACCTTATCTTTAGGCATCCCTCTATTTTTACATTTAACTTTTACATTTGGGTAAGTGACAAAACCAGGAAAGGTAGACTTGCTGTACGGGATCTGAGTGCAAACTCTCAGTCAGGTTTGTACTCAAATTATTTGACTAGTGCCCCTTGCATAGGTGGACTTACCTGCTCACATACCTTGGTGCAGCAAAGTCTCTGGCACAGGGTACTTCAGTGATTTGCTGTTGCTAGTGTCAGTTACATGTGTTGGACTTGTGCTGCTACAGCCAAACTCCAGAACAGACAATCAGGTAAATACAGAGAAGAGAGCAGCTGAGCTCCCTGCTGGTGCTATGTCATTGCCTTAGTTGCACTTACCAGATACATCCTGTGTGAGGTGAAGTACTTCAATATCCATTTTTCTCGTTTAAAAAAACCCTCAGAAAATCCCAACAACCCTGATTTTTAGAACTGATTTATACCTCAGTTCCCTGAAAGATAGTGAGATACACTGATTTAAGAATGTATCCATTTGTTGCTAAACTCAGGGGAAGATTTATTGTTCACTTCCCCAGACAGGTAGGTGGGGACACAATGAAATAGGCATGTGTGTTTCATTTCTCTGAAAGCTTCTCTTGACTTTCCTGTTGAGTGTATACATTCGGTGCTAACCCAAACAAAAAATGGTTATTCTGTATGCATTAAATGATAAACAATCTAAACCCAGAAAAGCTAATTTTTATTTGAATTCCTATGTATCTTATGTTACTTTAGTGGTATCTTTTTTTCAATGCAAAGTGTTGATCTAGTTAGGAAACACTTCTTGCTCTTGCTACTTACAGCTTTCATTTCTTTAGTTGTTATTTTTGTATGCAAGAACTATCCACAAATGTGAGCAAAATGTAATCTTAACTGAGGAAAGCTGAATGTGGATCTGCAGCATAACAAGTGACTTCAACTGGCAGAGTTAATTAAGTTCTATGTCTGCCTCTTTAGATTCTAAAACATTATCCAAGCAGAAGTTAGCTAATGGACCTTAAATTACTGTGAGTGGTCCACAAAGCTATGACATATAATTACATGAATTTACTATCCTTGAAGTCAGCAGAAAAAAAATGGATCAGTTTCAGCAGGAAAAAGGTTATAGCCAGGCTGTCTTATATCTAGATCTTTTGCTTTCTCTTATCCTTGTACTTAAGCAGTGCTCTGTTCTACAAATACAGTTCAGTATACAGGTTTAACAAAAAAAACGTTTTAATGAAGTTAAAAGAAATATTCTGTATTAACTTTTACTTGGAATGTGACTAGGGGTGTAACTGTGAAAATCCTCTGACTTCATGAAATATAGTTGTCTTACTTTTAAAAAAAAAAAAAGGAAACAAAAAAAAAAGCTTTCTGTGCTGTCAAAATAGCTGGTTGGCTAATAGTGTGAAGTGGATGGATAGCTCTGTAGTGTTCTGGCTGTTTCCTCATCAGTTTGATCACAGCCCAGGTGACAGCAGCAGGGTTGTACCACCCAGTTCCCCAGTAAATGACCCCTGTCTGTCTGTCTTTAATCAGACAGTCCCCTTCATCATTCAGATCACTTCGAAGTTGCTGTGGGAAGGCATGCACACACTCCTTTTGCCTAGTCATTGCATGATTTGGGGGAAACCTGTGTGTGGAAGAAGTGGGTTAGAATCAGTTGTACTGCAAAATGTAATCACCTTTCAGTGCAACATCCCATTCAATGTTTGTGCCAAGCTAACAATGGTAGGAACAAACTAACCTTTTGTACAGGCTTTCTGTTGGTGCCCTTTGCAGAAAAAAAATGACTGCTGCTTCTTTAAGTCATGGGAGCTCATGTTTGCTTTGACAGCTTTCCAATTGTTAAATAAACTCTGACCATGAGCAGCTGTCAGACAGCTATTACACTACAGACTTCAGTTAAAAGGAGCAACAGCCAAACATTTCTCTTGTTTCATTTTTTAAAAGACACCTGTTTTATTAAAGGATACAGTAAGTTGATTCCTTAACTGAAAAAAAAAAAAATAAAAAATTGAATTTTAAACATTCTGCCAAATTTTCCTGTGAAATTTATAGGACACGATTGTGTCCATTTCTGAAAAACTGTCTATGAGGAACATGAAATAGCTCAACTGTACACTTCTGTCTGGCTAAGATGAATATGCAAAACAATCTATTTTTAAGGTAAATGTACAGCAAGTATTGGAAGAAGCATTATTTACATTTAAGTTACAGCTGGGGAGGAAAAAAGCCATTAAATTAAATTGAAGATGGACCTTCTCCTATTCCAGTTTAGAAACTGATATTGTCTACCCTATCCTGCCTAAAAGTCAAGTGTGTAGCCTGGCTACACTGGAGCACCTGAAACAAGAATCAAAGTTAACTAGGGCTCCACTGGAGGCAATGTAGGAGATAGGTAGTTCAGGTCACCTGGCTGAGAATAGAATAGATCAGCTCTGGAGATGCTTTCTTCCATTGACTGAAGCAGAAGCCTAGCTCAATTGCAAGTTAAAATCAAAAAAGAAAACAAAGATTAGTTTGGGTAACTAACTTCTGAAGGCAAGGTGTGGGCTAACTTTGTGGAGGCAGGAATTTGAGACAATATGTAAGAGGTATATTGAAAAATCAGGAATATTTTTGCAAGTTAAAGAGGAAAATGATCCATATTTCATTTACAAGTAACAGTAGTAATAAGTAATTACTATTTTTAAGGGTAAATTCTTCCAAAATGTTAAGTTTAACTAAATATATTCCCACATTCCAGTTTCCTTTCAGGACAGAGAGTAATATATCCTGTAAAAATACAAATCAGTGGGAAATGAAAAAAGTCAATTTAAAAATCAATCCCCACTGATTTTTTCTATTGATTCCTTTTAGAAATAGCATGCAGGATTTTTATGACTGAAATGGATGATAAAAAATCTCAATGTGTTCAATTATTTATTTTATGCTTTTGGAAACATTTTTGGGTAGTGGGTTTCCCTTTTTCACCTTTCACACATCTCGTTCTTTCATGCAGAAACACAGAAATCATTCAAAAATGGAAAATGATAACATTTTTTGTTGGTTTTGTTCATACTTGTTCTTATGAGTTGGCACTGTTCTTACAGATACAAATGATGGAAATCTAGTTAATCACAGTCTGTGTGATAAGATCTGCTCTTGCATTATTGATTTGGCATACATAGTCTTTCAATCAATACAGGCTGCTTCCCAAAATTTTGGAATTATAGCTCAGCATTCTGCCATCTGGACTAGAAGTCAGTCTTTGTTGAGTGCACTAAGATTTTAAAGGGTAGATAGTCTTCTGAAAGTTTCTAGCTCCTGGGAATTAGATCAATTAGAATTGTTCAGTGATGAATGAGAGTAGTGAAATAATTTCAGTCTAAAACTTTTTCATGACTTCTTTTAATTCAGAGTTTTAAGATGTAATTTTTGTATGTCTGAAACACCAGGAGATGACTGAGGAAGTAAAGGACTTGCTGTACTGACAGAGTGAAATAATTGTTCTTTATCCAAAGATTTGGAAGGGAAAAATAAATATATGACACAACAGAAAATAAAGGAAATGACACAATGAATGAGAGTGTCAAAAAAGCCAGGCCAGGGGCTGGAGGGGGAATGAAAACAGTATTATCATGGGCAGAAGCTATGGTTAATGAGAAACCATGGATACAACTTGCTAGTTCAATTTCTGCTACAGACTTTTTGTGAAGGCCTCAACGACACTTTGAGCTAAAACTTCAAAAAGTTCTTGTTTATTGTGTCAGAGTAGTTCTCTATCTGTGCACACATTATTTTTGGCTGCCAGAAGGTCCTTCATGCTAGATGTCACAGCCCTAAATCTTTAGTGTTTGGGTGACTAATTGCATTCTTCTAAAGCATGAGGAAGAATCCTCTAATAAGAGTAGCCCAGTTGCAACACTGTAGTAGATATTGTACCCTCTTATGGTATTGATGGTGGTTTAACAATGCATTAACAACCATGGAAACAAGGATTAAAATCCATCCTTCTCTGTGTTCTTTCTTAGTTTTCCAAAGTTTCCATATTGCAGCTAAAACAGAGTGTCTCTTTTTCCTGTCTTTCCTATTTTAATGAATAATCTAAACCATCATTCCTTAGGTATCAAATTAAGGATAGGAAATGGCTAGGATAAATACATGTGTCTGTTCCAGGTTTCAGAGCAGAGAGCTGGGATAATGACAGGGTTGATATGATAAGATAAAGAAGCATGTGCCACCTATGCCTGTTGCTTCCTGTCCCAATGCTACTACCTCTGAGTGTTCAGAGAGGGGCTACAAGCCAGAAGATATATTATGGTTTGTCAACTTGCTCCAAGTTACTGTTTTTCTCTTCAATATTTTGATCCATTTCAAGCTTATTTTCTTTAACAAAGAAAAATCTTGTATATTTTGTATTCAACTTTATCAATGTATTCTGAATTCTTGCCCTTTTCTTATGCTGTATCATTGTAAGTTCCATTTGCCAGTGATCTGAATGAATGTCTCTCTTTTCTTTTTGGTTTTTGTAGGATAAAGTCATGGGTAGATAAGATGCAAGAAGATCTTGTAACATTAGCACGAACTGCAAGTGGAGTGGACCAGCTTGCTCAGGTGAGTAAGGAGACATACTTTAGACTGCAATAACTGTCTTGTGAAGTGAATAGTGTGCATCATCTAGGGATTATGGACATCTCATCCCAACATAGTAAAAAGAATTTGGGGAATTAAACTTTGTAGTGCTTACTGAGGAAAATGAATAACACAGACATCCATCAATTCACTCGCTTAGTGACACAGCACTTGCTCATTGCTAATATTTAATCAGCTGCAGTATCAGACATAAGATATTGTTGCAACACTTCCTCCTGAAGCAAGGGCTTCTGTGTGTTTGTCAAATAGGGTATCCAGGAAGTAACCATGGAAAATTCTACTGTCTGCTCTCTGTAAACAAGGGAGACTGTTTTTCAGACAAATATTGCCTGAAATTAGGCAGGTTTTGGTTGGATGAAATGTAGATGAGAAAGAGAACTACTTTTAATAAACTGTTCTAATTTAACCCAAAGTGTGGTTTAGGGAAGCAGTTACAATTCTTCTGACATTCAGAAGAAACTTTTGTGCTCTATTCCATTTTAGAAGGTAAAATCACATCTAAGATTGATTGTTAAAAATGATATCATGATGAAAAATGATATCACAAATCAGAAAATGTCAATATTATGCTGCCTATACAACTTTGTGTGTATATATCATGATTCAGTATGCAACCACATGGTCTTACACTTCCTTCTCCTTATCCCTACCCAAGTCCCATGGCTCCTTCTGTCAACCAGTGGATCTCTGGATTGATGTAAGACTCTATAATGACGGAAAATTTTGCTGTTATGTCAGGAAAAGAACTTATTCTGTAAGCCAGCTCAAGCCTTTGATGCTGGGGATCTGAACATGAAGCCATGAGATTTGGTTTTCAGAAGTCATAATCTCCCCAAATGATCCATGAAATGAATAGGAGCTCTGTTTTGAAGCCATTAGGAAACATACAAAAAATCAAGTATGTAGTTTCTCAGATCTAACATTGTATATTAATATATTCCTTTGACCTTAATGACTTTTTACCCAGATAATAAGTGATATCCATCACTTGAGCTTTCTAAGCAATTCTAAGATTTATCCTGCATGGAACTTTGCTGAGAATTTTTGTAGGTAGATTTCACACATATCTGTTGACAGAGAACAATGAGGCTTGAGAATCATGTCTCTCTCCAGGTTTTGGTTAAGGAGTTTTTGGCAAAAGAGAGAGGGTCCTTTTTGCTTTTCTGATCTAGGTATGAATTGCTCTCTTCTACACTTGTGGCATCTCTTTTTCCCCACCGTCTCCTCATTCAGCATTATGCCTCTGATCCACAATTGGACTTTCCATTCTATTTCTGCTGTGCTGCATGGGCTATCTTTCATGTCTCCTCAACATATTCTGTGTTTCTGTCTCAGTTTCTGCCTGTGCTCCCTGGCCAATCTTCCTTTCTCTCTTATATTGGCTTGTAATGCCTGTTTTAGGATCTCTCTCCTCAGCTTTCTCAAGTTCAGCACCTTCCTCTGGACTCTTTAGTCTGCCTTAGCATTTCCAAAACACTCTATCCAGGTGTGTGTGGCCAGTCTGTCCCAATAGTCCTATTGCATTTCTTCCACAGGTACTTTTTTTCCACCTTTCACCTTTTCTACTATCACTAGTTCTCAGTCACAGACCTGTAGTTTTGTCCTGGATGCTTTTTTTATTTCTTCTCCCCTTCCAGTCTCTTTTCTCCTTATTCTCTCCAGTCTTTTATTGGCTACTTCAATATCCCAATCTCTTGCCCTTTGCTCTTTAATCAGTTTTCGTCTCCTCCTTCTCCGACTGCTTAGATCACCAGAGTGTAGAGGTCACTTGAGAGACCACAGCAAGTCTGAGCTTTTGCTGCAGAGGAGGTGTGGTGTTCTGTAGGCATGATGCTGTCTGGGTTGGAATATGCCTTTATGTAGGTTCAGATTTAGCTGATAAAATCTCTACAGTGACCTGCAGGTGCTTTTCAGGTTAAAATTAATTAAACACCAAGGAGTAAAAAGTGCATTTTTGAAAACATGGATTGAGTTTTTAACAATGCAGGGGCAATAGGGTATTTCAAGGGGAAAAGAGTTACAGAGGATTTCTAACTTGAGGAAAACAGTGGGTTAATGTCTCAACCATTTTGCCTAGCATTTCCATGAAAAGCAACATAGTAAAATAGATAATGAAAAGCCAAGAGATTGACACTGTCACTCTTCTTTTTTCCCTAAGGAATATTTTAGTTTATGCAGTTAACATTCAGCAAACTTACAAGCTGCTAAAACAGTCTTATAATGAGAACTGCTGGGTAAACGTGATAATATTAGTGCTATCAGCTATACTTAAAGTATACCACAGTGATATTCACACTGAGAAAAAAAACATTAATCTGTGAATGCTGTAGGTAAATTTCTTTTAGAAAACCAAAATTTATGGCACACTTCAAGCAAACAGTTATCTTAGAAGGGATCCACAAGGTGATCAATATAGGCTTGTAATCCTAGGATTAAAAGCATGGAAGAGGGATGTTTTAGTGTAAAATATCCCTCTGTATCAAAGGGGTTTTGTTTGACCTAAATCGCATGATGTCTTTCTCTAGCCACAAGGTTTTAATTAGCTTTCTTGACTGCAAGGGACAATGTAAAGCCCTGTGAGGTGTGAGCCATGCAGTTTCTCCCTCTACCCTCTTGTTTTTTGAGGTTATTGTCATTTTCCCATTTTTGAATGACATTCTTTTTTCTGCTTGCTGCCTATTAGGGTTTAGTCAGAACTCTTCTGAAATGAAAAATGGAAACTACAAGACATTAAAACCAGCACGCTTGCATGCCTGTCACTTTTATTCACAAAACTTCCCTTCAGTTGCTCAAGCTTTAAAAATACTTAGCAGTCAGACTGAAATTTCAGGTTTGATTCTGACCTAATAGTTTTGACTCCAGAATTGTTTGGACCAAATCCGTAGTCTTCATGGTTTTGGAAAACTTGAAAAAAGAAATATGTTTGGTTTTTCTGCCCTCCTCCCTCCAAAAGCAGAATAATTAATACAAAAGAAGGAGCAGAGTGCTTCTATTGTAAAACAGTAGGAATTGCTTTTTGTGAACAGCTGTACTACCAGAGCATGTAGGGTTGGAAAGCTGTACTTTGGCCAGACAGATTTTTGCTAGGAGAAATGTCTTTCCTTGTTCTAGGGAAAATCAATTTTAATTTGGCCGAGTGGTCAGGTTAAAGCTCACAGCAAGGATGTGTAATACATTATAACCACTTCACAGCCTAGTCAACCTCTCCCTGAACTGAAGGGAACAGGTCCCACTGATTTAGCTGCAGTTACAGTCCATGTCTACTTCATATGACTGAGTCTTCTATGGAGATCTCTAAAGTGACCAAGATAGCTCTCAAAGTAGCTGGAGTGAATTAGTTCTTAAAAAAACCAGTGCTGCTTCTATTAGCTGCTGTGCCATGCAACTTCATGGTGTTTCCACAACTTGTTGAAGGTATCTCAGTGTTCACCAGTGCTATACACACCTATATGCGCATTGGATGTATGTGGGCCTTTATGCTGCAGGATATTATGCTACACAATAGTCTCTTCTGGAGAACTGTGAAATATTTACTTCTGGTCTTTCTGGAGATGCATAGGAGCACTACCTGAACTCTCAATTAATTTGATTTTAGACTGGGAGAGTTTCTGACTGTGCAACTTCAGTGCAATATGTACTTCCAAAGGAATAAAAATATTCAAATCTAAACCACCATTAAACTCAAGTAAGGGACTTGTTAGGTGAATAGCAGACCTGCTGAGATCAGGCCATATGTAAAATAGGAAAAATTTGCAAAAAAATAGAAGATATCTCCATAGCAAGGATACATGGTAATATGCTCATGAATATTCCACATAGTGTTAAAGAAAGGAAAATATCTGGGAATTGATTTAGTGAATTACTTCAATAGTGACTATGTTTCTGAATATATGAATATGTTTATGCCAACAGGCATTTTGCACACCTTTCTTTTATTGGTAATGATGACAGCAATGCTTGTAGTAAGCAAAATTGTGAAAGAAAGCTTAAGTGCCATTAAATTGCAAGTTCCACATTGAGGATGCACTTATCTCTAGCTTTAACCAAGCAAACCAGTGCAACTGAAGTAGAAGAAATAGGCAAAATCTAGGAAATGGAGAGGTAGGCGAGAGCTGAGGTTTATTATGGTGTGCAGAGGAAACATGATACTTGGTTTATAGATGTGCCTTTACTCACTAATCAATATTTGCCATGCAAAAAGAATCCTAACCCAACCTAGAACTGAGCTCAGATTTTCATTTTACATTTAGACCTTTAACTCCAGATCATTTTTTCTCTGAATTAGTTGTGGTAAGGTGCTACTTTGGAGTATGAATCAGCACAAATACTAGTAACATCTAAATAAGATCAATCATGTTTAAAGTGTAGTTCCTCCTTGTGTGCATCATCTTATTTATACTACCTGGGAATGGTCTTAAAATGGTTTTCCAAAAATAATTTTTAAAATCTGGGTTTCGGGCACTATTAGGAGTTTAGGTGAGATTTGGGAGAACTCCAACTTGGATTTAATATCAATGTAATATCCCCATTACAGTAATGCAAATATTGCTTCAAAAGGGCAGGAAGTCAGGATTCAAGATGCCAAAATACTCAACTGGTTGAAAACTGGCAGAGCTCCACAAACTTCAGTGGATTACACTGATTTACATTTGCTAGGAATCATGCCTAACAACATTTAATTTGCAATCCAAGCAGGTAAAAGTACTTCAGAAAAAACCAAACATTTTAAGACAAGAAGCAGAGGTTATAGCTTGATCTTGCTGCTGCTGTAATTGCCCAGATGAAAAGGGCATTGTTGTGTCCTTTCTTAGCAGATACAGATCTGTGACTTAATGGATACTTTCTCTAGAAGAGAAAATGGAAAGTGTACATACAACAACTTGAGACTTGAAAGCAGGAACACAGGACACATAGGAAAATCTTTGTTAAGGAGATACAAGATATCCAATGTGCTTCTTTAAATGTCTCTCAAAAAAGACACAGATTAGTAGATGCCCTTTAATGTTCTAAATATAGTGTTTTTAAATAAAAAAACAAGTAATGTAATTGTACTTTCAACTTGAAAAGGTTCATGTGACTTTGTGTTACTTGAGAAGTCTGTGTGCTGTCAGGTATTATGAAACTGCTCTAGTATGAATGATATACTGTTTCTACAGAGCAAATAGACTTTCAGGAAAAAAAAAAGTATAGACAGCAGAATAATAATAGAGTAGTAATAGAATTCTAATATCCATGTAGCAAAATAAATATTGATATATCTGATCTCATTAGTTTCGTTTATAAGTAGGCATTTTGACTTAGAAAAGAAAAAAACTGCACAAAGTTCAAAGTCACATTCTTTATCTAGAAACAGTTGCCTCAGCATGCAGAAAAAAATAGGTGAAGAACCTACTGAAGTACAGAACTAAGTAAATACATAGTTCCATTTTGATGAAAGCATGCTCAGCTTCCATTTTTTTCATAGACCTTTCACAGCAAGGACCCATGACTAAGCTAATTGACAGCTCTTTTAATCTAATAAACTACAACAACTTTGCTTCTTATTTTCAGCTCCTAAAATACCTCTAGGGACAGGGGAGAGGAGGGAAGCATCCCTGCAGTACCCAGAAATGAAGACCTCAGAGTAGAGAAACATGCCTTGTAGCGATGCATAAGCTTGTCTGTTCCAAACTGATTGAAGAGAATCCTCTTTTACATAAACAATGTATTAAAAATATGGGTCTGTGTTAAGAGCTTTGATGTGACAAACACACTGGAGCTTCACTATGACTGTTACAAAATAAAAATGCCATCTTGTGTAGTGTAACCTTTTCAAGCAATGGTGTAATTGAACGAAACAGCAGCTAGAGAGGCATTTCCAATGAAATCTAGTCTCTGGATCTGTTTCTTTTTTGATATATTTCTGCAAAAACAACCCATGCATGATGTTCATAAGGCATGCTGTTACTGCAGTCCCAGGAGTTGTAGACTGAACCCATATAGACTGATTTGGCCTTTAAAATTATATTCATACTGAGATACAAATTCTGTTCCTTCCTCCAAAATGAAAGAGCTACATACAGATATCAGATATCTGGCAATGAGTTCCATTCACAGAATGAGTCCTCCAGCAATTGTTAGGGTTTTTTTTATTTATTTTATCTCTTAAATGCTGTTTTATAATAATTAGCTCTTTCTTGCCTAACACCCAGCAGAGGTTCTGCATGAGCACATTTCATCCATTGCTCAGTGTGAGGTCTGTGTGCCTAATGCACAGATGGTGTGAGTCTGCTGAAGCACTCAGATTGGCAGCAGACTCCCAGTCCATGCTTTTAGCTTTTCAGGTCTTGGATCAGTCTCTAGTTTAACTGAGATGAGTGACTTGTAAGAGAGACTGGTCTCTGATTTGAACTGCCCTGGAGCAGGGGTTTTGAGGAAAGCTTCCTTCTGCCAGCAGGAATAATAACCCAAGGCTAAATTTCTGTTGAACTCCTTAGTTTTTAGCTAAGTTCATTTTATATTCTAGAGGCTCTGCAGATAGAGGCATGTCACTAATTTATTACCTATAGAAGCTGTCACATATAGCTTGTTGCCTTCTCTTCATAAACCATATAGAGGTCTGTGCAAGAGGAGGCTTCAACAGCTTACTTGAATTTAATGTAAAATTTGTATCTGGATGAGTCTTCCCTTACCATCATAAGAGGTCTGAAATTTCTGCTTCAAAAAGCAGTTGAACAGACAAGTTAGTAGTAAACATGTTTGTTCTTATTTTTCTGTATGATTGACATGATATTTAGGTGGTTCTTTCTTAAAAATCATAAAGTTAATGGGATATATTAGCAAAGGCTTTATGTAAATTTGGGATCATTTATTGAAAAAAAAAGCTCTTTCACAGAATTGAAATTTCCATTTATTTTTACCAGCTGTAATTATTATTTTTTCATACTCTATTTATCAGGTCAGATTCAGTTTGAATATGCTTTAGCCAAAGGCAAAGAGTTTTATACCTCATGCTATGCTCTGGTGAGCTACCAGAAGGACCTAGGGCATACATGACATATTCCAGAATATACTACAGTCACCCTTGTTAAGGTTGAAATAACGGAGAGTTTTCTGATTAAGAAAAATATAAAGAAGAAATATGAGAACATGATTTTTATTTTTCTTAATATTTTTTTTAAGAATAACAACCCAAATAAACACATTCAGTTTACATTTATCTGGACATCTTGTCTATGGACTTTGTAAGTCTGAATTTTATTTGAATGTTCTGATTTTTATAGATTCTGTTGAGTTTGTCATGATTTTGACCCTATTTATCTATTTTAAGATACTTCTGGCTTTTGACCTATAAAATATGAATATATTGGTGTACTGTCTCTGTCTGTCTTCACCCTTGAAAGTGGCAAACATAACTAATGCCACACCACTTGCAGTCACAACTTCCATTACTCTAAAACTGTTCACTGTGTGCCTTTGGGGTACTCTCCAGTGCTCTAAGAAAGGAAAGCAAGTGCTTAAATGAGTTGAAGATGGGAATTAAGGAAACTTTTGTATTCATTCAATAAATTGTTCCACTCACTTCACTGTGACTGATCTCAATACAGAAGAGTTTTTTATCCTTTTCTACTTTTGTCTCTTTCTGTTGTCCTCAATGGAAAAGAATAAAGTACCTTTTTTTAAAATAAAATAAAATAGACAAGACTTTTTTACCCATATAAACCAAATAAAACTAAATTTTAATGCCATCTTGGTATGAAAATTTAAACAAAACCAGTGGTTTTGAGTTGTTGAGTTCAGGCCCTAAGTTCAGACCATTTTGAGGAGTGGCTCTGGTGTTGCTCTTCAACAGCAGTTTTCCACAAACGTGCAGTTTTGTTTCATTATTATTCTAAAGAGAAGAATGAGAAAAATCTGAAAGCAATTAAGCAACTCTGATTTTTTTTAAGCACCTTCTGTAATGTGTAATAAAATAGTTTATCTTAAAGTTTGGCCAAGTAGGCAGTTTATGAAGCTGGTGGTCTGAAATGCTTAAATTCTTTCTAAGCATAAATTGACTATTGTATGCTGTTTACACATGTGTCTTTTCACAAGTGTAAATACAGTAAGGTAATGACACCAGTTTGCTGTCTGAGTAGGGTGTGGTGAAGGGTAGTGAGATCTGGGTTACTTTTAGAATGGAATTATGAAGAAGATACAGTGAAACACAGGTATTTCAGGTATTTACTGAGAAGTCAGAGTCCATTTACCAGAATTAAAATAATGTATGAGATGGCTTCGGCTAGTTAGAGATTCCCAAAATACAGTAATAGGATTTTTAGAATACATCTTATATATTTGGAGTATGCCACTGCCACTTGTATGTTTACATGGCAGCCAAACACCAAAGCTGCAGGCATTAAAAATAGAATCCTCCAGACTAAATTTTGTTGAGTTTACACGTTGCTAACCAATGTTGACAAGTTAGGAAAACTAAATAAATTTTAAAAATGTAGGCTGGGAAATTTGAAGACATTTGTAAGGTTGCTTTGTAATCCAAATGGAAATTAGGAGATTGTCACAACATGGGGACCCTCATTTATTATTTGGAGATGCTACTCTCCCTCTGTTCCTTTAGCAATAAACTGGCATTTTAAAGAGTTCCTTCTTCCAGCATGCAAAATCAGCTCTAAGTCGCTAAGAATAAGTGGATGCATTAACAAAGCTTTCTCAGGCTCAAGGGAGGGAATGGCCTAGTACAACCCTAGTTTTAATTACTGTTTGGTGATCTGGATAATGTTTGAGCAAAGCACTGCTCTTGGTTCATTTATAACTTTCCATTGGCTTTAAGACTAATAGAATCTGCCATGTTGGTGCTTATGTTCAGATGCTTTTTGTAGAAGCTGAGAGCAGATAAAGATTTTTTTTAAAACCCTCTTCCCCCCCCCAAAAAAAACCAAGAGAAAACCCAAACATTATCGCTAATCAGTTTCCAAACCCTGTGGTTATCGAAACACCAGAAAGACTTTGCTAGTTCCCTATGACTTAATATCACCTCTGGGGATAGTCAGTAGGTGTTAAATTGCATTAAAAGCAGCTGATGCAGGACAAATTTTCCTATGAATAAATGAGTTACAAGAATTACATAAATGCCCACCTCAAAATATGCTAGAAATGCAGAAGAAATGGGGAACACTTTCTTCCTATTGCTTTTCTGCTATGAGAAAGATTCACTTGTTGTGCATGTTGTACTCAGCATGAGTTGGGATTTTGGGGTTCTCATCCAGTCTCAGCTAAAAACCTGAGCTAAAACTGTGTGAAACCAATAAGTGATGTATTCTTGTTATTTAATACTTTATTACTATAAGTATGAAACACAATTGAATGCCTTAAAATACATTTTTCTTAACAAAGGAGGATTTTTATATCTGTTTTTGATGTTTGTACAGTAGCAGAGGTACAAAGCTGTTTTATGAAGGTTTGAATACAAAGTGACAACTACAAAAATTACTTCTTATTTTTCGAGACCTCTAGACTGCTTTGTTAATTACCAACAGTCAAACGTGTCTCATGATTTCATCCTGTAAAATATCCTAATTGTCTACTTTCCTTTGAGTAGGCATCTGAGTGAGCCAATTGACTCTGGCACTATTTACGCTCTCTCTGATATTAACTGAGGCTTAAGTGTTCCCAGTATCTAGCGGAATTCAGCCTGAATGCATTAATGAATAATGAACTAGTTCTGATATTTTTTTCCTAATGTGCACATCACAGCTATGGTATTTCTGTGGTTTCCAACATGTCAGCTGCGCTGTCACTTGTCATACCAGACCTTTACAGTAGGCATTGACCAGGCAAGTGATTCTGAAAAGAACAGCTACAATAAACTATTTGGGTGTTTTTTTGCTTTCTGGTGTTGCCATGAATTTCAAGAATGAAAGCATCTGTGAGTTGCTAGGGAGCAGCTGTAATCTTATTCATGTATTATATGTAGCAGAAAGTACGACATATTTAAAATACTCAGGCCGATTTCTTTGCAAATACAGAATGCTTCTTGGGAAGGAGCATTTTTCAATGTGTTCCACAATGGATCATTTGTGATTCAAAGAATATAAATGTCATGTGGGAAAAAAAAATTCTGGCATGTATTAGAGATAGAAAGTATCAGTGTAACTTTGGAAATAAGATATGGTAGTAAGAAGATAGAGCTTGCTGCCTTCTTGGTCTTGAAAGTAGTATTGAAATAACAAAAACCATTTTTTTATATATATATATATGTATATATATATATTTAGATTTACCATGTATACATAGGTACTACTGAAATTACTGAGTTATTTTGTTTATTCCAAAGCATTTTTAAAGGTAGGAGAAGATGCAGTAGTTTTGGTTAACTTTTGATATTCTGTGTTGGAACTTCTGAAGATCTTGCCTCATATGACTTCTATGTCCATGAAAGTGTTTGGTGATGGAACTCAGATTGGCATGTTCATGTCCCATGTTTGGGCCCTCAGCCAGGTTACCACTGCCTGAAGAAAAGACTGTATTTTTCTTAAACTGAGAGACTGGCAGTTTCAAAACAAGTGGACAAAGAACAGGCAAAGGAATTCTATTGCAGTTTAGAATAATTCAACAAGTATACTACTTCCTTGTGGTTTGTGTGAACAGTTCCAAGGCAACAGATCCAAAGCACAGCTAATGTATTATTCTCAGGAACTTTTTCTGATTGCAATAAAGCATAAAGGCCATTTAAATAAAATTTCAGTGTTACAGGAGGCCCCATACTTGCCACAATGTAGCAAGAGCCATGCAATTAAGGTGCATCTTTCATTCTCTCTCAGTTTGTACAGGAATATTTGACTTTCCTTTGCAAGCCTATAGAAAGCAAGGAGAATGTCTTTTTGTGAGACATTTATAAACATGTCCTTGAAGACTGAGTGGAAAGAGACATGTTCTGCTGAGGAGCTGGCAGTTTTTTTAATCTTTACCACATTAAACTGTTGTCCTTCTTGTGTTGTTTCATCCTAATGTGACTCTTTCTATCACATTCTTTCCCCTTAGCCTTGCAGTTCATTATACTGGAATAAGTATTCAACATTCAGAAAGTAATCTTAGTACATTCTCGTCTGAATAAAGAAGTGCATGCCTATTGACTTCAGAGAAAATAAAGTATTTTCTGTGCTGTGACCTTACAGATTTTACTTAGTCATGCAATGAGGCTTTATTCTGTGAGAAGTGGTAGGATTTTACTCACAATTTGGACAGCTTTTAGCAAAACATTAGTGGTTAAAGTACTAAAAAATGATTTTAGATGCAAAAGCCAACAGAAACTTACATTCACTTGGTCAAAGCAATTTAATAAAATGTATTCAAACTGGCACTTCTCAACAAGCCATGGAGCCTGCCAAATTGCTTTTTGATCACCCCTTTGCTGATAAGACCCTTTATGACTGTTTGAGATGAGCTTTTGCTAATCATATTTGACTGCTAGGTGGGAGGCTTGGAAAAGGAAGGGTTTGTCACAAGGTGCCAAACTCTGAAGCTCATATCATTTCCCATGCATTGTTGTGTTGAACTGCTGCAGTGGTACAGCTGAATTAAAGAATAGGGAAGCAGGCAACAAATAAATGATGTACACCCCATGTAATCAATTAGTGAATGTTTTTTACACTCTTCCTTGTTAGCTGAGTCAGGTCTCATACTTGAGGAAAATAAAGAAGTGCGTGAAGTTCCAAGTTATTTCTGATGCCTCTGGTTAGGAGCTTGTGGGGTAAGTCTTCCACCAGTGGCAGAAGCAGAGGAGACAGTTGCTCAGAGCTATGCCATGGGATAAAACGAAGAGGAGGAGAAAGACAGTCACTGACTCAACTCTATGTAGGCTCTTATGCGAGATTCAAGGTTGTTGTTTTTTTGGGGGGGGTTATTCTGGAATGCACCAGAGACATATTTTGATGAGTTTCTTTAAGGTCTCCACAGCTTTAACCCAAGAAACTTAGCATGGCTGCTAGACTCAGTCTGGTCTGTAGTTTCTTGGTTCTGGTGCTGGATGGCAGCCAGTGCATTAGTGCTGGACCTGTTCCTGCCAGTGCCTGGAATTACTCCCCAGGAGACAGCACAGCCCCCACTAGGCAGTGTTGCGGAGAGGCAGAGTACTTGAGTAAACTCAGGCCATCTGTTGGTTGCATAAATTAGTTTTTCCCATTTGCCCATCTAGCCTTAAGGTATCAACTTCTTTTTCTTTTTTTTCTCTCTTTTTTCCTAATTAATGTATTTTTTTTTCTTTATCTAGTTCTAGTAGGACAGAGGTAGGCAAATGGATTTCTTGTTACTTTTTTTCCTTCTTTACTTTTCGCAGTTGCATTGCATTTTGTTGTAGTGGCTGTGTTTAGCAACTCAAATTATCTCCTTTATATACATGTCCTGCTTTGGAAACAGTTACTGTCTTCTCACCAGACATAACGTTTATTCATGATAGAGAAGAAACATTATTATAGTTCCTTTCCCTCCTTCCCACCACGTTTTTCCCCCTCTTTCATTTTTTCCCCATTTCCCCGTTTTTCCTTTTCCCTATTTCCTCTTATTTTTCTTCCTCTTCCTTTCTTTTCCTATGAATATTAACACTGTAATATGAATAAATAAAGGACTAAACTGATTACATTATCATAGCTTAGATGATTTACTTCAGATGGTATGTTTGTTGGTCAGCACTCCAGGAAGAATTAAGTTCAGCAATAACTATTTGATTTTAACTTCAGTCATTTTAAAAGAACTCCATTTTACTTTTTTCTCAGCACTCTGTGGGAATCAGATTCCTTGAGGACTGAATAGTCTGTCACTAGAAACAGTCAGTTTTGAAGTTTTATTAAATGATTTTTAGTGGCACCTTCTACCTCTCAGACAAAAATGTGAAGTATTTCTTTCACAACATATATTTAGATTTTCCTAGCAGTAGTCTTTTTTAAGTTCTCCAATAAGAGCTGATGACATCTTGATGCCTGTTTTGTCAAGACACTGCTTATTTTGAATGTCTGTTGCCATTTTGCTTTATTTCCATTTTTTTCTCTTGTAGATTTATTCGAAAAACAGTCATTTGTATACTGTAGAAGCCAACAACCCTCGTCAGCTAGTGGAAATTGCAGCCAGAGACATTGAAAAACTTCTGAGTAACAGGTCCAAAGCCTTGGTGGTGAGTATTAATGAATTAGGTTTTCTATTTGGTGTTAAAAATCCTTTCTTTATTATTGAAACGTGCTTTTATTGTTATTTTTACTGCTTTTACATAGGAGAAGTGTCAGCTAGATGTGTACAGGACATGACACATTGAAAGATAGCTTGTGACTTCACGGTAGAAAATGAACTCATTAGTTCTTTGACATAGGGCAGATGTTTATAATATTGATGGACAGATTAGGAACCATGGGCGAGTAACAAACCAAGTTATAAATAGATTGGAAAATATTCCTCTAAGTGACGCACATGAATGTTTATGACTTGTACTCTACAGTCAGTGATCCTGCAGAAATAAGAAGTAGAGCTATTTTTAAATGTAATATATAAAAAAAATTGGTATCTTTGAAGTCACGATGTTCTTTTTGGTATTATTGTAAACTGAATCTCTTCATATTTGTCTCTTTGTCTTTTTAGTTACTCAGTCTTTCTTAATAGTAACAACTACTATTCTCCTTCAAATGTGTATCAGATTCATTTCCATACCTATTCTATTTCTGATTTGCTAATTTAATCTGTATTTCAATCGTATTTCATATCAGCAAAGTTAATCCTGAACTGTTAGTGTGAAGGCCATGCTGCATTGTAACCTCACGCTTCTTTGCACTTGGAATAAGAAGTAGCTGTTTCTTTAAAGAGCTTTTGGCAGCAGTGCCTTTCTCTTCTATTCCATAAGACATTCAGCCTCGGTAATTGCTTTTTATGATTCCTACTCACGTCACTCTGACTCGTATAAGAGGTTAGAGTGTTTTTCAGAAGATACTGACCAAACATGCACAGGGGATCCACATGAATTCATAAACATGCTTTGTACAGAGCGCAGCTATTAGAAATAGCTGTAAGGGATAGAACAACAGACTGGTATTCCCTGAGCAATTTTGTATCCACACAGACTTGCAGATGAGTTTGAATGTGAAATTTTAAAGTGAAAGAGTGAAGAAAGAGGGATTAATTCACTGAAGTGTGGACTTCTACTCAGCTGGTTGTCCTAGGCTACTTTTTTGTTCAGTAGAATAAAACAGACACTTCTCAGTTAGGATTGACTTGAACATGTTCTGAATAAGACTTTAAAATGGGATGAACTACAGCCCAGAAGTACTTACTTCTCTGTCTGTCAAGGGGAGCCTCCATCTATACTGGATATGCGTAAAGCTGGGAGAGATGGGTCCCACCCAAACAGCCCTTTTATCAGTACAATTTCATGCAGCTGAAGAATCAGTCTGAGAGTGAAACTGCTGCTGCACAATCCTGAGGATTAGCCTTTTTTGTAGGTGATAAGATTTTACTTAGTCTATTGTCCATGCATAGGTACCCCAGGAGGTACTTGTATTCCCTGCCTTTTGTTCGTAGCAGGAGTTCACTCTTCCAGTTCCCATGGTTTTCAAAACATGCAAGGTACATCAGTACTACATGGGCCAAAGCTTCTCTACTTCAGTCAAATGACTGTAAAACAGATGGGGGGGGAGGACAGGGTTTGTCTGTTTTCCTGTTTTAACTCTGTGGGCATGTCTTTGTGGAAGTGCTCTGTGCACTTTGTATTTTTATTGCAAAATGTTCTCTGTCATTTTCAGGCCTTTTTGAACACACCAGTTTTTCTATTCCATCAATGCATATAAGCCTGATGTTTTTAAGTTATCACAGTCACACCTTATATTTTGTTGATTCTCAAGATTAATGTAGAGGTTTGTGTGTGTCTCTGGTAGTTTGATCTTAAATCTTTAAGAAAATTATAAGTATCAGGCTTAGTTTACTACAGATTCCAAACAGTTTTTCTGTTTGTGTGGAAGAAGAAGGGTGCCTATCTCATTTTAGGCAAGCCCATGGTCACGTTTTGAAAAGGGTAATATGATTCAGTTCCCTGACATTAAAGAAGATTACATTAAGGGAAGGATGTTCCTTCAGCCCAGATGATGATGTTGTTTTTTTTTAAAGTCTTTTACTCTTCAGAACTTCTCAGATAATTTTGAATTCTCAAGTCAATGTACCTTGAAGACAAATAAAAAGTCCTCCGGATGTATTAGTGGCTAAAGACTTAGGACTTTAAAACCAATTGTATTATTTTGGAGGATGTGACTCATGATGTCTAATGCTTTGAGTTGCCATTACTACCAGTGCTGCAGTGAATGTATAATAATTATTTTTAGCTGCATGCCATCATTCCAGGATACATGTCAACAAGACTTCTGCATAACATCTTTATAAATCTTACCGCTTCATGCAGGGTGAATTTCATCCCCAGACAGGTGGAAATAATTTAACTCCCCCTTACACTTCACACAACTGAATTTGATTTGCTATCCTTTAAATACTGTTCAATGATGTTTCTCTTCACTGTTGGGACATCTTTGAATTTTTTTTAATTACTTTTTTTTTAATTGCTTGGGAATCAACAGAATTTGCAAACATTAATTACATTATTACAACTTACATGTAACATCTTTTTTGCAGCAAAGTGATTGCTATAACCTATTGAAACATTCCTCTACTCCAGTTCAAAGGCAGAGCTGACTGACAGAGGTTGTTAGGTTTCAGATGTGTGCCTTGCTGAAACTTTCTAAAAGTGCTATCTTCATAACATCTTTCTAGGAGTGGTTGGTCATAGATGGTTCCTAAGAATACTTATTTTTCCTTTTGCTTTTAACAATATTTTTTTACTAATTAATTGCTTAAGTTTTTTATTATTATTTTGATTATTTGATTCAGCTTCTGATTTCTGATTCAGACTTTTTATCAACCATTATCAATGTTAGCTTTTTTGGTGAGTTCTCTCAAGAACTCGTTGAGAACAGCATTGCAGAGAAGGACTTGGGGGTCATGACTGACGAAAAGCTGGACATGAGCCGGCAATGTGCGCTTGCAGCTCAGAAGGCTAACTGTGTCCTGGGATGCATTAGGAGAGGCATGACCAGCAGGTCTAAAGAAGTCATTCTGCCTCTCTATTCTGCTCCCGTAAGGCTCCACCTGGAGTACTGTGTACAGTTCTGGGCTTCTCAGCATAAAAAAGATGTGGACCTCTTGGAGCAGGTCTAGAGGAGGGCCACGAAGACGATCAAAGGACTGGAGCACCTCCCCTATGAGGACAGGCTGAAGGAATTTGGGTTGTTCAGCCTGGAGAAGAGAAGGCTTAGAGGGGACCTTTTATAGTGACCTTTCAGTACCTGAAGGGGGATTATAGAGCAGAAGGAGAGACACTTTTCTTCTTGTCTGATTGCAGCAGGACACGGGGAAATGGCTGCAAGCTGAAGGAGGAGAGATTTAGGTTGGAGATTAGAAGGGGGTTCTTCACCCAAAGGGTGGTGAGGCACTGGAACAGGTTGCCCAGAGAGGTTGTGGAGGCCCCATCCCTGGCAGTGTTTAAGGCCAGGCTGGATGTGGCCCTGGATGACCTGGTCTAGTGCATGTGGTGTCCCTGCCATGGCAGGGGGGGTTGGAACTAGATGATCTTCAAGGTCCCTTCCAACCTCAGCCATTCTATGATTTTATGATTGTTTCTGTAAAAAAATGTATTTCTGATGTATGTTCATGTACCCAGGGCTTAGTCTGACTTAAGAAAATTTAAAAATAGGAAAAGGCCTAAAAAGCATTACTGAAGGGGAAATATACCCTTTTATTAACTTCTGTCCTAGTCAGATCTCTTTGCTGACTCATATTCTCTACATGGTTATTAATTTTGGACCACTTCATGTGATTTCTCTTGTGCTACCACCTGACCTTAAGAGCTCCTAATGGCTCAGATATTTTTACTGTTTTTTCTATTTGTAGTTTTTCCAGATTTATATCAAAGCTTTCAATGACTTCTGATTTTAAACCTTCCTCTAGATTAGTTTATAGACATAGGAGAGACTCACTTGTTACCTCCTGCATCTAAACTATTAATTTCTACTAAGAGAATTCCTTCACCTTCCGTAATGTATTTCTCTTTGTTCTTTTTTCAGGGACTATATTTATCCTGGCATTTTGTAAACTTTATGTAGTGAAGGTGATTTATTTATCTGAAGTTTAAGTCTTCTTAAATCTGTTGGGTCTGTTACTAATGATTTCACAGGGGTTTTTACTTCGGGGGCTAATTTGGCTCAAAGTGTTAATTAAGACCTGAATCCTGAAAAGAGTATGATGCAAGGGATCATACATCCTCCAGTTCTGCCATGAGGAAGGTGTCAGTGAACAGCATCAATGGTGTCATTGTTCAAAGACTAGCATACCCCAGGGATACCATGATTTTCTCTAGGCATGCTACACAAAGCAATGTTTGGGTATGGTTATAATAGGCAAATACTAGTGAGGACTTTTCTAATAATAATTTGACATCACTTGAGCTGCAAGAGCACCTTTAAATGAGAACTAACTCTTGCATTACAAATTATTTGTGTTTTCATGCAACTTTGTGCTATAAAACTCTCTAGCTATGCATTAAAGTTAAGATTGCTTACTGGCCCTGTGCATTACACACAAAAGGCTTCAGTAACACGGAAAAACTTTGTGATTTCTTTTCTGGTTTATGTGAAAGTGACTGTGATGACTTGTTCTGCTGTAAGAAAAAAATGTTTATTTTTTTCATGTGTATTGGGAGAAGCTTAAAAATGGTTGTTGAAGTAGGTACCTAGCTGAGGAAGGAGAAAGGGGAAAGTCCCAATCTGAACTCAGAGGGCTTTCCTGGATAGCTATTCCCAGAAAATTTTAGCCATAGAAGAAAAAGTTAGAATAAAAAGAAAATGGAGAATTTGTTAGCAGAGTGTAGTGGAGAAAGAGTGGTATGAATTGTAAGTAGGGAGACAGAAAACAGTCTTATATTCAAGGACGTCAAAGACTGTCTCGCAGTAGAGCCTGCTGTTCAAATAATGAACATTTCTTTTTTGGTTTACTGCTGTTTACTATTGCATATTTGTCTGGCCTAACCCTATTGAACACACATTATTTCAATATTATGGAATTTCCATATGCATATGTGGTCCTACAGGGAACAGGGAGTTGGACTTGATGACCCTTGTGGGTCTGTTTCACCTTGAGATATTCTATGATTCTATGGTATTAAGAGCAAGTTAATATTCTGTTTCTGTTTATCTTTTATGTTTTTTAGGAAGGTATATTTTAAAAACTCAGTGCTTTGCAAAAGGCTGTTCTGGGGGTTTATTTTGTTTATGCATTGTGTCATGAGAGAAATGAAATATGACTTAAAGTAATATTTTTATCAGTGGTGCACACTAAATCTAAGGTGCAGCTTCACTCTTGTGGATTGTGAAGTTATTAGCTATGCAGCCCTTTGGCCTTCCTCTGCCTTACTGAGCAGTCCATTACTCCTTAGGTGTTGGGGAGCATCCTTCATCTTCAATGGCAGTAAAATCTGCAGTTTTAACTTCTAGCTCATTTTTGCTGGTATGTTTGAATTGAAGAGAGTAACCATATTTAGATCTCTTAGGTAACAGAAAATTAATGTTAAGAGAGAAAATTATGAATAAAGAAAACCTATTACCAGTCTTTGCAAGCACATCCTGCATAAAATTTTGTAAACAGGATCAAATGTCCTCTTTCTTGCTTAGACATGATCCTTTTCCACATTTCCAAATGATTTAACTATTGGCTCCTTGTTTTTGTGGTACTTTGACACGAATCCTACTTCTCCTCCTATTCAAAATGATGAGGTATGTCTGTTTCCCTTCCAATGTTCTTCTGCACAGTGAAATACCTATTTCTGGAAAGTCTCAGTGTTAGTCCCTTCTTTTTGCTACTGCTTATATTCTAAATCGACAGTAAACTGTTTGTGTAAACATTCCACATCCATTACAATACATCTTACTGGATTATGAAAGATATTCTTATTTTCACTGCCAAATTCCTGATTAATATTTCTTTGTTTTGTTGTGAGGTAAATTTTAACTATTAAACTCTTACATTAAGAGCATTCAGTGGAAGGTACTAGTCAATACCCTTGGCTTCTTGGGTTGCGTGTAGACAAAGATGAGTTCAGTGTAGATTTGCACCTTATTGTCTAGAGTTCTTCAGACATGTCAATCAGAGACATCATATCTTCATGTTAGTCTTTATGTCTTGATTTCCTCTGAAAAATGAAGAAACTGAGTTTCCATGGAAACTGAGGCACAGATTGTGTGCTAGGAGACAGGTTCCCTCTACGTGCTTTTGGGAAATGTCCAAGGTGCACAACTGTGTCTGTGAATGAGGATCTCAGAATGTTTATCTGCTACTTTAGATGCAATTTCAACACAGCTGTGCAAGCATGTCCAGATCTCTTAGTATCTCCCTGCCCACCTGAAATAAGGCTTCAGTGTCTCACAATACAACTGGGTAACTTAAACAAACATGTGTTATAACATATTTTGAGATTCCTGGGCGGAGATACTGTGCACTTTAAATAGGGTTGGGAAGTTTTCTGTATTTTGAAAGACCTATAAAACTAAAGTAAATGGTTTAGGTGTACTTGATAATATTGGTTTTTGGAAGGGTTCCACAACTTTAGCCTGAGTTTTATTTGAATGTCTAAAACCAACCTAATGTCCTCAAAAACACTTTAAGACACCTACCTTCTGGTCTGCTTGTCTTAAATTGCCTAGACAACAAGATGTCTTTTCACTCTTTAAAAATACTCTATAGATAAAATTGAGTTATCCACTCATTTAACAGAACTTGCATTGGGCAGCTTATCTTTATTGTGGGCTCTGTTGCAACTCAGCCACTAGTCTCCTGAGCTCCACTAGAAATTCCAAAGAAGCCTGAACGGTCACAGCTAATAGTGGAGTCCACCATTTCTGCGTACTAATCTAAAGGCTTACAGCTAATCACTCCATGAGGACTTGACCAGGTCTCTGAGCTGAGAATATCTGTGTATACCTATGGATATGTATCTAGATCTGGACCCTCTGGCACCAGTGTGTTGAAATTGCATATGAACTATATTCCAGTGTTCATACTGGAAATATGTATTTTTCCAGATACTTACTGATCTAAAAGGTAAACAGACAGAACATCTAACCAGGGAAGAGAATCTGCAACTCAGATCTGCAAATTTTCCTCTCATTTAAGTCCTCTGATCACAAGGCTTAAGTCATCCAATACACAGTATAACCTGTGCAAAAATCATATTTTGGTGATAACAGTTGCCCTGTACCTTCATTATCATCCCTTCAAATATAGGATCTCCATTTATTCTTATTATTCTCAGGCTTTCAGGGGCAGAGTCCTTGCCTGAAAATCAGACCATTCTCCAGAGGTGTAGTTTGGATCCTCCTTGCTGCTGTTTTCTCTTTACTTCCATATTTTTACTTTCAGATGTTTCTACCCTTTTGACTAACCTGCCAGTTGCAGGCAGTGTTAGAAAATTGTATTGGAAAGGACACAAGTTAGAGAAACTCAAAGAAAAAGAGCTAGAATGATGGTTAGTCTCCCAGCAAGCAACACTCTTTCACCTGTTGCTAGTAATTTATTGTTAGATGTTGTATGAGAAGCTGCCATCATACAGAGGCTGTCAATGGACTTTGTGTGTTGGCTTGTTTACCAAATAATTTCATGTCTCACTTCTAAGAAGAGGAAGCTTACATGGATGGAAAAGAGCAAATGAATTGGTGTAAACTACTGGTGGAAAAGATGAAGAAAATTTTGTCTGTGCATGTTCTTATGCCATGTACACAGATTTTATGTTATTTTGCATCCTAACATACTCGTTTTCACCTTGGAATTGTTAGGCTATGGCTTTTCTTTTTATTATTTCAAAATACTTTACTCTTTTATTTTAAGAAGTAGCTCCTCAGCTATATGAAAATGTTTTTAGTGCAAAGTGTGTACCATCATCACAAACCAAATGGCTTTAATTATGGCAATATCCTACCCAAAAATACTTATGTTTTGGAAAAATACAAGTAAAGTTTTATTTGTATAGGGTCTGTAAGATCATGCATATACTATACTTTTTTTACATGACACTGTATCTTGGTTCTCTTCATCTTTTCCTTTTTGTATTTGGTGGAATTTTACAGACTTAGGACTCTAGGTCTATTTGTGTGTTTAATTTTTATATCTCCATCAATTCTGTACATAATGAGTAATTCATTGAGGTGGGAAATTTCTGAGTTTATTTCTGGATGCTTACTGAAAGTATTCAGAATAGACATTGTCATCTGGAACTTTTTTACAGCATTAGATGTAGGTTTCAGTTCATGACTAGAGCTGATCCAAGTAGCATAAATAGCAACTTCAGATATGGCAGGAACTTTGCAGGTGGGTTTAAAACTGATACTGCATTTCTTTCAAAACTACCTTCACTAGAAATTTGCACAGCAGCAAAAAAAAAAAAAAAAAGCTTTACATATGCTTTTTTAGACTAAAATACTGAGTCCAATATATGAACTTTGGTTAAATCTCCAGTTGTAATGTAGCCTGTTTTGAAGTCATTTGCAGCTGCTGAAGCAAGTGGGTGTTGGAATGACAGCTAGAGAAATATGACACTTGTGAAGTCAAACATTTGTCAATTTGTCCACATGTCAGATGTTGAATTGGTTTTTACTTGTCTTGCCTTGAGTCTTGTTTTATTAACTGAAATCCAGGTTGCATAGATGTAACATTTTGCCTCAGAGGATAGATTCACATAACTCCTATACCTTGCAAGGTATCATAAAAGTCTGGAAAAATAAACCAGAAGGCTTTCCATGAAAGTTCTTACAAATATTGCCTGTTTCTGTGGGTTTTTTTTCCATGGTTTACTTTATTTGCCTTCTGCAGATCTTATTTTCCTGCTGACAGATAAAGAGGGGGTCTTCCCTCCCACTTCATATATCCTTATAGATAGCCATGAGTCGTTATTTTGCTTTTTGTGGACCTGAACTGTATATAGTGCTGAAATGGCATCTAGTATGCTAGCTTAGAGAGACACCTGCTGAATCTCAGTCCTGCTAGCACAGGGTACTGCAGTTAGAGCTTATAAATGTGACTACAGACGATGAAAGCCAGAAAGAGCTTGTGGCAAATAATATTATTGGATGATCAGCTTCACAATGTTAACTTTTCTTTCCCCTTACACAGTAGATTGTCACTGATGGCATAGCTTCTTTTTTGCTTTCACACTTTATATGGAGAAAAATAAAGAGTGCTGGTAGCTGTAGCAGTTCTTGCCCATTCAGTCCCCTTTATACATTCATTTGAGCAAAATCCCTTACAAATAAATGGCTGTCTCTAATTTTCCAGAGGTTGTGTTGTTGTTCTTGTTTTAAACTCCCTATGGTGATTCTTCATGTGTTTGTAACAAGCAAGTTTCTTTGTTTAGGTTTATGGGTACTGAAATTTCACTTGTGAAAGATGCTCTGCAGGTGCATAGCTTCATTACAGCAAGCAATGCCCTAAGCTGGGCAATGTAGCAGCTGTGGAAGGTGAAATCTTACTCTAAATAACTATTCTGGTTTCTTGTGGTTATAAAGTTACTTTTTCAGCTTCAGATGCTTAGATTTAAAAAGAAAACAATGCAACCCAAACTTCTGTTGTTGCTTTTCTTGGATTTGTCCCAGTTTTTGTCTCCAGGGCTTTGCTACCGTTCTTAGCTGAGGCTTACCCTCAGGCAGCTTCTTCTCCTGAAGATATTTTTGTTTTCCCTGTTACATGCTTCTGCCTGATAGGCAAAGAGGACTATTTTCTTGCTTATTTCTTGGTCTGATGAGTTCCATTCAGATTGTCTGCCCACAAAATAAGAAACACATTGATGCATTTATTGGTGTAAGACTGTTTTGCATTGTGGCTAGTTAGAAATTTTGCAGAGGAATGATTTTCCATTATAAAACATGCATTTTTCAAAATGACAGTATTTTATGCAAGCAGCTTAATCTGCTCAGATTTGTCTGGTTTAATGGAAGGTTGTCTATCTAAACAGCCAACCCTCCCAAGACTACTAATCTTTTCTTCAGTCACCAAGTTTATTTTTTCAACCACAGCAAAATGGAATTTTAAAATTTTAAAATCCTCTGTGAAATGCAAAATCCACTTATTTCCTGAAAGCTGTATTAAACATTACTGAGAAGAACCAAACATACCTGGTGTTTACAGTGATCCAAACTTGCACACAGGAATTATACATGAACTATTGTATAGTTGTTGGGTATTGTACACAACTCTCTGAGCCTAGGTTCTGCCTTTGTGAGGCCTTTTTTCTCAGGTTGTGGATAACTTTAGGACTCTTTCCTGCATCTTCTCTTGTCTTTCAGTCTTTTCAGTGATGTCTGCCTGAATGCATGATTCCAGTATTTGTCTCAGAGCATTGCTTTGTACCCTTTGCTTCTCTTTTTCCTCATTCCCCATATTAAAAGTTCAATTTAGACTGTGTTGGTGCAGCATCACACTAAATCATGCTGAATTGTTCACTCACTTCACCTTGTAAATACTTTCCAGGGTACCTGTGTCCAGGACGCATTACTGTTTTCTAAATATGCTATGAAATCTGTAAATTCCTCTTTCTATTTCCAATGATACATTCAAATGTATAAAAACATTGTCCTTGAATGTTATCATTGTAGCCTTTGTGTTCTATTTGTGTAATAGTTGTATGGTAAATAATAAAAAGGGTTTCTACAAAGTAGGTCTTCATATCATAGTCCAGCTGACATGTAGTGTTTCAACAGGTTTCCTTAACCAGTCCTAGCTTCTAGGAAATGTTACTTACCATACTTCTAACAGCCTTAAAAGTCAATGTTGTAACAAAGACAACTACTTTTTTTATCATAGACAGAGTGCATTAGCATTATAAACATTTTTTAGAAAATGACAAGAATATTTCTATCTTAATTAAAAAAAAATGTATGACAACTACTCTGAATTGCAACATTTTCTGTAAGAATTCTAGAGAATTTTAATAAGTTCTCAAAATACTTGAATTATAATTCAGTTCAGTTTTCATTTCAGAAGGCAGGATTAAAGCACAAATGCAGGTGAAAGCTAGGTTATTTAAAATGGAACCCTTTCTTATGGCTTTGTCAAGGACTCACTTTCAACTTCTGTAGAAGTCTTGTTGCAATAATGCCCAATTGTATTCCAGGGTAAGTATTAGACTCTGATTTTAAACCCATTTCAGAGTCTTGTTCTTTGCACAAGTAAAAGATAACCCCCACACACATTTGTGTTGGCTGCTGGTCATATCATTTGATAAATTAACATTGAACAGTGAGTAGTTGAATACTCTTTGCTTTCAAACAGTCTTTGTAATTCTTTCTTTCCCCTTTCTCTGAAGGATTTTATTTTCCGAGTATTATGGTAACCATCTACAACATGGCCATAACACTTACATAGCTGCAGGGCTGTAGAACTGGCTAACAGTACAGGTTCAATAGTGTTACAAATTGGGTCCTGGAATATTTGAGTTTTTCCTTAAGTGTTGTGGTACCTTTGTGCCAGTATTTCAGACATGTGGCTAATTGGGACCCTTGGGAAAGAATGCAGGTAAATCTGTGGCTCTTCCAAGTAAGCTTTAAAGGAATCAGATCAGCAGGACTTGAATCCTTGGAAACAGCTTGCTGCAGAGCTAGTTAAGGATAAATAATGAATCTCTGTCTTCATGAAAGTGCGAAGCAGATTCCGGTAGCATGTTCACCGGGCATCTTTCTTTCACAAGCTTTTTCTCCCTTACCAGTTTAAGTTGTCCACCTGCCACCTTCATCACACCTTTCAGGCTTTCTAGTGGAATTTCCATGTTAAAACTTTCCTTAAGGGAGCTCCTGTCAGCTTTCTTTGCAACTTTGACCTTTGTTGTACTTGTTAGTACAAAAGGCATAATTCCCCAGGAACCCTGCAGCTTCCCTGTACCATATCTCTGTGAAAAAGCTCAGAAAGAAGGATATGTTGAAGGAAAGCAGTATAATAAACTGGTTTGTGCTGTTACCTTAAGGTCTAAATTGGATTTCTTATTTGCTGTGATCCAACTGTAAGTTTGCTAATAAACAAATGTCAGGTTCACCTGCAAAATTTTTATTAATCAGTAGAAGCTGAGGTACTTCACTTGGATTTTTTATGTTAATCCTTTTAGCGTATTAAAAGATTCTCTTTGATAGGGAAGCTTTAAGAAACAAGGTGATGATGCATTTTATGATGTGTCACTGTGATGAAGATATGGTTTCTTCAAAGTCCAAGGGCTGTGCAGAAACATTTTTCACTCCCTTTTATGCAGCTGCTTAGCAGGTATGAATTAAAGGGCTTTGATTTATGAACTCACATGGAGGTGGAAGTGGTCCACAGTGGTCTCTCTACAAACATGTTTACGTGGCTGTTCCTAGTGTTCAGAGAGAAGGAGACTCTCACTGCACTAGCTCCAAAGACTGAAAAGTCTCCAGAGTATGCTTGGGTTTGACATACCTTTACTATCCTAGCCTTTGACATATGGACATGAGATGAGCATAGATGAAGGACAGATGTTTATGTGCTAAGCACGGAATGATTTACATAGACGGCAACTTCCATGTTCTGTGTGGAGCATTGCTATTTGGGTTAATGTTGCAAGGTGACAATTTCATTGGGATTAGGACTGGTAGCTACAGAGATGTGGATTTTGTGGTTTTCTGGGGTTTTTTAGTTTGGTTTGGGCTTTTGGTGAGTTTTTCTTCTATGTTTTGAAGAAGATTCCATAGCTTTTATGACCTTCTAGGAAATTAGGGATCTGAGATCAAATTTACCTTCAGTCTAAGAAGGGTTATGTTTGTCTCCCACCATGAGAGCGTTTTGATTACTTTATTACAGGCTAGACTGAACAGAAATACACTATTACTCCTTGATTATTCCTCCATCTTACCAGAGCTAAGCCATTCTTGAGAAACAGAGGATTCATGGAACCAGCAGGGAGGATAACACAGAAGGGTTTGGACATTAGTTTTTATAGCATTCAACTAGAAGAGAGTAAAATCTTTTCCCATTGGTCTTTGTATCATCATCTTTACATTGCAAGACATCTAAAAAGTAGGACAGTTGGTCAGAACATGTACTAGAACATGGCACTTCTGAATGAAGCAGTGTAGATGGGTATTTGGAGCCTAAGTTGCTCCCTCAGCTCTCTTGCACTTTTGCTAATGCCTGAAGGTCAGACATGCAGTCTAGTCTAGTCATCATTTCTTTTCTGTTTGTTTGTTGTTTTTTTTCTTTTCAGGCCAACATCAAATTCATTCCTTACAAGCTGAACGAAATTAATTGTGTGAGTTTTTAGCACCTTGCCTAGGTTTAGTTAACAGTGACATCATTAGTCTATTTCAAGTTTTTCATTTTTAATAACCAGATAAGTTATGCTACTCTTAAGGTTCACTACACCCTGAGACAAAGATTACTTTTTTATAGAATTGTTTGGGGATTGAATGTATTTTCAATTCACTTTTTCTTATTAAAATGTCAATCATCCACCACTTGATTGTAATTAAAACTGCCCCTAGGCAATAACTTTTCTTCTATGCAAATATGACAGGTATAATTATGGAAAATCTAATTGTTCATATATTGCTACTTTTTATGTGGTGTTTAAGTAAGTCATGAGTTAGATTTTTTCCCCTTTAAATACTATAACAAAACAAACCAACAAATTTTATACTTTTCCTTAAACCTGTGTCCATATTGCACTCTCTTGACTCCATAAATTCTGAAACTGTCTCCAGACTAAAGATAGGAAGCTGATGATTTGCACTCTGTTGAATTAGTACAGGGGAAAATATATCTGTACAGTGGTTGACTTACAAGGGTGAGCAGGCAGCATGAGGAAGAGTGAAGGGAGCTGGGCTCCTGTCCTGGCGTAATGTGGTCAGTACAGTGTTCAGTGAATCATGTGAGGATGTGACAATGGTGTTCCCTCTGGATTTCTCCATTAACATCTTCATTACATTCAGCTCTGACATTGCTAAGGAAAAGTATGTATTTCTTTACATGTAGTTGACAAACCTGAAGTATATTAGTGGTTATATTCAAGAGTATTTCCTTAAATATTACAGATCTCAGCAGGTTGCACCTTCATTATGAAGGGGATTTTCCCCTCCAACCAAGGAGCTCTCAGGCAACACTTACCAAAACCAACAAGATCATGAAGATGCTTTAGGTCTTGCCCTCTTGTAACAACAGAAGAACCTTACATAACCCTTCAGCTTCAATTTTTGCTTGCATGCTGGCTATGGCTGGGTTTCTTCTCCGTTGCTCTTTATGCTGTCTCCAAGTTGGTTTGTGTAACAACAGCAGTGACTCACTAATGCTCAGTCCAGTGTAAAGTACTAAACAGACAGTCTCTGCTGCTAAAATCAGTGGCTATTCCCTAAGTACCATGTCTGAGTCAGAGCACTGTGGAGCAATAATTTTGGTTTTGTTGGATGTGTTTGGGTGGAAGGTGCAGAAGTGGGAGGCTATAATGCTCCTGCTGCTGAGCAGGCAGAGCAGTCCCCTTGACGTGTGTGCTGGGGTTTTTTGTTTGCTTGTTAGGGTCCAAGCCATGTTCTTTTCCACAGCATTCATGACATGTCCGACTTCTCACCAGGTCAGCAAAAGAGTCCTTCCCTCCCATCCCCCCAGCTATCCTTTTTCTCTTTTTTTCCCCTCAAAGCCTGTATGCATTGTAATAGATACATGCTGGGAGAAGTAATAACTGAAGAGCATCTTAAGGACTTTCCTTTCATAAGCAATGGAAGTCAAAGGGCTAGCCCGTGGCATTTGCAATTCTAATTTCATCTTATTACACATTTCATGGTCTTCAACTCCTTGTAAAAGGATGGTAACATATCTAAATGTGGTTCTGTACTAAAACTTTGAAACTATGAATGTGTGTGTAATGAAAGTACACTGTAGTGACTTCAAATTCAAGGCTATACTCTGAAGAATTAATTAAAAATATATTTCTGCTTTTTCTGCACAAGTAGCAATCCAGATGTTGTAATTTTATCCTCAATTATAATTTTCTATGCTTTCTGATTTTTTGGTATATTTTCTCTGTACCCTGTGTATTACAAACCATCCTTTCAATTTTCGATATGCATCTTATAGGTTATAATTTTTTAAAGCCAGTGCTTGCTACAGCCACTCTCCACATGGGCTAAGAATATACTAAAGAGATGACTACAAAAGATGAAAATGAGCCAAAATTAATGTCAAAAAATATGGTGTAGCATAACTATAATCATGTGTTATTCTAGCTGGGAGAGTGGAGAATAGGTACTGTTAAAAGGTGCTTTAAGTTTTTGATTTCATGGCTTTAACCTTTTAATGAAGCATGTCATGCTTTTAAATGTTCTACTATTTCATAAGAAGGCTTCCTTTACATGCAACAGATTCACATAAGATATATGCATGGATAATCATTGATGTATTGTAGGCAAAGCTTATAGCCACAGGTTATGTTCTTGATTTTGTGCAGAATTAAGCATGTATTTAGTATTACGCATGTAATATTAATAGTGACATTATTTTTTATTGAATCAAATTCTATAGTATGATAGATTTTTTGGTTGTGGGTTTTGTGTTTTTGGTTTTGTTTTTTTGTTGGTTTTTTTATTAGAATTTGTAGGAAGGCCATGAAGTGGCAGAGAAGTGGAAAGGAGATGTGCTTTTGCAGAATGCTTGACTACATGCACTGATTTATTATTTAGCTGTGAGCTATGTTCAGTTCAGCAGGGGAGCTTTTCTCCCTGCAGTTCCATTGAGATCTCTGTGTCAAGTTACTTTTGTTAGTGACTTGGACATTGCTCCTCCTCGCATGCTACTACTGCATGCTTTCAGCAGAATGTATTTTCACAGTGGTCTCAATGGCTAGAAAAGACTATTTTACACTTTTTATACTCTTTTTATATATATATATATGTTTCTATACTCTTTAATAGTCTGCATGTTCACATAAACATTATACTGCTAATTATTTCTTTACTGACAATGATTTGTCAGCTTAGAAACTACAGTATACCATTCTGTTATATAGAATTAAATTAATGGTAGTAAATAGCTGCATAGCTGGAAGCTCTCTAACCACACCAGAGTAAACTCCCATCTTTTCAAATTGCATCTAATTTCAACAAAGGTTTCTGGTATCTTTTTGATGTGTTTGAATAAGGATCAGGCAAGTGAGTGGGGAAGGTGATAGATGTTGATGGAATCAAGTTTTCATTTGGCTCCTGTAAGCAGGTTGTTTGAATGTTGCAATATTTCTATCAACATGTACTAAAAGTATTTCTACATCTGCAAAAGTTTCCTATGCTATGAATGGAAAACTTTAATAGCAATCTAGCTAACTTTGAAAGTCACTTCATGCAAGGGAAAATACTGCTGTCCAAGAAGTATAAACATAGAAATACAAAGTTTAATAAGTATTGAAGTTAAACTTCTTTTGATCTGCATTGAGAATCGTTGCAGTATCTCCTCTTTATAAAAATGAAATAAAAGTTTAGGCTTTAATGTTTTTCCCAGCAATTTTTTATCTGCAGTTGTAGTGTCTGTGGTAAAAGTGGAACATGACACTAAAACCCACCAGGAAACAAATAAATTCCATAGGCAAGGGCTTGGCAATTGCTTAGAAACTCTGTAGTTGCTTTCACAGCCCCACGAACAGTTTAGTGAGGAAGTATTTCACAGCAGCCCACAGTACATTGAAGGTAGGGGACTCAGATAACCTGACAGAGATAGGAAGATTACAAGTACTTTTCAACTTTTCATAGGTTTTTAAAACAAAGACTAGTATGTCAACTGTGTCAGTACTTGTGCTCCTGCTGAACCATAGCTATGTCATGGAGTCCAAGTGAAATGTGTGTCATACATATATATTGCATCTGCAATACATTTTAGAGTTGCATGGAACAAAATATGAACAAAAAAACCCCATGTATGCTTTGTTTTGCTTAGATTAAGTTTTGTAAAAGGAAGTTGTCTAGTATAAGCTAGGAATGTAGGCTTCCTCTGTGCCTGATGGAAAATAGAGGTTGCCCAAATTAGGGAGAGGATTCATTTCACTCTTTTTCAGTCCCTTCAGTACTATTTCCTCTTCTGCAGCAGCAAAAAAATATATGATCCTTTTAAATTTCTTTACAATTTAGTTCCTTTTGATTATCTATCTTATGGGGTTTTTTTTAAATGCCATAAGTGACCTGCAATCTTTTTGCACCACCCGCAAGTCCTTATTCTCTTTGAAAAGCTCAAGCTCTGTTATGTTCAAGTATAAATACTAATTGTTTCATTTACTTGGCAGGTTTTCCAAAATGACAAATATTTGAAACCAGACAGAAATAGCAGGCTTCTCTGTGACCTGCAAAACACAGTATTAGTTTTCATTACTACCTTGATAGGTAGTTGGCATTATTTAGATCTGTTTAATCTCCTTAGGCTCAACAGACTTTCCAGAATTGTATTTTCCCTATCAATTGAGAATCAAAGCTGTAAATCCTGTCTGTTGGATATCAATTTTGTCACTGGCAGAACCAAAGAAAGAATTGTCTTATGTGCTTCCTCAGTGACTAATAAAGATGGTGCCAATTACAATGGATTAGGTTTTCATCTGTTGTTGGCTCAGTCTGAATATGCTACTTATGAGTAGGTCTGTCTCATTGCACTATTATGATGAGATCTTTGGACTTCCTGGGAATTCCTTTTGTATTTATTTACATGAAAACAATCATTTGAGTTACTACCTGTGGCATGTGTTCTCTTTTGAGAGGCAGGGTTAGCTCCTGCTGAGGATCTTGATTTTCAGTCTGTCTCTGACCTTGACTTGTTTTATCTTGTGGACAGTGCAGAGAAACATATTGAAAAAATGTTTTGTTCTGAAAAGGCAACTGACAACCAGACAACAAAAATGTATACACAAACACAAGAAAGAACATTCAGCAGAGATTCAGCTATTTGAATTGGAAGGGATGAAAATGTCCACGGGGCAATTGCGGCAGCAACTATACCATATTTAAGAAAGAAAAAGAAGTAAACTGTCCGGATGTGCCTGCATGATAGGAACTTAACTAACAGCAAAACAAGCTCTTCAAATGTGCTGTGGGCCGTCTATGGCAAATATGAAGGAAATCAGAGAAGGCTGAGCTGCCGTACACTGACTGATTTGCATGTCAGACCCTGGGGAGTTGCTCCTGAGGCCATGTTCTGGAAGCCAAAAAAAAATGTATCCATACTAATTTTGAGTATCCTCAGATGAAGGTGGTATTTACTTGGAAAACAAAAAAAAAAGCAGAGAGTAAAAGACAGGCTTAATAAGTAGCAAATGAGTTGTAAATTAGCTGACATTTTGATGGTTTTGCCCTTCTCCCTGTTAGCCTGGCTGTGATTGCTATCTCCCTGTGCTTACTTGGGAGCTGGATGTACTGTGCTGCACTGTGACACCTGTAGATTGGTCAGATTGCTCCAAATTAGCCTGAGGGACATCATGTCATCCTTCTTGTTTGGAAGGAGGGTAATAGGATGAGTCTCTGAAAAAACCCCAAGTATTTCTGACTGACTTTCTAGGGGTACCAGAGTGCCTCTGGTGGCTCTAATAACACACAAATGGATATTCTGCAGTCTGAGGAGTCTGTTTTTGGCCTTGCACCATTTGTATTTTTCAGATTGCTCAAAATAACTTTATAGAGTGGATATGGAAAAAAATAAAATTAATATTGTCATTTGGATATTTCTCTTTATTTTAGGGTACAGAGAAGAGAAATATCATGTTCCCCTAAATGCAGACATAGGCTATTTTATTTTCTGTGTCTATTACAAACTTCTAAAGTGGTGTATCGTGGAGAAGGAACAATAGTTTTCAGTCTGCAAAAATGACATTGAATGATATCTATGGTTTCTTAAAACCCTTAATACCACAAGCTGATAATTGATTAAAAAAAATCAAAGTTGTTGCCACTGCAGCAATTTGTGTTTACTTTTCAGAGGCTTATATAAAAGTAAAAACCTTGAATGTTCCTTAATTGAAGGAAAGATCTGGGTTGTGGGAAAAAACAACAACAGACCTTTACAACAACACCAGAGACCTTCAGGTAATTTGTTTACCTTCTGTTCCTGGGAGCCAAGGAACAGCATTATCATTAAAAGGGTGAAGTACATTCAGACAGTTGAAACAACAGTATGATACTAATTAAAGAAATTACAGAAAAAATATCATGCTGTGTCCTTTTGTTCTGTAGGGGAATTTAACCTGTAATCTTTTTCACAAAGGTAAGAGTCACACAAGAGATTTATTTTCTTAACATCAGAGCTTAGTAAATAGAGAATCCTGTGGCATAATGACAGAACACCTGATTCTTACACAACAGTGGTTTTATATATCAATGTCAATTTAAATATAATTAAAATTTGTCTCAGGGATCTGCAAACTGCTGTAAAGGGAGAGAGGATACACAAAAGGGAAGCCAGAAAAATGGACTGAAAACAAAGAAGGAACTACAGTAGAAGACAAAGAGCAGAGGTGGATTTAGATAGAAGCAACAGTTAATTGGTGTGCAAGGAGAGCAAGATGAGACCTGAAATAGGCAAGATCAATCAAAAAAGATGAAAGAAAATGAAGAAAATGTTAGAAATTGATTATTTTTTTCCATGTTCATAGTTCTCTTGATCCTCATGTTCTGTCTTTTATAATTGATCAGTAAATGACTCTTTATTAACTTTTCATTACAGGTGTAAAGCTTTTATGATTAAGTTTGGGATCTTGAGCTTTGAAAGAAGGCAGACTCATGGCTGTGTCCATAAATCTTAGTGAGATGGGCTTGAGATGGGTGAGAACAGACTACAGAGTAATTTCTGTTGTGGTGTAAGAGAGAGGATTTGTTGATAGTTTACCTGCAGATGAGCAAGCAAGGGATTTCTAAAGACTGCAGAACAGAACGTGTGAATGGCAACAGTGAACAGCTGAAAATCTGCTATCAACAAACGGACACCCTAATAAACTCTGCTTTGCACATCAAAAAGTTAAGGAGGCACATAACGTACTGATTGTCTTGAGTGATGTAGTCTTCACAATGGATAGAAGGATGAGGAAACTACATGGTTTCTGTCAACATAGATTAGATAGCTTCTGTATTGGTATTTTTTAGTTATTGAGGAAGAAACTTACCTTTATACCCTGTAGATTGTGAATTAGTTTTTGACCCCTTTAACAACAGACATCAAGACGCTTATCAAGCTCTTTCTTTCAGTAAGAATATTTTGAAGAGGTAAGAATTGGAAGCCTGATTTGCCATCTCCTAGGCAAGACCTTCATAAACTCCTCTCTACTACAGTTTATATGAAGGCTGAGATTAAAATATTGCTTTAAATCCTGTCTTGGCTTATCTGGATTTTGTGACTTACTGAAAGCTGGTAACTCATTCAAAGCTGAGAAAGTCACTACTAGAAAAAGCAATAAAATATTAAACATCATAGTCTCTTATTGATTTCTGAAGCAGGGACTGATGATATAAGGCTTCAGTTCCTGCAGATAAATGTTACTGTGATTTGATATTTCATAACAGCAGGTATATTGGTCCCTCAAGAGAGACTGTATTGTCGGGAAACATAATTACTTTGGCTTGTTTCATGCATTCTCTTTTTTTCTGAATTCAGGGAAACAAAAGGTCTTGCTTGGTTCAGATTTTCTTGCTGAAGTTAAAGATCTGTCAGAAAATTTAAAATACTGAAACACAGAAATATGTTAACAATATTATGGAGACACAAATCACCAAAAGATGTCAGTGAAAACTTCCCTGAGGCTTATATACATCCCTGTATGACCACTAGCCTGCACTGATACTGGGGGTTGCCCGGGCCAGGTGCAGGACCTTGCACTTGACTTTGTTCAACCTCATAACTTTCACATGGTCCCACTCCTCAAGCTTGTCCACGCCCCTCTGGATGGTATCTCATCCCTCAGGTGTGTCAACCACATCACTCAGCTTGGTGTTGTCTGCAAACTTGCTGAGAGTGCACTCGATCCCATAGTCTTTGTCATTGTTGAAGATATTAAACAATACTTGTCCTAGTACAGAGCTTTAGGGACACCACTTACAGCTAATCTCCATCTAGACACTGAGCCACAGACTACTACTCTCTGAATCACGCCATCCAATCAATTCCTCATCCATCAAACAGTACACTTATCAAATCTGTATCTCTCCAATTTGGAGAGGATGTTGTGAAGGGCCATGTAAAAGGCCTTCCAGAAGTACAGGTAGATGATGTTATATATAACATAGCTAAACAAAGAAGTAAAGAAGACTACTGGAAATGCTTTTGTTTGTTTGTTTGTTTCCAAATAAGCTACAAAAATGAAGCCTTTTCTTACGTCATTAGAGATCATGGGATACATTTTAGAAGGCCAGGACACTTTAGTAGTTCAAGGTAGTCAACTAACACAAATTCCACTTTAGTAAATTGGACTTATATTTACTATTGAAATCACTCCTGCAGTTCTGAATAAACAAAATTATCTTTTAGCTTCTTTTCTTCTACCCTAAATAATGGCATCACAGTGTTTCATGTTACGGGTGTAAGGTTCACAACATTTTCTGCTGCAGGAAGTAGCTATATTAGTAGTCTGTAATACATAGTTTCTTTTTTGTTCAAAGGGAAGGACCTGTCAACCTGATGCAATTTATTTCCCACCAAAAGGCAGAGAATGTACTATTGTGTGCTCTTTGAATTAGTGTTGCAATTGTCTCTTAGCAAAGATGATCTTTATAAATTTTAACCACCCTCTGTAGTCTTCACCTCTTGTCTACAGTTCCCACTGCTGATCGTACGAGCAATGTAATGGGTCCAGAACAGTAAAGTTCCTACAATATTGTGAGAAAATAATCAGACTTGCGTTGGATGTTTAGCTGTATATTAAAGGCATGAACAAAGTGGAACTGATTAAATAAGTGAAATACTTGTACAGAGCCTGAGTTGCAGAAGGGCATTAAACCGTAGTACTGTGCAAATGCCATTAAATGCTGTGTCTTTATGTGAATCAGCATTGACGGGATATTCCCCTAACTGTCTATAATATGTCACTTTGTGCCACTGAGAGTCTTTGGTCTTTCCTCAGTAAAACAGACTGAAGTGTCGCCATTGGGAGATAATTACAGGTTCTCAATGAAAATGGCAGAGTTAAAACCTGCTAGATGATACTTGTCTCACTGGAGAGAGCACAAAAAACCCACACAGGCCATGGGTTCTTTGCAGAAGGGCCCCTTCCTGGGATAATAATACAGCTCTGTGTCAAAATGATGGAACTGGATAGAAACCTGTTGGGGGAAATGTGTTTTTACCTTATGTGTCTGGGCTGTGCTAGCCTTTCCAGAAGAGCAACAGAGTTGAGAAGGAAATGTTGGATAACAAGGCAGCCTGTGCCAACTCCTCCTTTTGGGGGTAATCTTTGCATTCCAAATAACTCTAATGAAAAGGGGATTTGTTGACTTGGAGATGCTCTGGGAAGTATCCAAAAGTATTACATTCTCCACTGCTCTTTCAGAAAGCCACTTTGAGAGATACAAGTCTCTTGCTGGAGGTCCTTTGTAAATTCTCATGTTTAATTAACATAGCAAGGTTTACATTGCTGCTTAATTGGCATTGCCATTGAGAGATATCTGCTTGGTGGCTAGAGCAGTGTGTAGTGCTTGTGTCTGAGTATATGCCTTTGTTAAAGCCTCATTTGTTATTGTTCACATGATCACACTCTACAGGGATAGAGTTACTGAGCCACATCTTCAGCTGATAAATATCAGGGTGTTCAAATGAAATTAATGGATCTTCCCAGACTTGACAAATAAATTGCAGGGAATATTAGAGTTCATGTACAGAGGACATAGAAATTTTGAAGTTGCACAAAGGTCTCCCTGTATTTGTTATTATCGCATTAGGATAACCATAAAAGCTGCAGATATTCCAATTTTTAATTTAAAAAGAAACTGTATTTTATGTTTTCAGTATTTCTTTGTGAGTGAAGGACACAGCAGTGTTGAAAACCTGTTGTTGCCACAAATGCAGAAAGTTAGAGGAACCATCAAGCTGCAAGTGCATAGCTTTCTTTCTGCAAAAATCTCTTTAAGATTGAGTATTTGTCTACAGATTAAGATATATCAATCATTTACCAGATCTGTTTACTTTCAGAAAGCATACATGAATATAATATGAAGGAGGAATGAATTAGTGCAGAAATTGCAAGAACACAAATAGAGAATGTGAGAGCCAACGATTAGTATTTTTTCAGAGAGCGTTAAAATGCAGGAGGGACAAGGAAAAAACAAAACAAAACAAACAAACAAACCCCCCCACAAACAAACAAATAGCACCCCATCCCAAACCTGGGAAATGGAATCAAAAGAGTCCTTGCCAAGATAAGTTCATTGCACATTTCTGATATGAGTGCTGGCAAAAGACTTTTCATTTCTGGAGAGACAGAGAAAAAGTCTCCTTTGTGAGAATAAATCAGATAGCAGCAAAATCACAAAGAATTTGATTAGTTGGATAAGTTGTCAATTTTCACAGACTCTCTCATCAGGCAGGGAGCACTGATAGGTTTTGTGTGTGGAAGACAGGTGTTCTCCTTACAGTCTTTAAGTGAGATAATAGGAGTTCCCTGTCTTGCGAACCTGCATTGGAGCAACCTCAAAAAGAGATAAAAATGTTCTGCCAGTGCCAATGCTTCTGGTTCTTTTGTACCAGATGTGGGAAGGCCCGAGAAAGGGGAATCTTAACTCTAGTAACAGGTGCAAAGGCCTTTGTGCTATGTTAACTATGTTCATGCTACAAAAGCTTTTGCTTCTCTTTTTATTTTGTAACATTACTTATCTCTCTTGTGATTATTTTTATTTATCATAAAGATATTCATTATGGACAAATATACAGTAGCACATATCAGGAGAAGAAGACTGGGCAGTAAAAACAATCTCTTCTCTTAAATTGTTTACCAGGGTTTTTCAACTGACAAGATGTTAGACCAACCTGACATAATGAAAGTGCATATGATGAAGGGAGAGTGGGGGAGAGAAAGGGCAGCACTTCTAGCCAGACAGTGCTAATTGGTTTCAACTGACAGTTAAACATTTGTATTCAGAAAAGAGTAAATGTCATTTTAGATCTATACATAATGTCAGCTCAACTCAAGCCTTGAATCTAATTTCCTTAGAATATTTTTGGTTGAATTCATATCTGATCCTTCAGCATCAGGATCTGTTTCTGTAGATTTACTTTTGGGTTGGAGTCAAAAGTACAGGGAATATGTGGTCCTGAGTCTCCTTTAGATGCATGCTACAGCTCACAAGTGTAGCAGTTTTGCAATATGTGTGCCTCAAGTTTTCAAAACTTGTGTGTGAATTTGTGATTGTGTGAAGTTATTGTTGTTGGGCCCAAAATGTTAAGATTAAATGAGTTCTTAAATTAGCAAACATGTCTTAATTCAGAGTTAATGAAGAAATCTCAAATTGAAAATCTGATACTAACCTAAACTTCCTGTCTAAAAAGAATAGGCATCAAATTGCTGCTCTAAGGCAAGTGGAAACTGAAAAGCTTTTCAGAATTACAGAATTAAAATAAATCGAAAATCACTGGGCACATTATCTGAGGTTAATTCAGGGCTTTGCATCTCTTGTCTCTTCTCTAGCTTGATACATTTTAGACTTTAATATCAGCTCAAAAACACAGGAGATACATAGAAAAGACGATGGAGACAAAATTACAGACATGGTGCTCTACTGCTGGAATTCCTATTAGGCTGGAGGCATAAAACCAAAAGAAAAGTAAAAGCCAAATGTCTAGGTTTTATTTCAGCACAATAGGAGAATGGGGGAAAAAAAAAACAAACCAAAAAAAAAGGGAGAAAGAGGTCTACAGCACCACAGTGTCAAGACCTCTACAGTACATTAGTCTATGGCACTGTGCCTCTAAGAATACCAGAGGCACTTCTGGGGACATTTTGTGGTAAATTTCTCAGCAATACTTAAATCTTGTCTGTCAAAAGCAATTTGAGAAACTTTAGTTTGTCAAGTTGGTATGTGACTTCAGGCTCTGTAACAAAAAAAAAGTGATGCAGAGGCTCTGCAAACCTTACTCTGTCTTGAAACATACACTCTAAAATTTGTACTTAGCAAGATCACACTTAAAACCCTACTTTTTTGTCATATTGATTAAGTCATTCTTATTTTAGAATGAAAAAAAAATCACTCCCACACGTAGATTTAGATAGGCTATGCACCCTAAGTTTCTTATTGCTGAGTTAAATTGGTTTGTCTTATATGCAAAGCATTTAGTGGGAAAGATTAGAACCTGTGGCTTTTCCTATAGGCATTACTTTAATAGCTAAAATATATTATTTTCCTTTGGTTAAGTTACTTAGAAATTCTGTCTGATAAATTAGGAGTTTAGGAAGAAATAATTTAGCAATCAGTAGTAGCTCTTAATTTTGCATCAGTATCTGTTGATTTACCTTACTGACAAGATGTAAAAATTGCTTTTCAATATCTGGTTTTGACACATTCATTATGTGGTTGCTTCTTCTGTTCATTTGTTTGTTTGTTGTTATTGGACTTTTTTGAAGCTATTGATTCATTGATCATGACCACAGCAGCATTTAAGGTGAACAAACAAATCGTGTCTTGAAGTATCAGCTTCCATCTGTCTTGTTGTAGAAAGTTTCTCTTTATGCCAGGCAATCTTTAAACCAGTTGGTTGTCTAGAAATCACTCACAGGTTGTCACTCTTCAAGTCAGCTGCATAACTCCACACAAATCCTTGTTTACAGCAGATTAGTGAATGTCAGGATTCCTGAACTCTCCTTAGGGCTCTGTAGGGAAATATGTTCTTTTAGGTAGAAAGACTTTTGCTTAATTACTGCCAAATATATCTAACACCTTTCTGCTCTCCTTATCCTTATTTTTTTTTTCTCTCCCCCTTAAGCTGCTTCATTATATTCCTGTTTCCCAGAATAGAAAGTCCTGCCTTTCTCTTTTATGCTGCATATCCTGCCCTGAGTCCTCATGTTCAGGAGGAATCTCCAGAGGGTTTTCTACATCTGCCTCCATCAGCAGTTCCAAATCTTCTGTCTGGCTTCTCTTGTTATTTTTTACCTTTTTTTTCCCTATGCTTCTGTTCCCTGATTTCTTGTTCTAGAGGTTTCCACCCTTTCTACACACACATTCTGGATCTTTTCTCCTTTGGTACCGTTGCCTCTTCAGTCTTAATTTTTTCTCGGTGCCAGTCCCAGGTGGGAGTTCAAGAGTGGGAATCCTACATGTTTCTCTAAATGCTGATAGACCTTATTGGCTTTTCTTCCTGAGGCTGAATAATTTACACATGAAATATTTCTGCTGTATGCCAAGCACATCTATGTCACAGTGACTACCAAATCACAGAAGTGTTAGTAGGAAGGGACCTCTGGAGATCATCTAATCCAAGTTTCTTCTGTAAGCAGGACTGTTGCCAGCATTACCTAACCAAGTCTTGAAAATCTCCAAAGATGGAGATGCAGTAGGGACCTGATTCAGAGCTGCATTATTCTCTTAGTGAGCTTCTTCCCTCTAATGTAGAACTTGAACTTCTCAAGCTGCAGCTTGTGGTTGCTGGCCCTTGTATTGTCTGCCAGTATGGCAAACAGTTATAGGCCTTTATGAGATCACTTCTCTAGTCTCTCTTTTGCTGGACTAGAAAAGGTCACTGTCTCTTAGGTCATATGCTCTGGGCCTGTGATCATCCTGGTAGCCCTCTTTTAAACATTTTCTAATTTCTCAACATCCCTATTGAACTGGGAAGAGTGCAGGTGGACACTATTGCAGATCCATTCCACATGTCAACCACTCTGCCTAATTTAGTTTCACCTTTAAATTTGCTGAGGACATACTTTGTCTTGTCATCTGGGCTGTCGATGAAGATATTGAACAACACTGGCCTCACTATTGACCCCTCATGTGCTCTACTTGTTACCAGTCACCAATTAGATGGCAAGCCATTGATTAGTCCTTTCAGCCTAGCAATATGATACAGCCCTATTTCTTCACTTTAATTTTTTGATTTTTAAGAAGGAAAAACTTCAAAATCCCCATGGAGAATGGAAATAAACTCTAAAGAAGTTTTGAAAAGAAGTTGGGAGAGACAGGAAGCAGAGTCTTAAATCTTAAACAAGAGCAAGGAATGGACAATTTCTTTTTCCAAGGAGCTTGAAACCACAAGTTTTATTATTTTTTTTTAATTGCTACTAGAGACATCTTCCACAGTAGTATCAAAGTATCTGCTACATTTCCACTGATCAAGATGTTGTTAGCACAAAGTACCACAAAAAAACTTGTTTAGTAACAACTGGTTTTCGACAGAATATTTAAGTAAATAAATATCTTAAAGGGGCAAACCTAAGATTGCCTTTCAGTAGATATGTGGATATCTGTAGAGAAGAAACGGTTTGCTTGGCCTCTTTTTTTTCATTGTCATTCACTTAGAGTTCTTGGCTATATCACTGAGCCAAAGAGCAACCTTGGCAAAAAAAGACCCTGCCTTCCTTCCCTGTCCCTTCAAAGGCAGGCCAGACTAGTAAGCATCCAAATGATTCTCCACTTTTAATTTCAGTCCTTACGTTTAGAGACCAAAACCTCTATTCTGTGCATTCATAAAGAATGTCTCAGTCCACCTTTTTTCTTGTAATTAACAAAACTTTCAGTCCTTGACTGTTCATGAGATATCTGTGTTGTGGATTGTGTAATGCTTTTTAACTCCTTTAATAAAGTTGAGTTGAGTCATTCAGTATGCCACATTCCCCAGGCATTAAGAGATTTTGCTGCTATGCAAGGCTGCTCATGCTGGTGAACACATTAGGACAATTTTTTTGTTGTTGTCACTGTGACAAAAGGTTGGATGGGAACAGAGTGATTCTTGTTGCAGTACTAGCCTATGGTTACACATAGCTGTTATCTGAGAACCTTCTGGAGAGAAAATGAGCTATAAACTTTGGAACCACTTTTGGAACCACCTACCTTTCTAGGACCTCATTGCAGATGATAATGATATCTCACATTTAAAATAAAGCCACAGCAATACAGTAGAATGGTATCCCCTTGCTAATGCAGTGTTAATTTTGTTAAGCTTCAATGCTTGTTTACCCTTTCAGCTCCAGACTTTGTTATTTGAATTATTGATAAAGCATTTTGTTCCATGTGTGAATGCAAACCCAGTTTTGAACTGCAAAGGTGACAGAATGCTCTGTGCTGATTCCCAAGGTGTTACTGTTAATATGTAGCTTAGAACTTAATGACAAAATACAATTGCTTTTACTCAAACTTGACAAAAAATTATTAATGAACAAGATAATTAAGTTAGCAGAGAAGTTTTATTTTGCACCTAACACAAAATCCATTCTGTCTGTGTTGTATGAAAGCTAGCCAGACTGCAGCAGGAGCAAATACAGCTTTCAAAATGAAGAGTATCTCACAAACTCTAATTTGTAAACTCAACCCAACAGTCCTTTTGCCTTTAAGTACAGAATTGAATTGTCGTCTCTTCCAAACAGTGAACAAGAATAAATTTTACATTTGATTTCACCCTTACACTTGATTTCACCCTTAAAGGACAAAACTAACAAGTTTTGAGTCTAAATGGGACCTTTACAATGGCGTGGTTCCAGCCTGGTTCATAACAGAAGCTTTAGGGTCTTCCTTAACATTTCTTAAATGAAGTTCCCAGTCAGAGGCCAAAGGTGTCTTGTGGAATATGTCCCAGCTGCAGGCTATGCTGCAGAATTATACAGAAAGAAAGTATAAACATGAGATTCAAGCTATAGCTTCTGGAATTGAATTCAAGTGAATGAGAAATGAAGAAACTGAATTCATTCTTACAGTTAATTCAACTGTAATTATTATAGATGTTTTAAAGGAAACAGATCTAGGGAAATAATTTTCAGACTTGGCACTTTTTTGTGTGTCTTCTGTATTTTCTTAGAAATATGTATATTTATCATTTCCAGTCTTAATGGGGAGTATGTGAGTTCATGAAAATAAGGTCTTTTTAAGTCTTTGTTTACTGAGGGAATAGATTGAGAAGAGGAAAAGGATGGCAACTTTTTCAGGTATCTCTAAAAATACATTGTTTTTCTAAAATATACTATGACTCTTAAACCTGCAGATAAACTCAGGGATCTGTTCATGCCAGATCTCGCAAGTACATTCTTTTCCAGTGAACAACACGGCAAGGGCAATGCTTTTTGTGTCAGGACTCTGTCCTGCATAGTGCTGCAGCCAGCAGTTGAGGTATGCCTGATGCAGGAGACAGCAGGGGAAGTATTTGTCTGCTGTAAGAATCAATGTTACTGGGTCATTGTTGTGAGGAAAGTGGCTGTACTGCCCTTTGAAAATGGGTGACAGCAGAAAGCAGGAGTCTTGAAGCTTCTGGTCACTGCATGAGATCTGAAAAGTCAGAAAATATGAAGGCCATCCTAGCAGGCAAAAGCAGGCAGCTGTGCAATCAACTTACTTAAGCCTTCTAGTTTGTAGCCTGAGATGTTTAAACACCAATTAGATAACAGAGAAACAATACATTTAGTTTTCTTCTGAGTGATGATGCTTGGTGAACTTGTCAGAAGGGCTCTGAATCTGAAGACACAGGGGTCACTAGATGGGGCATGTGTTTGTGCATTTCAGATGGTGTCTGAAAGGAAAGTCTATAGGAATTGTGTCTTTCCCAGTAAAGTGTAAAAACTTCCTAGTGACTACACATGAGTTTGGGCATTTTCCTTCAGTTTGTGTATTCACATAAAACCAGAATTTATTTACCTAGGATTTCTCAGATGTCCCTGTGTCAGCACGGACTACTCTAACAACCTACACTGGAACTTTCCAGAATTCATGGGCAGGAACCTGTGAACATTCTTTGCAGAGGTGAAATCCCTCTGAAGTGTGAGTCCTGTAAGGACATTGGCTATGGGTATGATCCTCCTGTCTCTGAGGCTCATAGAAGTCATTAAAGCAATTCTAAACTCAGCTGCTTAGTTCTGCTTTTTCACTCTCTTGATATATTTTATCTTTTTTCCATATGTTTATTAGCAAAACACTCAATTATGTTTTTGAGGCAAACATTCTAGGTAAATATTTATATCTTTTAAAATTTTGCAGAAATTGAACTGACCACAAGATTGTAGCTATATTTTATATGTATAAGTATATATGTATGTACACAACAACTACCCTTTAGCTCTTTGGAAACACAGAAGCCTCCATGCAGAGCTTTCACAGTAGCCAAGTGTGGCAGGTGATTCCTGGGCTTGCAGTTGTTCTCAGTGTGATTCTGTAGTGGGTACACGCTCACTACTGGGAGGTTAAGGAGATTATCACCAGGAAGCCATGTTTTCTCACTGGTAGGAGGCATATACTGTTTGCTAGACCTACATTTCATAGGTTTTATTGCCTTAGAAGACTCACAAAATACATAATAATAATAATAATAAAAAAATCAAGTAAAAGCCATATTAATCATGCCTGCTTTAATTCTCTCTGGATGGAAGTTAAGTATAGTGTAATTTACCCACTTTAAAAGTTACCTGGAGTCAAGTTTCTTTATTGCGTCTGTAAATAAGCTCTTGATCGCTCTTTATGATTTTGGTTTCACCTTAGTGCCAAAAGTGAACAAGATTTTTTTGGGTGAGAGAGAGCATGATTTATACATGCCTACAGGGTACTGCACTCTCTTTCACCATCTGAAAATTTAAAACAATAAAGCTCTTGCCATGTGAACAGATGGCGAGATTTCAGCCCTGGGTAACGTAGACCCATGTGCAAAATCAAATTCAAATGCCAGTTCCAAAGCCCACTATGAAAGTTCACATACACAAGAGAAGACACACATAGAGTTCACTGTGTTCTCTTTATATAACTTTAATCTATACAGCAACCTCCAGCATTCTCCTGTTTTAAGTAATGAGATGAGAGGAAATTGTTCAGGAAGCACAATCTTCCAGCCATCCAGTATTTATGTTCTGGTTTAGTCATTGAGCTTTGTACCAAGGGCTTCCAGAATGCAAAGTTTATATTTACTTGTACAGCAATAAAGAACTGATGTTTGTAATGAACTTCCAGAACTGACACATGAAACCAGCTCATAAAACTCCAGAGAGTTTTTTCTGATGGGCATTTCTTGAAAAAAAATCACCAATTATTCTGTCAGATCAAGTCTACACATTTACATTAAAATGAATAATCTATTCTCCTGCAAGAGTGGATGGGTGTTTTTGGTGGGTTTTATTGTTTTTTTGGGGGGTGGTTTTTTGGGGGGTTTGACGTTTGTACAGAACATAACAGTTTTCTCACTATTCAGAATAGATCTCTCTGCTTCTGATAAATCAGTCTTAGATAGAAGACACCATACAGTGAAAGAAGAATATCAGAAAAATTATCTGCCTCCAGTGTCATTCAGTTCTGTCTGTAATTTTGAATTAAGAAGATGTGTTTTTAGTAAGGGGAGGATTTTTGCCAAGTCTAAAGATAGCATGAGATTTGTACAAACTCTGAATCACATATATTCATTGGTTTAGTGCATCATCAGTGCACAAAATGTCCAAAACACTAACTAAGGCTGTGAGAATGCACTTAGTTTTAATTCAAGAATGCTTCGGATTATTCAGTATGTGTCTCTGTGAAGAACCTAGCCAGGAGGAACCATCTGATACACAAGTATTTATAACCCTGATATGCTTTAACATAGTCTAAAGAATTATAAAATAAATATTTATAATTGTAAAACTCTTTGTTTGTTTGTTTGTTTTTGGTTTTTTTTTCTGTTGCCTCTCATATTGGTCCTGGGCTCAGATAGAACCAAGTGTACTTTATGCTAATTTTGTGCTTATGAGCAGTCCTGAAGAATTCTATGTGAAAACAGAATAATGTAAAAAAAAATGAACCACATATTTACACACAAGCTTTTGTTGGATGGGGACTTGTGTGGAACAACAGTTCAATATTCTGAGCTTTAGCCTCAGTCTTGAGAAATGCTAGTTGAACATTCTGCTTTGGTACAGATTTCTTCTGTGGTTTCAGTCTAATTACTTGCAGGATAAGGTTTATCTGACTTAAAGTTCTTTAAGTAGATATTTCTCTAAATTGGTCACATCTACTTTACTCTTCAGAAATTAAAGAGAGGTAGGTGTTTCCAGGGATTGTCTGGAAGTGCTCTTTCTGTAGAGGGAGCATGGATAACTATTTCAGTCAAGACATCCAATATTTACCCAGGCAAAGTTAGATACCTCATCCATGATATCTTCTGCCTGATTCACTATAGCTGTCCTGGAAGTGTAGACTGGCTACTTTCTCAGTAATGTCATGAGATACATCAGTAATGTTGCTTCCATGGAAATCCCAGAGACATGTGATTTGAAGATGACCTAGTCTTGGGCTAACTTTCTAAACTTCAGGATGTTTCTGGGACAAGCCATTTCAAGAAGATACAGAGATTGTAATCCTGCATTAGTTTATCTCTGAAGAGGAAATACTCTTCTGTGTTACTCTGCAAGGATTTGGTGAAGATCAGCGCATTCAAAATACAGTCACAGTGGCTACACCCAGCCAGGGCACAGGGATATGATGTGGCTGCTTTTTAGCCTCTGTCTCCCGTTCCTTTCCCACAGACACATGAGATTCTGCAGGTGATGAAACGGCAGCATGAACTTAGGTCTGGCCCCAGGGCAGGTTTAGGATGTGTGTCTACATCAAAGCATTTGGAAATGTTCCTTCTGAGCAGCTTATCTAGTGTCTCAATCACTATAGTGATGGGCTGTGTATATCACAAGATTCAGCAAGACTAAAGATGACTGACCTATATGTTTTTCTGGCTTTTTTTAACTGCTGGAGTACTTGGGTGAAAAACAAATAATAGAAGTCAAAATGTGTGGTCTCAGATGAACTGTGTTTCTTAAATCAAATGCACTGCATTCTGTAATGAAGGTAATTCCCATACGCTTCTGATAACTACTTAATGAATAAAAATGTAGCAATTTATCATTATTTTCCATTGAATACCATTGCAGTTGCTTTGGCACAATGAGCTTTGGCCTGTGTATCAGTGTGGTCTGAATTCTGTAGCCTGAATTCTAAAATTAGAAAGTGGAAGCCCACAAGGTGTGTATGGTATCAGTAGATAACACTGTTTCATGACAGAATCAAGACAAACCAAATAGCTGCCATTCAAAATAAATCTCAGGGCTTTTGGACAAAAGCCATTGTGAGTTTGGATTGCTCATTACATTTTTAAGGAACTTTTAGAAAGAAAGGCATTAATATGCACAGTATAAATCCAACCCCACAGGTCACAGAGAGTTTGCAATTTGCAAGTGCTTTAAGAATAGCTGTTAAAGATTGGAGAGGAGGAGAGGTAAGAAGTGTCAGTAGGAGAAACAGTGCTGTAGTGCTAATGAGCAGATGTTTTGCTGTGTATTGAGAGACCTTCTTGCAATTAAAAATAGTTGTAGGTAGGAGGAGATCATTCAGCTGTCTGTGTGCTGTCAGTTGTACCTTGACCAGCTCATTGTATGTCAGATGCATTTTGATTAAATTAAAAAGGGGGAAAAAACATGTGTCTATGTCTGGCAGTTTATTTGGCAGCAGTTTTCTGCAGTAGAAGTGTGAGACCTGTGTGCAAAGGGAGCTACAGAACTTCTATACTGGTAGAAGCCAGGTATCGTTCATGTGATGAGGGTTAATGGTTTCATCCCGAAGCCCTGGCTCAGCTGTGCATAGGAGAACCATAAATGTTCCCTGGAGGAGGGCAAAGGGGTAGTTCCATATCTCACCTCTTCAGTCAACAAGTTACAGGTAAAAATAGAGTTGTCAATATTGGATTTCCTAGCCTTTATCAAGGAGTTCAAATAAAAGAAATGAGGAGCAAGAATCACAAGTAGAACAACTTCTGTGACTGGTTTACATCTTTACATTGTGGTCAGGAAATGTGCAAGGGCATGGGGCTGGTCCCATGAGTAGAGGAGGGGTCAGCATGGTCAGTTCACCCAGGGAAGGAACACAGTCTCCCTCATGTGTATACCTTCTGGAATAGGGAAAGCAAGTAGAAAAGAAGCAGATTCCAAAATTACAGTCTTCAACTTTGTATGTAATCTTGTCATGTTTATTAGAGAAACACTGAGGTTTAGGAAGGAGGTGCATCTTGCAGAGGCAGAATAGCTTAGTAAGAGTAACTGAGTTCCTGCAGGCATTCTTTGATCCAATGTATTCATTTTTTCCCCTCCCTTTCTCCCACTTTTCTACCTATCTCTATTCTTCTCCAGGTTAGGGGGTTTATAGCATAATTAGAAATTGAATTATTTATGAGAGTCATTAAAATGGGCAGCTTGCAGATTAATCAAAGACAGGAGACATATAATATGAAACTGCCTTTTCCTCTGCTACTTTTGGTCATGGTGGCTGCAGGGAACCTAGATAAAACATCCTGAGCTCTGGAACAAAAAATTGAATGCTCTGCAACATTACTTGTGTGTGTGTGCAAATACACACTCACACCTATATGAGTGTTGGGGAGAATTGAAATTATATGGGAGATTAGCCAACAGAAGGATATTCTGAGGAGAAGAAGGGATAGGTCATGACTCATTATGTAGCTTTTGAAATCTGAGAATATAATTTCTCTGCCAACTGGAGGAGTTTATGAACCTAATGAAATTTAAAATCAGTGGGGGCTCATTTTATAGCTGTAGGACATATAGTATTCTACTAATATGGAGTCTGTCTAAAAATAATGTAAGTTGCTCTTATTTATTTCCTGCTGTGATACTAAGGACATATTTAAGTAGATAAGATCTATCCCTCTAATAAATGAGATTCAAGAGAAACCAAATTAAGCCTTTTAACTACCCTGCTATTTTTGTCTTGATAAAACAAACTTACCTGAAGGATGTGTGAGAGTACACATTTATGTTGTTGAAACAGTCTCTTTAAAGCTGGCTTCTTGTTTGTTTTCAGGTGCAGTTTGGGTGCTGACGTTAGTCCTTTCAAAACTCTTAAAAGTGTGAGAAATCATGTTTCTTTGCTGCCATCACTGGTGAATTCAGGTCATCTGAATTAGTGGAGCTAGAGATCACTACATATTATTAGAGGTGTGTGAGGCATTAATAATTGATTTACTGGATTTGAGTGTTTGATGAAGGGATGGAAAGTGAGCAAGAATGAACTTTTATCTCCTAATTTCTCGAGTAGGTAGCTTTCCATATATCCACTCTTTTTGAAGTGTGTTTTCATGCTCTGAGCCTAGTGAAGGAAGGATCGGTAATATAATAATCATTACAAATATGTTTATAGAAGAGCAGAGGGAGGAACTGAGGTCCTTTACACAAAGTACTTTCTCTTATTCAGATGTCAGAAGTTCAGTTTAGTAATCCTGTCAAATATGTACATCCCCTATGGAAAGAAGTAAGCAGTACACCTTCTAGCCCAGTGTTTAGAGTCAGCATGAAAATAGAGTGTGCATGATATCACCTTGAAGATATATTAATTCAGCTAATGCTTGTAGTCCAGGTTTCCTTCATTTCTCTTTAAATATATATGGATGCATATGCATATGTAGGCTGACCAGAATAAGGAACCCCAATGTTATATTTTTAATCAGCTTTTAAATTCCTATCGAGTCATGATTGATACAACCTAAAACTCTGTCATCCATATCTGATGCACTTTTGTTGCTATATTGGCAGAAGCATATGAGTGAACAGGAAGAAACTCTGACACATTTAAAGGTTGTGCAAGCTGAGAGGTGGTATTTTGTACAATAAGAATACAGATACATCATCACATTAATGTAAGTTGTTTCAATTCAAGCTTACTACTCACAAGTAAAATAATTTCTGATTGTCTTTGCTTGCATGCTCACGGTTTACAGTGGATGCTCCTGTGATAATTAATGTTTTAGTCTAGATTAGTGATTAATTACCACAGTGAACTCCTAAAAGGTCACATCCTGCTCAGGTGATGTGGTGGTCTGTTTTCATCAACGATATGTTCCCTGAGTATTCACAAGCTGTTACTATTTCTAGCTAATCAACATTGTCAACAAAGACTTGTGCTTTGGAGTGTTTATGATTTTTGGATGTCCAACATGCAAAATCATTAAAGCAACCTGATCATCCAAAACAGTTGGGGAACCCCATTGACAACCACATACCTGCACAAGGTCTGCCACTTTGGATGTCTCTAAAACAGAGCTTCTGTGAATAACCTCTTTAAAGCAATGCTAAAAATACTAACTACAACCTCTTTCATTTACATGTTACTTCGTGTTAATACCAGCTCAGATCCACAGTCATCTTTTGGGGTCACTAATATTCATTCAAATTATTTAACACCTCCACATCTCCAGAGTATTTAGTATCTTCACATGTAAGCCTAATGCTTACATTTTTCTGCTTTTCTATGCGAAGGATAAAGTTGCCTCCTTGGGGTCAATTCTACCACATAACTTGGATTTTTTTCCAACTGTGTGGCTTCAGTGTGGCTTAATACAATTTTTTTTAACATATGTTTACCTTTCTTAATTATAATTTCTGCAGGTAATTTGCATAATTTGTAATAGTTTTAACTTAAGCATATATTTTTTTCCTGTGATATTGATATAATAGTATTATTTCTATAGTAAAGTTATTGGGCCATGTTACAAGTTTGAAAACAGTATTAGCTATAAAGTTTCTAGAGTTCTTGTAAAAAAATATTTTTACAAGATTTTCACTCTTTATATGTTGATTTGTCCTTTGTTTTGGGGTTTCTTTTTCCCCTTAAACAGTTGGGAGTTTTGTACATGATTTTTCTTTACTACTGATATTTGGTTTTCCTCAGTCATCAGAGGAGAAAATCTCAATGTAAAGAATGCAATAAATAATTCAAATTCAGGATAGACTTTTGAAATAGTGGATTTCAGGAACTATGCTTAGCACTGCTTTGTAGGATGCAATGCTAAGAGTCCTCAGGGAGATCTCAGTGACATGAGCTGCATTTCTCTTTTCACAGTTTGGGATATGGCCTACAACATCTTTTGCCATGTCTCCCACTTATGTGCTGGTTTTCCACGTGAGAGGAAACAAGCTGCTTTGTTGCCCTGTGCTTCATGCTCAGAACCATTTTTTGTGTCAGGAGCTTAGAGCTTTACAAATGAAAAGGCATTAAATGACTACTAAGCATGAGGACTTTTGTAAATTGAAGGACTTGAACATCTATGGTACTTTCTCCTGTTTTTCTGGTCTAGTATATAATTCATGAATTCTTGTCCTCATTATGGATAATGCCAAAATTTCTGTGTTATACTCTTGTATTTTTAAATTATTCCTACAATCTGTCAAATCCATTTAGGTACATGCCACATTTGCTTTTATTTATCTACAAAGTGGAGCCTCTTATTGAATATATTTTTGGCTGCCAGCATGGATGGAAACCATCCCAAGATGTATATGAATTTAAATGGCAATAGATTGACTGGCACTAGATATGTGTTTTTAGTGTCAAGGCTGTGGTAATGTATATCATTAGTTGTTAAACATAGTCTGCTGTCGGCTCGGTGCCAGTGTGTGGTCTTACGTGCTGTGCCAAACCTTGCTGGGAACCTAGCATGTTCTGTAGTCCAACTGCATATTTTCTCAGTTGTAGCTGTAGAAATGAGACACCAAATGTGGTGACACAAAATAACTTCTGAACCATGCAAATGCTGTGTTCCAGCATCACATGGAAGCCAGTCTTACTTTGGTCCTGGTAGTTGTTGCTTTGTTTTCATCTTCCTTTTGGCTTCATTTGTCTTTGCTCATCCATCCTAAGTGCGAAAATGGGATTAAAAACATCCCTGAGTATCCTTCTTAGGTCCCTGTTGATTGTGAATATCTGTAGTGGTTTCTTGCCAGTTACTTTCCACAATCACAACATAAATATGCTTGTGGGAGTGCAAGGCAATGGGGAAAGTTATGCCCTGGATTAGAATCTCTTTATCTGGTGCATTTGCTATCAGATGGTGGGATAAAAAAGTCTCTATCACCTTTTTCTTTGTTGCTTGTCCACCTTTCTGTTTCATCCAGCTCTGACAAATGTGCAGAAGGGAGATCATTGAGTGCTCTTCTCACCTTTGCTGCAGAGGATGGGTAACCAGATACAAAGAAAGGCCATTTCACAAAGTGTTAGTATAATGTGTTCCCTCAGTGGTCTGAGTTTCCAGGTTGAAAAATACTAAGGCACAAACCCAGCAATCAATTAAAACTGTTTTATGGAATAATACATTTTTTTAAATTATTATTTTTACTTTTTGCTAGGCTTCTTCCATGACCTTTATTGATGACCTGGTTAAAAAGATGGAAATTATCTTATATTAGATTACAGGAAAAGTTTGAAAGAGTGGTTCAACTCTGCTGTCCTAGGAAAGACTTCAAGGTTTCACTGGAAGAAAAAAACTACAGCAGGAACTGAAAGGCCTCATGATGTAGTATTTTACTAGAGGGGGACAGTTTCACATTGGGGAAACAACTAAAACTGTGCTAACATCGAGATCCACAGAACTAGAGGTGCTTCCTCTTGAAGTAGTTTTTAAGATATCTCAGTGAAAGATGACTGGCAGCATTTTAGACTTTATTTAAAAGGACTATGGGGCCTCCAAAATGGCTTATTTGTTCTTTGACTTGTATTAAGTGTAAGTGCAGTAAGTGTTAAAGGGGCTTAAATTTTAGGGTTTTGTTTAGCCTTTCAAAGCCCAATACTAGAAGAAAAAATTGTATAGAACCTATCAAACTAACAATTAAAGCCTTTTCCCTTCTCACTACATCTTTTGATTTAAACCTTGGAGTCTTTGCAGTTCAAATGCTGCAGCAGCCTGCAGAGGAACTGAGAAATGAAAGGAACTCCAAACAGACTAGGATAGTTTCATCTCTAAGCAGTTACCTGCAGAGTAGATGAACCAAAAAAGGATCCCACCTGGAAACCATACCCATCCATATGTAGAACAGTCAATATTTGTTCAGATTTAACTACAGCAGTTTTAACTGTACTGTCCAATTTTACTGAGATTGAATAGCTTCTGACCAAATTAATTTGAAACAACAATTATCTGAACATACCTAGAGTTCAAAGAAAAATTGACAGCTAGAAGTGACCTGCCTGAAATTAATCAGTGCTCTTCTGTCTCACAGTGCATATGTGTCCATCAGCAGAAATATTGCCAGGTCCAATTATCACAAATTGGCAGTTAATCTGACTGCGAAATACAAGGCTAAGTATTTAGGGACCAAAGCTTCACTTGTTAACACAGAGTACAAAAAATCATGAAAATACTAGAAATGAGAGAGAAAAGTAATATAAAGAGGAATCTGTATCTCTGTATTGTCTCCAACCAATTGGTTGTGGACCTGATGGAGTGAAATAAGGATTGCTGTGCTACTAGACCAGTTCAGCTACTGACATGCAGGATATCAAAGACCTGGAGCTGTGAACCTATGTGTGAAACTCTTTGGGAAACAGGTTAACAAAACATTTTGTTTGCTTGGAACTTAGGTTTTTTAGTGATATAGGTTAGAAAGCATTAAAAAAGAGCTGCACTTCCCATGGTTTATACAAGATGCTTACAGAGTTTGTGAAAGTGGATAAATACTTTATTTACCACAACCCCCCGCCCCACAAAAAAAAAGAAAAAAACCACCCAATTTTTCTTTTTGTATGTAGCAAAATGAGCCACAAGATAATTACAAATAGACTGGACAGTGGCCTTGCACTGAAATAGTTATCCTTTCATTGAACAAAAAATTAATGTTTTTGTGTAACAAAGGGCACAGGCAATGTTTTACATTTCGTTCCTCATTTTTCTTTTCCCTCTGGCAGAACTATTTAATTGGTGGTTAGTGAAACTCTGTGCACTTTAGAACTTCACCTCTTTTAATTGAAATTGAGATACCATGACTGCTCAGAATTGCAGCTGGTTCTCCCTGCAAAATCTATTCCATATTTCACTTCATATTGAGTAACGGTTTTCCCTTGTTAGCAACATGAAAAAAAAAATCGTTTCTTTCTGTGAAAGGAAATAGGTGGCATCATATGAAGCTATCAGATAACAGGCTGAATGGGAGAAAGGAGGCAGGACCCCTCATAAAGCTAGGCTGAAATTCATGAGTGCTGGTCTTAACAAATGCCCTGAGGTTAACTGGGTGCTGAGCCAGTTTATAAAGCAAAGCCCATTAAGGCTTTTATATAGGAAAGTTCCAGAGGGGGCTCAGGTTATGCTTGAATGGCAAATTATTGAAGATTGGAAAAGTATCATTGTTGATTGCCTTATTTGGTGTTTCTCCATGGATATCCTCTTTTGGTTGCTGTTGGAGAGAAGACATTAATGCAGTTACACTCTGTATGAGGAGGTGTCTGTTCAAGTTTGTATATTAAGTGAATGTTTGTACAGTACGTACAAAGCAAGAAGATCTCCTGCCCCTCAGCTAAGCCCCCCATTTGTTATGCTTCAGGATTCCCTCTTCACTCTTTCCTTGGGCTCAATATAAATTTTATTTGTTTTCTACAAACTGAAAAAAACTTGAAAGAGTGAAGTGTAGCTTCATTCTCATCCCTCTCTGACACTGAGGAGCTTTTAGGTAATTGTCTAGAGCATTCTCCAGGCAGGGAGGGTGGGTCTAGGTCTGTTTATGGGCGTCTGGGGTTGGGACTCTCATACTGCATATGTATGTACTCAAAAATCTACTGCTGGTTGCAGTAGTAGCTGAGCCTGGAAAGCAAAGAATGAACCCTGTCATCCCATGGCAGCTTTCCATGCAATTCATAGATCCATTATGAAATTCTTAAGTACTGTCCATGTAGGGAGTTATTTTTTCTGCTATGTGGGCTGCAGTCCTTGCTTTGGACTATAAAATGTCCTGTGAGACTGATACTAGCAACAGTAATACACTTAATTCACTGATATATAGAATACTGTTGCATGAAGTCTTAATTGCAAAATTAATTACAGCTGGCTTTACACATCTTCACACCATTGTAAAATTAGCCCATGTCTACAAACAAAGGCTAATGGTGAAAGGTAACAGGCCAGAGGCACTGCTTGTATACATACATTGGTGCAAGTTTTTAAAATTAATTGAAATTATTCCTTAATTAAAACAAGTGTAAATTTGACCAGGTATGTTAAACTGTGAAGATGTGTCTAATGATGTATCACAGGGGAGATTTTTAAGTTTGGCCTGGATTAACATCAGCATTAATGACCTGGAAGAAGGAGGCAGTCAGCATGTTCATTAAATTTGCATGTGATACAAAGATTAGTTTCAACTATCATTGAAGGTACAAAACCACAAAGGGGCAGAAAAAAGCTTGACAGAACAAAACCAATAAATAAATAAATAAAAGAAAAATAAAGAAGAGATTCAGCTCAGCAAATTGTAGGTTGACAAATGTAATAATATCCTGAATTACAGTGTAGGAAGAAGTCCAGGTAATGCTGACAGACAGTTTTCTCATACAATTAATGATGATAGCAATACTAATAATCATATATGTCAAAACAACAGGTGAAGAAATCATGTTTGCACTCTTATTAATAGGATCACACCACTGATACACTTTTTTAAACAGGGACACACATTGTGTAGAGTTTTGGGTATGATAAATATTGAAAGATTGGAAGGAAATCAAAAGAATACCTATAAATATACCATTGTTAAGTAAGACCTATAGAATGTAGTGGAGCTAAAATATATTTTCAGGGAGGAGTTATGTTGTGGAGGAATATTAGAAAACTGCAGATGTGTGTTCGGGTTAATGCGATGGGGTGAGACTGGAGCAAGGGGAATGGAATCACAGCAGTATAGATTTGAACAGAGCATAAGAAAAATATCTTGGAAGTAAAAGCTTTTCATCTGAGAACTAAATTCCCTAAGGATGCTTGGCATTTAACATGTCTGTGTATTTTAGCCTCTCTGTTATATTTTGTCTTCCCAAACCACTGTGAGATATCCAAGTGCTATTATCCTTATTTACCTGGTGAAATGTTAAGGATGCTGCTTGACATCACTGCCAAGTTCTCATGGGCTGTTGCTGCTGGCAGGGAATGGATCTGCTCACACTTCCCTACAAAAAAGGACAGCACAAGTGCCTTGAGTTGTAAATAGATATAAGCAAAGGATCCAGAAAACTAATGGTGATTTTTTTTTCTATTATGATTTTTTATTTTTTTATAACATGAAGACTCACAGTAAGGCTATTTGTATTTATTACATCAGTCTCAAATTATAAGTGCTGTATTTTTTAATCTTCTCCAGCATTGAGGGTCTGGTGGCTGTACTACATTTTACCCTGAACAAGGCAGTTATCTCAAAGTACTAGATGTATTAAAAGACTGCTTTGCCTGAGGTATGATCTTTGCAGTGTCCAATATTGCTCTTCCTTTTGAGTAATCACTTTTATTGGAAAGGAGGAGGAAAATACTCTTTTTTTCTTTAATTATGCTGAAATTAGTAACAAATGCTTCAGAAGAAAAAACATCAGTATTTTTTTTTTCACAGAGCAGTTGCAGGATGATGGATATTTTTGCAAGAAACATTTCTTAATTAATATCTTCTTTTTGGTGATGGCCTTATCAGCTGTTGTAGTGAATTTAGTGAGTTTTTAATTTACGTGTTTCAATTTAATTAATTTTCTTCTTAAATTTTCAGTGGTGAATGTATAGGAAGGGTTGATATAAGTTAAAATTCCTGCTTCAGGTAGCTGGAATAAATTGGCAGATCAAACCAGCAGCTATTACTCACTATCTTTTTTAAAATAAATAATTTTTTTGCCATCATATGATCCTTAAAGTCTTTGAAATTGTTTTCCAGCCTAAGCTGTAATTACTGTATCAGGAATGAGAACTCTGGAGACCTTTATTTGTAAAGGCACTAAACAATCAAGCCTCAGCAATATGTGGAACCAATAGAAGGAAGGATCATTTCTAACATATTGTAATTGATCCACTGTTCTCATTCAAAAAAGTTAACTTCAACACAATATTGGAAATAATCATGGGACTCTAAATATCAGTGAATAATGAACACTAGACTTTTGGAGAAAACCCTGGAGATTACCTTTAAGTTGCTTTTCTGCCAGACATCCTGTGTTTCATAAGCCAATGGACTTAATCACTTCATGCTGCTGAAAAATGGTGTAATTATATTTCTTTTTCCATCTTTTCAGAGACAGTAAGCTTTTCACAGTAGGTAATGTCTTTTGCCATGTGTTTGTTCTGGTTTAGACTGGAAGTGTTTTGGGATCTCCAGATGCTACTATAATATAGATAACCAACAAAAAAATCTTGTGTCTTGTCAGCAGGACCCTTCTATCTGAAACACCAGAACACAAGACATAGAAGGGCTATGTTTTTAGTTTTTTATTTCTTTATAACCCAGAAGAAAACTTGGGAAAGGTACTAATGAGATATTGTAATTAAGATGACCTAAAAAATTTGGCACCACAGCTGTGGGAGAGAGCAAGGTACACGGCAAACACTCAACAGTAACAGCCATGCTGCAAGGTTACTGGGCAGAATTTCAAAGCTGAGAGAGCAGCCCAGGAGACTCCCACCTGTTCATCATAAGAATCCCTTCATACTGCATGCTCCAAAATTTCATGAAGAAAAACCAACCTGTGTACGGGCTTAGAGAACGCACAGTTTGTGCCTACTCTGTCCTGCCTGTCATAGCTTATATGCATGTCTCTTGGCAAAGGTGCCTTAGGCTAAGGATTTAGTTTCTTTCTTGCCTGATTTCCTCCTAGGCACGATTTTGAATTTTTGGCCACTTACTGACTAAGCTTTAACAGCTTTGTATTTTGAATATAGGTCTTCAGAATACTGGCATCAGAAATTAAACTATCAACATTAATCAATCAAAATAGCTGCTGTATGATTCAATATACTCCTGCAATAGGAAAGCAATGAAACACTAATTTATGAATCCACTAAAGGGGTGAATAACAATATAAAGCATAAATATCTTAAACATAACATACATCCATATGTTTTGAGGAACTAAAACTAAGCTGGGAAAACATCTGGTCCAGTGCTATTAATTTTTAATTTATCTTTAAATAATGGAGAGGTTGTAGAAGTCTGGAAGAGCACTAATGTATTTTCACAATTCATTAAAGTGAACAAAATGGCTTGGTAAACCTGATACCAACTTACCAGTCATACAGATCATGATTTCATACTCAGTTGCTGAAGGTGCATGAGAAGCAGATCAGTAAACTGAAGGAGTTGAGTGATGCCCTACTTACATCTATACTATCTGTGGTTTATAGATTTTACTTTAGACTGGGTTTAATATGGTCCTTTTCAGTGAGTATGGCCCAACATAAATATGTTGCTCCAGGAAAAAAGATTAAGTGTAGGGGAAGAGCTGTGTTCAGAAGAGCAGTGTCTCTCCAAAGGATGTAGATGCCAAGGCAGTTCAACAGCAGTTTTCAGTTTGATACAATATACAACACTGGCATATACCAGAAGAAATGCTTGTGAAAATCAGGCAACATATAGATATAAGATTAATGTAAAGGAAATTTTTACACTTTCCATTAAAATGGTGGTTAAGTGTCTGAAGTATATTTTTAATTAAAAAGGGAAGAAATTGTGGAATATAATTGTGGAAAGAGTGCAGAGAGTGGTGAATAAATGGACAAAAAGGTTCTATATCTAGGATGTTAAGGACTATTCTGCACATATTTCTGCTTCACAGCTTCTGATATGCTTTCTCCTCCTTACTGAGCTTAATGTATGTGGAGGCTCTCCTGCATCTCTCACTTTATGTATGCTGGCAAGCTGCCATTCCTGGGCACTGAAAATGTAAATTTATGTGTCAAGCCGTGAAGAGGGAACACTGCAGTGTTGTCTTTCCTGCTAAGAAAGTCTGTGTGCCACTGTGCCATAGCTCTGTCCCTGCCTTTCCCCTGCCTCTTTGATTAGATTTCTGGGCACACCAGCTCTGAGATAGTGTTGACTGTATGTCTCTGCATCCAGGTGTGTGCTCCTCTCCCTCTCCCTCTCCCTCTTCCTCTCCCTCTCCCTCTCCCTCTTCCACTTCTCTCCCTCCCTCTTCTCTCTTCTCTCTTCTCTCTTTTGTTTTTCCGTTTTCCCCCCTCACCTCTTTTCAGTCCTTTGCTCTAGGTCAGGTTGTCCATTCTGGCTTCAAACTAGTAGAGTGGTGCAAAGCATTGTTATCAATACTACTAATTTGTACAAAGTGCTTTGCCTTTTGTTTGTACAAGGTGCCTGTTTATCAGCATTTCTAAATACAAGTACCTAGCTGTAACTGCAGACACACAAAGCATTTCAGCACAGAAACTGCTTGAGGTCATCTCTGAAGTGAAATCTAACATGACAATGAACTCTTTGAAGTACCCAGTCTATCAGTTACTCCATATGCCTGCTGTGAAGTGATAGTGATGTGGAGTGCAGGCACATGGAGAAAAATACAGTTATGAAAGGTTTATCAAGTCCATCAGAAAATGAAAGCCTGTATATCAACAATAAATTAGAAGAAAACATAAACAAAGCCAAAACAACATTCCAAATAAATCACATTATGGTATGTGCATAATATAATTAGCCTGTGCCTCAGGTTTAATGCAGTAATGTTATACTGAAATAGCAGTCAGAGCTTTCATTCTAAGTTCAAAACATTTGGAAATATCTTCTCTGCCTTTTCAATTCATATTAATTTGCCTTTTTTTCTTTGAAAAAAAAAATAAATTGAGCTCTGGAGGATAATATTTCTGAGAGGAGAAGTTATACTTGTGATAATACTTCATCACATCTATCCTAGCTAGCAAGATTTAATGCTTGACTAATAGGGCATTCATAGGTCTGTAATGGGTACTATCAGAAACACTATTGGGTGGGTGTTAGAAGACCTGACTTCTCTGCAATGTAAATATACTCAATTTGTGAATACAAAACACAGGTTTGTTTTGTTTTGTTTTGTTTTTCATTTCACCAGGGCAATAGTGTATTTGAACAAAAATGTTATTTAGGACAGGAAATATCTGTTGTCTCCTATCTACATGACAGTAGTTTACATACTTTTTCATGATGACTATTGCTATTTCATTTTTACAAAATACAGCTGTTGCAGGCTCTCTAAGAGAAAATAAGAGGTTTTAATCTGCAAATACAGCATAATACCTATTCCCGAGTCAATTTCTGCTTTGCTCACTAAGGCAAATGGTGTAAATTGGTTTAAATAGGTGGTGGAATTGAAGTGACAAGAGTAATTTATACTACCTGAGGTTCTGTCTGCTCCTTTAAAAGATGAGACACTGTTAGAATCTTTGCAGACTGGTCTAATTGGGAAGGCTCCAAGGATGCTCAGTGCTCTCTTAAGTTCCCTTGGGTCCTGCAGCTCATTTTGTAGAGTCTATGGGCAGTCCTGCAGAACAGCTTGGTTATCAGATGCCTTCCTCTATGGTCTCTATAGCTATTTCCATTCTAGTAGATATAGCAGTATCTACCTCAAGTCCTTTTTATAGATAATGTTCACAGGTCATAGAATTATAGATTGGTTTGGGTTGGAAGGGATTTTAAAGATTATCTAGTTCCAACTCCCTTGCCATAGGCAGGGACACCTTCCACTAAACTAGGTTGCTTAAAGCCCCATCCAACCTCTCCTTGAGGACCAAACATACATAATTTTCACACACTGCTGCTAACATTTTATCCATGAGCTATGCTTGTAGCAAACTATGAAAGTGTGATACCAGATGTGTGTGACTAGAATGCCAAGAGAACTCAAGTTTATGTTATTTTATATATGGTCCTTACCATTAAAATGTATTTTAAAGCAGTGCAAGTTTTTCTATTGCAGATTTCTTAGCTGGGGAAAGGAAATGAACAACTGCCAATTTGTTCTTCTTTTTATTCTAGAATAAGGAGCAGCAATGTGTCACCTGAATATTCTTTCCTCCTGTCTTTCCCAATAAATTACATAGTTTCTTTTTCATGCCATATGCATCATTAAACATTGCATGTATTTCCCAGTGCTTTTCCATCTTAACACTGAGGAAGCCAGTAATGAGATTAATCTTTGTCACCAACAATTACTTGTGTAGCTGTAAGGGAGGAATATTATATGTATAAATGCATAACAGGAGTCAAAGGTCTACTAAATTAAGGGCATCTGTCAGTGTACTCACTTTCTCATAGCTCTTCATCATATTCCTGTGATGCTGTTATATTCAGGTATTTAAATGCTAATCCAGAGATCCAAATGATTGGTAGTTAACCACCTGCTCTTGATATAAACAGTAATAGCAAAGAGAAACCCAGACCTGGATCTGTGGCTCTATATTCACTGTAGGGCTCTGAGGTGGCTTTCCCTGAGAACATGAGGTTGCAATTGATCCTATAAACAGGTATGACCTCATTGTATGGTTGCATTAAGGAGGAGGATTTAGTGTTCCTGGTTTGTGGAAACATATGCTGGAGAAGTCTCCTGCAACTCCAATGGAGACCTTCCCATTGCAATTCTGCTCTTCTGTGCTGCTGAATCCTTCCACTCTGATGACCTCTGTGAATTCTGTGTTGGTGACAGCCCATATTTCTTGCAAAATGTAAGATAGTATAAAAAGGTAGGTGCTGTACATGGTGAGAGGGAGGGAGTATTCTGGATTAATTTTTCTTAACATTGCATGTACTTCTTTGTAAGTAACACTGCAGAGCTGTGTGGGTACACATGAACAACACAAAGCCACCAGTATGTTAACAATTAACTCTTTTTCTTCATCACAATAGAAGAAATAGGGTTTTGACAGACAAAGAAGTAGAGCATACTTTATAGTGACCCAGATAAGCAAGATGTATCTGGGAAATGCTAATAAGCATTTTACCTCTCTGCTCTCTTTCTGCATGAGTGATTTACCATTTAATACAGCACATTGCTATGCAGGTATCCTTCCTCTCCATGATCCTCTATGCCACTTAATAAGCTCTTCGTTTCAGCTGGGCTTGTTAACACAAGCAGTGTGTAGCATTAATACCTGTTACTGTGTTCAGTTCTTCCCTTAGCTTGGGCATGGCTGTTAGCAGACTTCATTTTGCATTTAAGCCATGGCCTATGAATGAAAGTCCCACAGCCCAGAAAAACAGATATGTATATAGAACCAGCTTCCTGATCCTGACAACCTGGTGTCAAGGCTCCAGGTGTTAGAGATGTAATTTTCAGTCCTTATTAGCCAAGGTGCTAAAATGGTGAGAGGTGTTACTCTCAGCATTTAGAGCTGAGCAGAGGGCTCCACTAGTTCTGAAGTTGATGCTGCATTTTAGGAATCCTTCAGAATGAAGAAAGTGATAAAACACTGTGTAATAATAGGAAGGTGGTGTTTATTTTCCCTTCTGTCCCAGCCTCAAAGGTAATAAGATGATAAGGAAATTTGAGCAAAAGAGATTTCACTGTCTCATGTCTATTAAGTTCATTTACTTCATAAAATATGTTTAGAATACAGATATGTCTAAATCTTTTTCCTCTTTACTATCTAACTAGCTAATTTGGTATCTACAGCCAAGAGCTATTACTGAAGGGAGTTTTCTAGACTTATTTTAGAAAAAAAATTGTTTATTTTCAGCTTAAAAAAAGAGCTTGATAGGGAAAGGTGTCCTTCATATAAGACAAAGGGACACTCCACAGAGGTGCAAGAGGTGAGTTTTCTCTCATACTGAGATACAAATGGATTTTGGTCTCATATTCTGTATAAGTGCTTAATTCCTAGTACCAAGATATGCTGTGTTCTTAGAGTGAGAAGGACACCACTACACCTTATTCTAGGTCTGAGCTTTTATTTCCATGTTACACACCCTCTGGGAAGGGCTGTAGGTCAAAGTACTTGTAAAGATAGTGAGGAATTATTTGGTGTCTGGATATTACGTGGGTTTATGTGCCAGGCAGGTGTCAAATGACTTGCCATTGCCAGGAGCAAGGTAGAGCCACAAAGATGATGAAGGGGCTGGAACATCTTCCTTATGAGGAAAGGCTGAGGGAGCTGGGTCTCTTTAGCTTGGACGAAGAGGAGGCTAAGGGGTGACCTCACCTATGCTTTTAAATATGTGAAGGGTGGCTGTCGGGAGGATGGGGTCAGGCTCTTCTCAGTGGAGCCCAGTGACAGGACAAGAGGCAATGGTTGCTTGTTGTAAGCTGAAGCATAGGAGAATTCGTGTGAATACACGTAGAAATTTTTTCCCAGTTCAGGTGCCAGAGCACTGGAAGAGACTGCCCAGAGAGGTTGTGGAGTCTCCTTCTCTGGAGATATTCAAAACCCGTCTGGACGCGCTTCTATGTGACCTGGGCTAGGGAATCCTGCTGCGGCAGGGGGGTTGGACTAGACGATCTTTCGAGGTCCCTTCCAACTCCTAATATTCTGTGATTCTGTGTGATTCTGTGATTTCCTAGTAGGTCCAGAAGCTAAATATGAAGAGCATCTTGATTTCATGTCTCCAAAAGAAAGGTGGCAATAGAAAGTAGATTTTTAGGAGCCTGAGGCTTCATTTTAGTTCTTTTCTGCATATTCCTCTCTTCTGTGACTCTGTTTCCTCCTCTATTAAGTTTGACTAATAGTAGCTACGTCATGAAGGATTTCCAAGTCCAAAGTAATTAAGTCTGAAAAGCATGTTGAGACATTCAGATGGAAAGCAGTGTCTAACTGCACTGGTATAATTATACACTGCATAACTGATCCAAGTACCAGAGAAAAGTGAAACATGAAAGAACAGCTAAATTTATCCTAGAAAATGGGTTCAGCAGTTCAGCATTCAGATTTAGATCAGTAGAACAGGCTCACTGCTGTTAAAAGCCACATAATCAGCTAATTTTGGCTGATGTACTGTTGGTTGTTGTGAAATGCCTTTTTATGTATGTTGGTTTAGTTACTAATTAAGAGAAATTTTAGCATACAATTAACATGATTTTGTTTTAAAAATGTTCTCTGGGTGAAACATTTGTTGCTTGATTGCAGTTCTTAAATATTTTCCTTCCATTAAACTTACTATACTTTTTAAAAAATCACAGCATTGATAAAGTATTTTTAGGATACTGGGATAAACAATTTTGCACAAAATTTGCATACTGCAAATGGAGAATCAGAAAATACTTAAAATCTGCCTGATGGTGTGAAAAGTTGATGATTGGGTTAGAGGTCCAATATTTAATCCCTTAGCCTTTTTAACCATCAAAGTGTAAAACAAATGCCACCATAATCTGTCAGTGACTTAATCTGATTTATGAAACAGTTAATGTGTTATTTCCCAAATTCTGATTGCAGTGCTTGTGCAAAATGAGATTTTATAGCTCATGTTTGTGTCTTCAAAATTATTTGTGTTAGCTGATAGAGGTGTTGCTTATGATTTTCCCAATGCCACCAGCTTAAGATGTCCAGTAGCTTTAACTGATTTTAAAGTACAGCAACCCCTTCAGTAGAAGAGATAATATAAATATGTATCTGGAATTTAACCTAATGTTTAGGTGTGCTGCAGCATCATGCAGGTCAAAGTAGTGCTGCACAGAATCTTTGACTTAAAAAAAGAGAATTATAAAAGTAACCACCCAACACCATACTCATAAACATGTCCAGGGCCAAATTTTCAGTTAGTGTGAATTGAGCTAATATTAGTGCATGCAATGGAGTGAACGTATATTATACTGGTTGTGCCTCTGGCCCAGGGAGTTAAAGCATGAGAATCATGTCCTTCCAAATCTTTTTCACAGCAGAAGCAAGCAGAAGGGACTGTCCTTAGCTGATGGCTCCATGTCTTGTTGAGTGCTGAGTGACTGTGCAAAGAGCTTTGCCAGACTACATGGGGGTACAGTACTTCAGCCAAGTAGAAGCATCTGGCCAGGTTGAAAAATGAAGTTATGTACTGCCCAGGGTGCTGTCCTGTTGTAGGCTTATACACAGGAGTAAAAACCACCCCAGTGTGCAACATTAAACTCATAATGCTGTTGGTGCTACTGCACATACTCTGTGTGCTAAAATGCACATGCTCTTTATTGCTTGAAGTGATTATTAAAAATACTATGTACTTGAGAACAGTAGGAGTATAATTCATATTATAATACATTAATGATGATCAGAATTCTTATTAGGCTCTTAAATCTCAATGAGATTTGTGATTTTGGATGATATAGTGGTTGTTGAGTTTTAAGTGCTAAAATAAATGCTGCAATTACCACTGAGTAATGAAAGAATGGCTGGTTAAGTTTTACTCTGTTACTGATAAGTGATTGTTGCATGAGAGAGAAACACAGAAAAGTGCTACTGCTGCTTATTCATGCTGCAGAAATCAGATTTTTTTTCCTATCAGATGCAGAGAAATCAGGCATAAATCATAGAATCATGTAGGTTGGAAAAGACCTTTAAGATCATCAAGTCCAGCCATTGACCCAATACCACCATGCCACTAAACCATGTCGTGAAGTGCTATGTCTACACTTTTTTTAAATACCTCCAGGGATGGTGACTCCACCACTTCCCTGGGGAGCCTGGTCCAATGCTTAACCAATTGTAGAAGTACTTACCTAAAAACGGGTTTCAAATAAAATCTGTGCTGAGAATCAAGTAGTAATAAAGCCTCCTGGAAAAAGAAAAATTCAGAAAAGATGACAGTAATAAATTCATCTCAGGGTTTTTAAGTTGCTTCTTTTGCTACTTAATGGAATGGCTATTTAAGGATTCTAACTTCTTTAAAAACCCCCAAATCATTCTAAAATGTATTATCATTTGTAATATCATTCATATCATAAATTACTTTGTTATTCTAAATTGTAATTTAATGTATAAAATTTACAATTACGTTTTATTTTTCAAGGTAAAATAATTTCAGCTGAATTATTCTGAGTGAAAAGTTCTAACTGGTGCTATTTATTTGAGCAACTTGTAGTGGCCATATTTCAATTAGAGCACATTGGTAAGCATAATATCTATTTTTAAAAATCAAACACATAGCAACTGTTGGGCTGGATTTGACTGCTCATAGTTTGACTGTATCTATTCATGATACTCTGCTGATGTTACAATCCAGGTTTTTTGTTCCTTCGTTAGAGGGTTCTAGATCACTCTATTTTGATCTTTCTCACTCTCCCCCAACCGAGCCAACGCTGCTCCCTCATCTCACTCCCTGTCAGAGGGGACAGCTGGCCCTCTGCTGGCTAAACCAGCAGGGACAAGGGACTCTGGCCACAGGTTTTGCTCTGCTATAGAAATACGCTGCGACAGAGGCGTTTTTTGACCTTTAAACGCTGCTGAAGGCAAAAATTTTGGGTTGGAGGAAGAGTAAAACTTTGTGATTCGTTCTGGTTGCCTCAGGGAGTGAGCATAGATGTGTTTCTTCAGGGGATGATTTAGGGGTAAGAGTAGTGTAGGGATACCGGTTGGACTAGATGATCTTGAGGGTCCTTTCCAACGGTAATGATTCTGTGATTCTGTGAAAGAGCCAGCACCCGGAGTGCTCCTGGGCACAGGGGCCCGCAGGCGACTTGGGCAAGGCACTGCCTGTGGCTTGGGTGCCCACAGACGTCAGGTTCTTGTTCTGCTTGGTTGTTTATTATTTTTATTATTATTAACAAATTATTTAAAAATATTTTAAAAAACAATTACATTATTACTACTATTGCTATTATTACGGTGTTTGGAGTGTTCTTAGCCGATCGCTCCGCGTTAGGTTTAGGGATCCACGGAGCCCCGAGTGCAGGAGCTCCCTCCCCGCCTCTGACGGCAGGTGGCGCTGTCGGAGCGCAGGCCCCCGTGGCCCCGGCCGAGGCCCGGTAAAGCTACTGCCGCTCCCACGCCGACGCCGTGCCAGCCTCCCTAGAAAGTATTATCCTAAAAGTCCGCTACTTGTGTGTCCAGCTACTGGACAGCTCTTGTTTTGTTTGCTCATACCCGGTGTAAATAAGTCAGTTATAGAACTACTAGTTTAGTTTAGAAGTGAAAATGTACTTTTTGTTTGTTTGTTTTTTTCTGGTAGAAGGTAAAGAAGCCTGTGAGGGAGTTTGAAGTGTCAATGGCTGTATGTGATCCATGGCCAGCCAGCCTTTGCCAGGAATGCTGGAGGCCAAGTAAACCCTGGCTGCTGATTGCTGTCTGTGCTGCCATCATAAGAGTGTGTTGATGCGGGAGCTGTACAAACAAAGCTAAAAGGAAGATGAGTACCCCAGCTGTTAAAGATAAATGATAGCAGATTACCTGCAAGGGGTGAATAAGGTAGTGTCATTTAGGACAGTGGGAAGTTGTTGCAGGGTACTGCCTGGCTTTCATCAGGGTTTTGGGCATCCTTCCTTTATTTTATTGGGAAAAAGGAAGTTTGAGTCTGATTTTAGCCACTGGAATTGAGCAGCCTGTCAATCACCCACAGAAAGATGTTAGCTTGGACAAGATACAGGATTGTGACAAACACATGAGGCTGTAAATTATCAACAGTAGCTAGTGAATGGTAGTGGAACTTGCAGCTATGGATGATGTAACCTGGATACAAAATGTAGAGGGGAATCATAAAATAAAAAGACTGTAGCTAAAGGCCTACAAAAATCCAATAAAAATCCTGCAGAAAAATGTCAAGGTTCTGCTAAACTTGATGTAGTAGAGATCAAAGTAATGGAAGGAGAACCAGGAGAGGATATCAGAGAAACAGAGGAAAAAAACCCCTATTCTCAGGAGAACCATTGTGCATTTAAAAGATGAAGTCTGAAGATGGATTCTTGAGATTGGCTAATGAGAGGTTATTAGAAAAAAGTAATTGTTTTATTGTGGGCATATTGCAAAGAGCAAATCTGATTACAACTGGCTGGTGATCTCATTAATGAACTGTACTTAGCTCATACTATGTATTTTCTTTTTATGTTCAAAACTGAGGGTTCAGAGCCTCTAATGCATCCTTCTGCAACCCACATATTTGATAAATGTGGCAAGGTTAGACAAGGAGATATTCGTATGTGTCAGAGACAGTTAAGGAACTAGAGAATTCTTTGGATGTTATTCAAGCCACTGACCCTGAAAAGATTGACATATGATAACGCAGTGAGACAGCCAGGTTGGGAGTTACTCTGGTTTGAGGTCGTGCCTCTCTGCTGGTGAAAGATGACTCTTACTCTAGCTTTGCCCTCCAAAGTAAGAGTCATCTCTTTCTCTGTGCTTTGATTTTATTCTTTAGGTATTTCAAGGTATGAGCCTGTCTAGGAAAGAAGTTTCTGAAAAAAGTATTTTGATCCAGAAGTATACTATGGAGAAGAAACTCTCCAGAAACTATAAATATTTTGTTTTATTTGCTTGTGACTTGAAAGTAAGGACAGGGTAATACTAAGCATATTATATCCTTGCATCTGAAGAATAGGGGTATTAACCACATGCTGGGAATGCATCCCAAACCAGTTGTTACCATTTAATAAAATATCATGATATTATAAATTCTGGATTTCATCTACATATTTTGGTGGATGAAAAGCTTGACAATGTGAGCTTGCATCCCAGAAAGCTAAGCAAATGCTGGGTGGCATCAAAAAGATTGTAGCTAGTAGATAGAGGCAGGTTATTCTGCCCCTCTACTCTGGTGAGACCCCATCTGGAGTACTGCCTCCAGCTCTGGAGTCCTCAGCGTAAGAAGGACATGAGTCTGTTGGAGCAGGTCCAGAGGAGAGCTGCAAAAATGATCAGAGAATTAGAATATCTCTCCCATGAAGAAAGGCTGAGAGAGTTGAGGTTGTTCAGCATGGAGAAGAGAAGGCTCCAGGGATACCTTATTGCACCTATCAGTACTTAAAAGAAGCCTATAAGACAGATGAAGACAGTCTTTTTAGCAAGGTCTGTTGGGATAGGACAAGTGGTAGTGGCATTAAACTGAAGGAGGAAGATTTAGACTGGATATAAGGAATTGAGAGTGGTGAAACACAGGAAAAGGTTGCCCAAAAAGGTAGTGAATGCTCCATCCCTGGGAACATTCAAGGTCAGGTTGGACAGGGCTCTGAGCAACCTTATCTAGTTAGAGGTGTCCTTGCTCACAGCAGGGAGATTGCACTAGAAGACCTCTAAAGGTCCCTTCCAACACAAACCTTTATGATTCTCTAATTTATGATCCACATGCATTTCAATATGCACAAGCTAAGGCCATGGAATGATTGTTCAGCTCTGGAAATCACTTCTTTTCTGTTTCATGAAATAAGAGATGTTTGGCCTTTGTTATGAATGCTTTCCAATTGCAATCTAAATTCTCAGATAAGTTGAAAAGCGAGGACTTGGTGTGTCTCAAAATAAGCTTCTTCCTGGGAAACTGATGAAGAGCTAAGAGTGAAAGGTTTTATATTTTAATGAGATGAGTCAGAAACATTTAATTAATAATGTCTTGAAAAGAATGTTTTGGATAGGCAATTATCAAAATAATATAAATAGATTTTACTCTGAGATATTTATATCACTGATATGTAAATTTAATGTTAAAATCTGGCCTCAGTGCTCCGCTGTGGATTCAAAGATTGGTCTTATGAAGAAATAATAGGCAAAGTAACAAATGGCAGGAGGGATAAAATCAGTATCTGTTATCTGTTCTCATGATTTATAAAAACAAACAGCCAGTTAAGTTTATGAAAACCCAAAAAATTAATTGAGACCCAATATGGTTTGAGGCAAATTTCTGTTTAGGAAGATGTAAAATATCATCGCTAGCAGACTGGATATGAACCTGATAGACCTCTGTTGGTGAGAAATACTGTATATAATCAAGATAAGCCTTAGCAGAGAGCCTTAAACCACAAGGAAATAGGAGTTCTAAGAGGAGTTTACAGACTGAGCATACCCAGGGGCCACCAGGAGTAGCATACAGAATAATCAACATGGTGAGAATTAATGGAAAGTGCATATAGGCTGGCTGAAATACAACAATAAATACAATTCTGTCTGTATGTGATTTTACATTTCCTTCCCAATCTGTAGTGCCATGACTCTGAGGTGGCTGAGGACTTTAATGCAGGTCTGAAATAACCATTTACTTGGTTCACCATGCAGATGAAGCTAGTGAGGATAGGCAGTTTAAACCATTGCCACTGAAAAGGTGAATAGATTTTCCTGTCCAAGCAGAGCCTCTTTGCTACGGTGTAGCCTCAGGTCATTGACTCTTCCATACTGCAACCTTATTGAGCTTTGTGAGTCGATAGCTGCTGGAGAAATGCTTCTCCGCATACTTGCTGCCCCACATCTTTCAGATATCTGGGAACTGGTGTAAAAAGGAGGTCTCATACCAGAAAGCAGCAGGTATCTACATTTTATTATGAAAGTATTTGCACTTGAGAAGAGGCTAAAAGGTTGGTGGTTACAATAATCAACTAACTCTGTAACAAGCTGAGGCGTTCGTTTTTGTCTTTCTTCCTTTATTTTTAATTCAGAAAAGTGATATGTAAGTGCATGATTTCATTGGTCACAAGTTAAACATCACCATGTAGCATAACATCATGTTCCCATTATGGCTTTGTTGGCTTTTTTTTTATTATTTTTCCTGAAACTAATAGAATACCTCAGAAAAGCAAGAAGCTTCAGAGAAAGAACAGAAAGTTAAATTTTTAATATGAACTTAACAATGCTTAATGGGATGAATCTGATAGCCTTTTCTTGTCCTAAACTTGCCCCATTGGTCTTGACATTAAATTCATATTTTTCTGAATCTGTGTTAAAAATCCTCAGTCTGTACAGCAGGGGGCATTTGTCATTTTGCTGTTACTCATATTTTTCTCTTTTTTCTTTATTAGTCATTAGACTTGTGACAATGATTTATGAAAGTTGAAGTCTGACTATATTTTTGTGACACTAGGCTTACATATTTTCAGTTAGCATGTCCCCAGAAATGAGGCAAGGAGACATTGTATGGGTCGTCTTTTACTATCAGTGTATTTCTTTTGCCCACTCCCTCCCAGGTACACAGAAGATGTAACTAATTCCTCCTGAGAAGGAGCTGCCCAGAACTTTTGCTCTCCATCATGAGACAGAATTGCCACATGTGTTCCTAGCTAAGGACTTTTGACATGGAATTTGTTTTGTCTGGGGTTTTTGGAGGATGGAGTTTTGTGCATGAGAAATGTTTTGAGGGCATGAAGGCAAGTAGTTTTAGGCACGCATCATTTTTTTACTAGAATTAATTTACTAACTTCTACCCCACTGAATGGTGGGTATGCAGAATGTGCCTGTTTGCTTCTCTGAGTACAAAACAGGCATCCTAGAGTATCCCCACAGCCTGTGTGGTGGTGGCCTCTCTCCAAGGATCAAGAACAGTTATGTAGGAGAGGGTATAAAACCAGGACAGACACTTCCTCAAAATGCTCTCCTTGCCTCCAGCAGTTTGCAATCCAGGAAATTCCCCTGTCACAGATGGTTTTAATTGCATTAATAACCCTTGGTAGATTTTCTTCTGATTAATATATCTAATGTGTTCTAGACAGATGTAAACTTCTAGTTCAGTAATCTGTGACAAGTTCTGCAGCCTTACTGGTGTGTGAAGAAGCATCTCCTTTTTCATCCCCTTTAAACTTGTATTGGAATAGCCAGAGACCAAACAATCTCTGGCCATCCTCTGTGCCAATCATGTTTTTATAGACTGCTATCATGTTGTTAATCACCAGTCTTTTCTAAATTGATAATCATAACACACTAAATTCAATTTTATAACAGCATCCCTAAAATAATCTTCTGTAATATGAGATTTTACAGTTGTTTTCTTGGACTTTCCTTTGTGTCTGTTCATAAGCATAATGATTAACTCTGAAAGTACAAAACTGAGGAAAAAAAAGCATAAATTTTGGACAGAAGTCAACTGTAACTAAAAGCAATGATGCAGGGCTTCAGCAGCTAATCTCTAGAATAATTACAGGTTTTGATTTAATGAGGATAATGGATGTAGTTAAAGCATATACTTGTCAGATCACATCACAGCTATGGGAAGAGTGAAGTTTCAGCAGGGTTCTCTATTATGCATCAGGACATAGGCTGATGTAAAGGCCAAAACCATAAAAACTATGGATTTTACTACAGATTTATCAATAGGTGTAATATGGTTTAAATATATTGTTTAAAACCTTTTTTTAGGAAAACCTTCACCAAAAGGTGCACTGAACCTCATCAGTAGACCCAGAGCTGAAAATACACTCGTGTTTGAGGTGACAGTGTCCCTGAATAAGGTCAAATACTCATGCTGATCACAATACATGTTGCAAGCTAAGGTTCCTACGTTTTGGAGTTATTTTCTGGTTTTAGGTGTGACAGACCAAAGGTAGGAAACCAGTTACAGGATGGTGATATCCTCAAGCATGCTTCTGGAAGTGACAATAAGCCTAGCTGTGAGTTTAGTATTCTCTCCCTGCTGTGGTGCTGTTGATGATGTTGTAATTGAAGGCTGACTGTAATACTCTGGAGAAGTCAGATGTGTTGCATGCAGTTTGCTCATCTGCTCCTTGGAAGCAGAAGGAAGTTTGCAGTGAAAATGAGAAGCTGTTACCATCAGCAAAAAAATCACGGTGTGAACATTACAGAGCACCTAAGGAACATTTAATGACTTGGCAGTTTTAAGCTTTGCGTCATTGTCAAGGAGGATGGGAAAATTAATTTAATTGGTGCAATCTTTCATTTGGAGTTAAACTTAATAGGCAATTTCTTCTTGTTATGAGCATATGTTGTTTACTGGATTTGTGTTTCCAGTGTTTTATCAGCCTCACGTCACCTGATCTTACTGAGAAGGAGCTAAATTTACATTCCATCCACTTAGCTCAGGTTTCTTTGTCAAATTTATTAAGAAATTATTTATAAAATACAGAATATTGGAAAGGCTAATTAAAAGCCCACCTTGACAAATGTAACAAATTTACCTAGTATTAGTTATATTAATATGTCTCAGTCATAAATGAATAACCTATAAAATCTGGTATTTCATAAAGAAAGTGAATGAGCAATGTCTTCTGTTATGACAGGCTGGGAAGAACATCAAATGCCAGAGGAAGTTTAGTAACAAATTAGGAAGAAACTGGAATTTTTTAATGTGATAATAGAAAAAAATAGCTTGAAGACAAAGTGTGAAGAAGAAATATTAGATTTTTCAGAAAATTTTCTTCTTTTTCATTTTTAATCATCATGGATAAGTAATGTATCTAGTTTTATCACAGCTGAATAAAAATCCTTTGGTGACAGGAAATTTTATTTTTAATAAATATTAGATCCTAACATATCAATTTATGTTTGGTTCTGTTTGCATAATATTTTATGAGTGTCTGATTAAACCTTTATTAAGTCTATTCCAGGAGGCTTAATACATCTAGAGTGTTGGTTCTGCTCTGAATTGAGGCTAGCTTCATTTGTTATGAGATTCACTTCATTTGATAAATAATGTTGGCAAATAAATTGAGGTATTTTTAAACTGCATAACTCAATAGTACTGAAACACTCCAAAGTATTTTGTTCTTTATTAAAAGAAGGATTATCAATTAATAAGATACTTTCCTCACTGATCATGTAGCCTAAAGGCTGAACAATATCATCATTATTAGAATCTTATCAAGGGCAGGGTTTGAAATAAGGGAGGCTGCTTTTCTACCGTCAGCTGGTCCTGTAGACGGATCACTCATGGTATTTTTTTTTAAGGTATAAAAATAAAGTACAAGAAGAGCTTAACTTCCTTATCTCTTAACTAATTCCATTACCATAAGCTTTGCTAGCTAGATATTTGTAGAATTAGAGGACTACAGGGAACTCACCTGTAGAAAAAAGCATCTTCCTGACCAACAGAATATTGCCATTTTTCTCGGCTGTCCAATGTTACTCTGAAATGATTATCCAGAAGAATAATTTTATCATAAAACTTGCTGTTAAAGCAAGAATTCTGTTTACTTTTCATGAAGCTAGCATACTGCCAATGAAGCCAGCTATAGATAAAAAAGGAAAACATGCATATGAAAGCTATATGGTAGATCAAACAGTTTATGCTGAAAGCTACTTCACCTTCATGTTTCTTGAGTTCTGGAAAATGTCATTCATTATCTTGGCTAATTTCCTCCCCTAGTATCTCAATTTGGTATTTTGTGCATCATAAACCATGCCACATGTTGCTGTAGTATTTACACACTGTCTAGCTTCATTTCACTTTCATAATTATTATCCTATGCATTGCCAAGGTCTGGATTTGAGTATCTGACTAATTAAAATATTTGTGTGTCAAACCATCTGCATGCATAGCATGTCTTTTCTGCTCCTGTGTCCTCTGTCTTGGTCTAGCTTGTATGAAAAATATAGAAATATGGAAGTCAACAGAGTATTAAACACACAGGATTTTGATGTCAGTTGTGACAATTGAAAATGGGATACTGGATGGTCATAGGCAAATCAGAAGCTATTACTGTCAGGGCTTGATGCACCATGCTGTAGAATTTGCTGTGTCTCATGTATGGTAAGAAAGCAATACCTTTGCCTATTTAATATTTTTCAACTTTAGTCATACTCAAAAGCATTAGATACTTCAAGTTGTATCAGTCATATACATCTTTGCCTTTCTTAGAATAACTTGAGTGGAACTCATGAGGATATCTGGTCCAGTCTTCTCTTTACTCAGAGGTTATGAATATGAATTAGAGATAAGGATAAAAAAGAATTTAACTTTTAATCACCTTTTAACTAAGGTGATTACCCTGTTTGAGCATTGTTCTGTCAGTCACATCCCTAATTCATCACTGGGTGATGAAGGATGAAGGAAGAAGGTGTTAATCTTTTACCACTTAGATAAATTTATTTAATTTGCAGTGAGCCACATGTCTATGTTCAGATCTCCAGTTTGATAGGAGATGTAAATAAGTCAGTGGCTTGTTGATATGGGCGGAGTTATAAATAATTACCTTCCTGTGTGTTTCTGCTGTCCCTGTGTCCCATGTTGTTATTGTGTCAAATCAGAAAATATTCTGACCCAAATATAATTACAACACTGAGCCAAAGTATTCAAAGGTTTCTTTCAACCTTGTGTTGACATTTTTGTTTTAAAAAAGTGAGTTACTATTCCCTACTGTTTGAAGAATTGTTGTATAAAGACCTACAGTTACTAGCAATTAAGAAAATCAACAAAGCTTTGAACTCAAATTTGTTTTTCTCTGTTTTCATTAACAGTTGCTCTTCTGATTGTGATATAGAGAGACATATGGATGATTGTATTTTGAAACATGAAATGATTAAATAATGACATCATATATTAATAACTTTTCATTACCAAGGAAATCTCATAGCTTAAATAATGCATCAGAACATCAAGTCCAAGGGCAATGTTGTGAAGTTAGATGTTTTGAAGTTAATATAGTATGAAAGAGCTTATTTTATTGTATTTTATAATTTCTTATTCCATCCCAATCCATATGTAGACATACATATTTAAAAATAACTATTACTAACATTTTTGAGTATTAGTGTACCTGTACAGTGTTTACTTCATTAACAAGCAGTTTTTCTCCTTCAGTATCAATATTTCCATGTCCAAGAACAAATTAAAAATCAGAGTGAAAGAAATTAAGGTTATATTAAAGGTGTGATAGAATCTTGGTACATTCCAAGCTGAAGTCAGAGTTTTACATCTGGCACAGCTTCACTGAGACAGAAAGAAGCTTCCAGAAGTGAATAATCAGATAATGTCTATTGCTTGCTCTTTATTAGTTCAGCTGTAATAGTCTACAGTAGAAGTGTGTGGCTTATCAGTTTGGCATGACCCTTGTGATTTTCTGTCAATCTCCGTGTATAATATGGAAGAAAAATCAGTTGAACAAAAATTATATCTCTAGAAAAGATACAAATATTTTATATATAAAATGATAGTAACTGTATATAAATAAAATATTTTATTTATAATACTACATAGTATTATATATTATAACATGTTATAATTACTATAATATATCATATTATTATAATATGATAATATACTATTATAATACATAAATTGTGTATTTCCCCCAATATTTTAATTCAATATTGCTGAAGAGTAAGGGAAATTTTGGCATTTTACTGTATCAGACCTGCTAATAGCACAGGAGAATGCTACATGTAAATGAACCTGAATGGTTTGTAGTCAGTATGGTACAAACTTATAGATTACACACTGAAACTTAATAGTTCTACCCATCCTGTCTGGTTGGTCTGGTAAGAGACTTTTGAAATTATGACTTTTTAATTACAGAGTCTGTGTGGTCCCAAGAGTTACATTAAGTGGGAAGCCTCAGTTCTGCTGTTTCCTGCTTTTTGCACACTTAGCTTTGCAACAATCTCTTATATGTACATGGAGAAAGGAGGAGGTACATGCACTCACATCTGGTTAGGTTTGCAAGTGGCTTGCCTCAAGGTGCATTCTGTGTTGTTTACTAGCAGACTATTTCTTGTTCTTGGCTATGTTTACATGAAGAATCTGCTTTTCATACTAAATAGTCTAACTTAGGTTGCTCTTTGGCTTTGTATGATTTCCTGAAATACGTTTTAACAAGCTTTAGATTTCTGTCTTTGGCCTTTAGTTAGTTTAGAGTTGTGATTCATAGAAGTTAAGCAAACCCAATTTATTTGCTGAGAATGGTTACTGAATTATTCATTTCAAATATGTAAATAACTCTTCTTATTCATACACATGTTCAAAACAAGCACCTCTGAGAATGCATTTACTAAATATATGCATAAAGACAAATATTTCAGTGTGTGAGTAGTTTGGAAACTGGAAGGTAGGAGAACTCCCTTTGTAAACGACATCTTAAGTCACGTAATGTTCTTTGTGCCTCTTAATTGGCTAAGTGATATTTTCTGTGCAAGAGCATATTGTGTAATTGTGGTGATAATTTATTTCCAATGTGTGTATTTACTAATTAAATGGTCCTGCCCCTTATTTTGGAATTTGCAAACACTTACTAGCTTTCAAATTAACTCTTTCAAATTGTGGTGGGTTGGTCTTGACTGGACACCAGATGCCCATCAAAGCTGCTCTACCTCAGCTGGACAGGGGAGAGAAAATATAATGAAAGCTCATGGGTTGAGATAAGGACAGAGAGAGATCACTCACCAGTTACTGTCACTGGCAAAAGAGAATTAGGGAAAATTAATTTAACTTACTGCCAATCAAATCAGAATAGGGTAAAAAAAGTAAAACCAAATATTAAAAATGCTTTTCCCTACCAGCTCTTCTTCCTGGGCTCAACTTCAGAAAATTAAATATGACATAAAGGGTTTTTGTTTTGTTTTGTGGTATGTGTTTTGGGTTTTTTTGTTTGTGGTTGTTTTTTTTTTTCAATAGGAGGCAGAGAAGTGAGCTTTAGGTGAAGTGGTTCTTCTAGTTGAGGCCAACAGGGTAATGATGTATGTCTCCCAAGACACCCTCGCAGGGTACCTGCATTTTGTAAACACCTTCAACTGAATACATTCCTGATGCAACCAGAAAGCTTTTAACTTCTGCTCTGTCCACTAGGAATTCTTGATTTTCAGTTGAATATCTCTGGTGTGGAAGTGAGTCTCATTTGTTGTTGTAAGCCTTGGCTGGTTTTGTCTTGCTGAGAATACAGAGCTGTGAGCAGAGCAGATGGCCTTGCGGATAAGTAAATAGTAACAGGATGGATAACAAGTAGCTCAGAGGCAGAGTCAGTTTCAGATCTATGTGAAATATATTTATTCAGTAAGTTTAAATGTACTTAACAGCCTTTTACTGTTGGATGTTCAAAGTTCCTGACTTCTGCCTCACGCATTTTTCTAAAACACTGGTATAAATGAAGATGAAGTGTGGTTATTGCAGATGTCAGTTTTATTTTCTGCTGCATGCTAACTCGTGTGAATATTGGATCTGCAGTTTTATAGTTCTGTGGATACCTGCAGTTATTGATTGAAATCAGAACTAAAATAACTAAATCCTGGGCATTTACTTTCTGTATTTCTAAAGGTATAGGTTGGGAAGCAAAAGATTTAATTTTGCCCCACATATAAAACCAGTAAATACTGAAAATTGCCAGTGTTTTATTTGCAAACCTTCCTCCTGCCCTCCTTCAATACGGTCACTCTTTTTTTAAAAAAACCCCCAACTTTTCCTGCTTTTTAGTCTACAATGTTGAATTTTTTAATCTATTTGTCCAGCCTTCCTGAGGTTTGCCTTATTACCTCAGTTCTTCAATGTTTGCTGCTGAATTTTTGCTCTTACTCTCTTTTGGCCTAATGAGCTTCCTCACTATCATTCACTTTGCTTTTCCTTCTCTCTAACATAAATGCTTTCATCAGTTTGAGGTCCAAGGAAGTACAAAATCCCCTCCTTAGCTGCTCATAATTCTGATGACTTTTTTTATCATAGCAGGAAATAGTTGAAATATTTAAAATATTTATTTCAAGCTGAGGAGGATATGCTCAAAAATAAAGCTGCTTTCGTGGTACAAACGTATGCACATATACATCTTCATAGACATCTGTCATCCTCTGCTGTTTCACTAAAGCTCTCTGTGACAAGATGAATTCCACACAACAATATCAAACCAGGGAGAAAGGTGGAATGTGTTTGAGCAGAAAATGAGAATGATGTTGACAAAGTCTGAGGGAAGCCAGGTTTTGGGTGCTAAATATGCCACAAGACATGATGGACAAGGTAAATACTAAACGCAATGAAACTGCTGCTCATCATGGTGAAATCTGTCTCTCAGAATTTTTTTTATCTGGTATCTAATAGTCAGGTTGCAAGCAAAAGTTGCATTTTTTTTCTAAAAGCCAAAGGCTGAGTTGTTCAGAGAAATCAATTAATTAAAGACTAGTTAAGTTAGTAACAAGAACAATAAGAATAAATTGAATTAAGTTAATCCATAAATTAAAGGCTAACCCCTATATCAAGAGATGCTATCAGGAAAATAATCCTATCTATGTTACCTTTCACACTTTGATAATTTGAATGGTATCACGTTAACAAGTGAGACCCTGAAAAGGTAAATAAGGTAAATGAATGACCAAAATACCAAGTCATTACAGTCACCTATGTGTTAGTATGTTGTCAGTTTAAAAAAAAATAAAAATGAAAGCATGAATATTTCATATCTCTTTGGCATTCAACCTGTTTTGCATAGATGGCAGCTGGAGGTTCAAAACAGAGCATTATTGCTCCACCACTGTCACCATAGTTTAGCAGGTAAATAATGCATGAACTAAGAAGAGTTGACAAGGCCAGACGGTAATGATATATTGATTCAAAATCGTGTCTCCTCAAAAAGCACCTAGGAATGATTCATATGACTGTTTACAGAACAGTCAAAGATACAGTCTGTAATTAACCTAAAGAATTAACAGCTGAAGGATGTGGAGGGCAAGTAGATTAGCAAAGTTTCAGAAGAACGTGAATATTAGTATAAATGCAACAACACTTGCAAAATTTCCATCTTAAAATTGTGACAAATATTAATCCACATTCTTTGGGATGTCTGATGCTGTATTTATCTTTAGGAAAACAGAAGTTCCTTCATAACCTGCCCCAGATTACCTAGTTCATTCTAATGCTGTATTAAAGATCACTCCAGTTTTCTATGATTCCTTTACCCATTATGGAAGGTTGGCTGCCTGTCAAGATGCAGTGATAATATCCTTCTACATTGATTTAAAAAAAATTAAAAGAAAAAGAAAAAAAATCCTTTTAAATCCAGGTGGCATTCTAGGAGCATTGCCTAACTAAACAAGGAACATCCTGGCAGGTGTGTTATTCAAAGGCGGGGCTGGTAGTCTGGGTTATCAGAATTTTCTGCATAATATGACATCTGATTGAAATACTGACAACACAAAATAATAGCACTGTGTTTATACAGCATCAAGCACAAAAAACTGTTTTACAGTAAGAATGTAGAAATGAGGATAATGGCTAGTATACAGTGCCCATGGATCTGCTGAGGGTCATAAACCCTAATGATATGCTCATGTTCATTCTGTTTGTCAAAAGTATTAAGATTTTTTTGTGATAATTAAAAAAAACCCACAACACACAAACATCCTGTCCCTGTTCATTGCTCACAGACTGCTTGACCCATAAAGGTTAATTTGTTGTGCTAGTGTTTTTGTTTCCTGTTTTGTTTATGAGATCACTCTCTGTAGTGACATCTGCATACATTAACTCGCCCGACACATTTTGTGTTATCTGTCAGCTTCTTTAATCGCTGGTCAGGCATTGCTTTTTAATATTGCAGCCAAGCAAATATGTATTTGTTCCAGTGGCATTTTTAACATAAGCCTGTAATATCTGAGCTTCCCTAGAGAACCCTTCCAGGCAGGGCTTGCCAATAAACTGGCCGCTTCGCTGCAGCCTGAGATATTGACAGATGCTTTGAACTGGATGTGTAATACATGGTACCTGCTGTGAATAGAAAATCACGAAGGATGGATGGGACATTCTTTAGGCACAAATAAGGTGTGCTGGTTTACTTGACATCTTGTAATGGGAGACTGTGATGTGATTTTTCCCTATCTCTGTGGTGGTTTTTAAACTTTTTTTCCCTGAGATTGTAAGATACAGCAATTTCTTACTAGTAGTACAGTATTAAGCACATCCAGTGCAAGTAGTTCATTACACTGACAGCAATTTCCAGCTGAAGAAGAAAATAATGTCCTTAACCCAAAGAAACAGAAAGTGGCAATATTGCTAGTAGGAACATAGCAGGGCCAAACAAGATGTGAGTAACACAGAGTGGATTAAACCATCCACGGTTATAGTAAATATTGTATGCAGTAGTCAGAATAGAATAAGACAGTAGACTATATCACACAATCAGTGGACATGTGGAATTGTTCTTTGTGATTATAAAGCTTTGCTTTTGTATATCCAGGAGAGTGGAGGCCTAGCAAGTGCTATGGGCTCTCTAAATACAGAACAAACAGAATCTCTCCTTCTCAAAAGAACTGAAAATATAGGACTAAGTGCTGTATCTTGTCCTGATTTTAAGTTCTGTTTTCCAGGAAGAAATGCTTAAATGTGTGCTTAAACCTTATTGATGCCAACTGGAGAGTCAGAAAAATAAACTGCTGAGTAGGGATGGGGTAAAAAGAAAGGGAAAAACCCAAGGCATTTCACTCACAGAGAACTTGGCAGGGGAGTTTCAGGCTGCAGAAAAAAATTCAGATGTTATTGGACTGTGTCAGTGTCCCACACTATTGTTGTGTGCAAGCCCTGGGGAGCTTGTCCCGCTCAGACTTCTGTATTGGAATCCAGAGTATTGTTAAGGCTAAGGAAATTGACTTTTCCTCTCCTCCCTGCTCCTCTGATCTACTTTTACGTTCCCTGTTATTGAGAAAAGCATTTTTACTGTAAAAGTTGAGGGCCTCCGGCTGGCCTGGCAGAGGTTGGTCCACACCTCAGCTGTGTGAGTTAGTATCATTGCTTGTTTCAAATAACTTGTGGCAATACTGACAGACTTGGAAAGTCATCTGCAGCTGCTTTTTCCTGTGATGGGTATATGATGCTATTGGCAAGACGCTGATTTATTATCCAGCCTAATGGATAGAAATTCTAGTGGGATTCACAATTTACTGCCAAAAGTTATGGCATCAATATGTTCCGAAAGAATAAACAGGTTAGAATTAGGTTCATATTTATATTCAGTTAAAAACTGAACATCATTTTTCTGGACATTGGGAAGTATTTAATAAATAGTATTGGATCAGTTTCTGTAGCATGGATTGATTCTTGTTTATATGTAGAAGCTTGTAGAAACTACAATGTTTGAAACAGCATGATGGTGATTAATTTCCAGAAATATTTGTTTTACGTATATGCATTGTAAAGAAGATTGAGAAAAGGATAAATGCAGTGGCAACATAGTGCTTGCTTATTCATATAATATTTTATTTTTTCTTTTGAATGAATCAACTCTCTACTTGTGCCATACTCTTGAAACAATCTTTTTTTCCTGACATTCAAATCAGATCTTTAAAAATAACATTAGATGAATAAACATTGACAGAATAAGAATAGACTGTAATAAAGAGCCTGACTATTTTAACACAAAGATTAGTAGATAAAGGTTACATAAAAACATTGCTTGTTGTTACATTTGTGTACTATTTTATGTGCACAACACTCCGCTATACCAGATGGACTAGGAAATTAAATTCAGTGAAAAAACTTAAGGAATGAAAACAGTAAAAAAAAGCTGTGTGAAATATTATGATATTGATAAATATTGATAACAGTATGTATGGTTCTTCGAAATGAAGGTGAACTGAGCTTCTCTCAACTGGGATTTGTTGCAAGCACTCACTTTTCCTTTTTCTGGGAGACTATTCTGGATTTTTTTTTTCCTTACAAATAATTGCAGGAAACTCAGGCATCCATTCAACAAGGTCTTTTGACTGCATTACCATTTAGAATGGAAATATTTTTTTAACAACCAAATCTAGTTTTATGCAATCTCTTTTGTTTTGATTCCTAATAGTAAGATTTTTAACACGGTGTATATTTGACAGGAGTCAGACTGAGTTGGTAGCTTCTGAGGTTCAAAGGAGAAACAGTTTCCATTAGTGACAGAATTACTAGTGCAAATAGTAATCTTGGTGCAGAACTGGAATATTTCTCCTATGGAGTGTTTGGGAAGATTTAGAAAGCAGAAATTTATATTCTAGATGCATTTTAGCATCAGTTTATTTGCATCATTTGAGAGTGCCATGAATGAAAATGTTTGAGAATACAGCAGTATACACAGGTGTCACAGTCTTCTCCAGGTCTGCTTTGAATTAAGACCTTTCTATCTTTAAAGATTGTTCTTTTGTGTATGGCAGCTGACTATGCCACCAAGGCTCATTTAGAGGACTTAGAATTGCAAAGGTTGAACAAAGCATGCTTCTACGTCTGACAGGTTTATGATTGGGTTACAAGAGCTCTGGCTGATGCTCTGTTATTTCCATTTTGCATGTTATTACTGTAGATCAAGTGAAGGATAGAAGACACAATTAATTAGGGCTCTGACTAGCCATTCAGCAGCAGAGCTGCCTGTTAAAGTCACATGAAAGTAGAACAAGGCAACAAAAGAAAATACCAAGCATTTTGGTATAAGCAAGCAGTCTGGTAGAAGTAAGATTGCATTGACAATGTGTGCAGCTCATCAGGGAAATGAAAATGGTGTTTCCACCATACACAACATTTAGTTGTTCACCAAGGAAAGGAATAATTATTTGCTATAATTAATTGGCCCATTTTTCCTAATACAGGAAGTGGTAGTGGAGATCTGAGCACCAGGCTGAGACATGTTTGAACCATAATGTAGTGGTTGCTAATCTTGAGTAAGGCCAGTTGTTGGGTGTCGTAGGATTCTGTCTCTGATAATGGCATTACCAGCTTTTTCAGAGAAAAGCTCATAGGCAGTTATGAGTTATTCAGATGGTAAATGAATGTCTTGTAACCATCAATTTGTAGCTGACTTGTACAATGAGTGGGAGAATGTTTAAAAGCTAAATTCTTAGACAACTTGCAGATGTTCCAGAAATCTACTGAGAAATGGACAGTTCACCCTAAAACCAGACATTTTTCCAATGTACTATCTTTCTTTGGAAGTTATTTCTAATTATGGCTGATGTTTCAGAAGGATTCTAAACCCAGAGAGAGAGTATGCTCTCCTCATGCATTCAAGTGGCATGACATGGCATTGAGAGGTGACTGTATCAGTTCAGCCTCCAAGCAACGTCCAGAAATAAGGATTTAGCTCATCAGAGTAATGCATTTGGCTCTCTGCATGCAGATGATGGCTGCTTGCTAGCTGAAGAACCACAGGGTGAATGTGCCATCTGTGCTTGTGAGAACTGCCACATTAAAAGCAGCAATTTCTCCAGTCACTTTCCTTTTAAAGTGTCAAATCCTTTAACATTAACAGTTAAGCACCAATTGGAAACAATAATTGAATGTGTTGGGCAGCTAGGAGTCCCAAGGCAAAGTTAAAAAAATGGTTAACAGTACCACCGAGGTTAATTATTAGGTAAAACTTACTTATGAGTAGTTTACTGTCATTAAATGTTTCAAATCGCTCCACAGAGTCTGCTTGAAAGGCTACTGCTGCCAGTCAATAGTTACACACAGAAAGCTGAGTACAGGCTGAAAGGGTGAAATGGCCTAATTGAGTAAGATGAAGAGGAAAAAGTCTGGATTTTCCAGATAAGACAGACTAGATTAACAAACTGTCATGTAAAGAAAAGCCTTTGCGTTTCTCCTTTTATAGAATATTACACAATGTGATAGGGAGAATTTACATTTTCCTGAAGATGAATACGATGAATATTTTCAGCAACACTTTTCATGAATATGGAAAAACTGGCTGTACTTTCATTGCTGTATTCATAAAATATGCATCTGTTGAGTTCTTGTTTTCACAGTATGAAATACAGATTGGAATTTATAATTTCTTCATTTATTTTGTAGAGGGTTTTTTCTTTTCATAAGGTGTTTTAATATAATGATTTAGAATGTGAATTGTGTCACGATTAGTTATGGAATAAGTTGCATTTAGAAGCAGCATTTGCTGGTTTTAGTGCCTTGCTGCCAGTTCTCTTATGACTTGAGAGTAAAATGCTTGCAACTCTTGTGCAGTTTGGGGAATAGAGCTGTTGAATCTTTCTTTCTTGACATCATGGTATTGTACCACCTCCCAGAAAACATTTTGCAGACTATCTAATTTTCAAAATCCTAGGTTGGTGTAAGCCTTGGGATATGGAGAAGGTCCTTTGAGGAAACAGTGGGGTTAAGTGCTTGCTTTTGGAAATACTAGGAAGTTTGGGTGCATCAAGAGTGCAGTTTCCCCTCCAGCTCTACTCCTGACCTGCATCTCTTAGTGCATTACAAGAAACCTACCTGTAAGATGAGAATAATTGCATTCATTTTCTCACACAAAAAAATGGAGCAGACAAAAGTATCAGTTAAGTACTGTAGCCAGTAGGTTACCACTACTCTCTCTCACACACACAAAAAAAATTGTATACCTGAAAGGTAATAAAAATATTATGTTTTATTAATATTTTTATATATATTGTTGTAGCATCATTTACGGTATTACATAAAGGACAATTATATTTAATCAGAAGACTTACGTACCCAGAATATAATTTACCAGGAAAGTTTCTTCATTCCCTTATAAAAGTCCTTGCTTTGAAAGAAATAAGCTTTTAAAAGCTGTGTAATTTTTTAAATGCTATAAGTGCCTGTTTTCCTGTGGTGTATAGTATATGGATACTCATGTATGCAAACTACATGGGGAGTATTCATTATGGTTTGAAATTAAATTAAATAAATTAGGGTATCTTGAGAATGAAGGTAAGAGGGAGATGATTTCTTAAAGTACTTCTATGGAAGGTACCTTGGAAGATACACACACACAAAGCAGCAAGCTTACTTTCCTTGATACTTTTGGTTAACTGTGAATTTTAAAACATATTTGGAGTGTTTTTGAAATGCAATTTCTTTCATTTTCATTATACTGTTGAAATTTTTCACAGAGAAAGGATGAGGCAATGGATAAAGTTTGCACCATGTGGTCAGCTATTAGGAGAACTTATTTTAAGAAGTATGGTTAACAACGGAACAGGTTGCCCAGACATAGTTTGGAATCGCCATCCTAGAGATAGAATTAAAAAAAAAAAAATCAAAACAACAAAAATCCCCACCAAAACCAAAAGAACCCAACTGGTTGTAACCCTGAACCACTTGATCTAACTTTTAAGTTGTCCCTGCTTCAAGTGGGCACTGATCACCAGAGGTCCCTTCCAAACAAATTATCTCAAGATTCCTGAAATCAGGTTAGAATTGACTCTGCTTATCAAAAGAAATGATTACATTAGAACAAATAAAATAACATCACCAGAATAAATTCTTCTAACTCCTGAAAGGAAACCATTATTCATCACGAGGGAAAAATGTCTAAACACAAAGACAGCAGTAAGAAAGTAACTAAATAACATTGTTATCACAATCACCTTTTGCCTTTCAGAGCTGAACCCAAGACAATGTGTCTGCTTTGTAACTTCCATAGATGGCAATTAAAGAAAAGAATGAGGAAGGATAAAGTCTATAGATTCCATTAAGACTGAGGATATGATGTGTTGACAATAAATCAATAGTTATATTAGACCTTAAAAGCAGAAGATGTTCTGAAGATGACCCATTTTAGTGAAAGGAGGTGACAAATGGTCTCAGCTTAATGACAAATATCAAATGTTGTTAGGGAAAGTAACTTTTGAAGGCACAGATCAATATTACATCTTAGACTCACAAAGCAGAAAATAGAGAATCAAAGTTAAACTGTCAGGAGACCCAAATGTCTCAAAATACAGAAAATTTACAAAAGAAGACAAAGCCAGAAGAATTGAGTAACTGAACAGAGAAACAGTAAATATTTTTCCTAAATATTTAGCTTTCTCAGTATCAAGGGAAAAGTACACTTTTATGGTCCTTTCCTTTTACTTAAATTGGCAATCTGAAGTTCTAGCACTGTTAATCATGAACAATGAATGTTCTGAGTTGGAGATCTGTAAGTATGATATATGTTTAGAATAATGTTGGTTAAACTAGTAAACAGTAGAGAGAAAGATGAGAAGGAAGAGAACATGTCTGGGAGTACCTCTGATGTGTTCCAACCTCTGATAGGCATTAACCTCACAGGACTGCAGCTTGTCCAGAATCAACTTGCTGACATGGGTACCGGACAGGATTTCAGTATCAACTAATTGCTCTACAGGTGGAGTTTCTTTCCCTGCTCCACTGTAAAATGCTATTTGCTAATACAGATATAACAATAAAGAGATAGATATCTTGATAAATATAAACATTTTGTCAGAGAGAGGTTACACACAAAATAAGAGCTGTATAAACCATGCAGAAAATTCTGATCCTTAGTGCTCTGGTAAAAACAGCTCAACATTCAACTATTCATTATATTCTTTAATATCTGTGTTTTAAAACTGCACTGTAATTGTACTTTAAACCAATAAAAACTTAGTAAGAAAAGTGAAAAGACCCAATAAAAGTTTACTTTTGCCTTTTCAGTAAGGCAAAACTTTACTGAATTTTTTATAGAAATTTTCATGGTCTCTGAAAACTAGGAGTTTGCTTGTGTACAGTCATCAGGGGAAATTTGGAATCTTAGTAAACTAAGTCCAGAGACAAAAAGACGTCAAAGTATAGTTTATATAATTGACTTTCCGAGCACTGGACATGGTTTTTAATTACTCCTAAATATGCAGAATAAGTTTTTATGCCTTAGACTGAGAATTGTGAGTGGTTGAAAAGTTGAGAACACACCTGGATGATGGGATGTCAGGGATGGAACAGATGGATAGATAGATAGAACACCTGTAGATAGTATTTGCAATGTTTTCATTATTCTTGTCTTTGCTGATGGGAAAGAGTCAGCAAGATAAAGAACATCCTTGTTACTGTACAAAAACACCTTAAAAGGAGGAAGAGTGCACCAAATGGAGATACTTGTGTATTACAGTTAGAGTAGAGTAGAATAAATAGTCTTCCTATGTAGTGATCTCTTGTGAAATGTTCTTTTCACTAGGACACCAAGGATTTTGTAGCCTTGGCTAAACTCAGGAAAGATTTTAATATAGCTTCTGGTTTTTTTGATAGACGCTAACTTTATTTCCTTAGTCTTAAGTAATAGCTTAGGGTCAATGACATTTTTAGATTTATGAATTTATGGTAGCAAAACAGGTAGTAAATAAAAACATATGTAATGCAGATTTACTTTGATCTAAAATACTGTTTCTTTCTGAAAAATAGTTCTTGGAAGTATGTTGGGACTGGAAACAGGCAGAAATAAACAACCTAATCATTAGCAAAAGAAAACCCCACATATGACCTTCTTAATCAATACCTGGAACATTTACAGGATATTTCTTTTTGACCAGGAGCTATAAAAGCCACTGTAGAAGTGCACTGGCACACAGTGTGGATGTGTTCATTACCTCCAGTGCCTATTTTATTTGAGCTGCTAGGAAGAAGGGGAGGAAAAAAAAAAAGCCAATCTGCTTGTTTGCTGTTTTATATTCATGTACTTTCTCCTATTTAATGGCTTGACTGACAGCCTGGGTATGCATTGTCCAATGTCTTCACATCAAGCCTGTGACCTCAATTCACCTATCATTCACTTCCATCATGTCAGCTGAGCCTTTTGTGGGTGTCCATTATTCACACACTGTATTGTGTTATGATGAATTACTCTCCTGGGAATTTTAGGACATCTTAATCCCAGTTTGACAGAACTCTTTGCGATAAATAATCAACAAGCCCTTATGCTAAATGCAAGTACGTCAGAAGATGTGGATTTTTGACAGCTTTTACTGAATAAAAAGAAACAAGTGAGCATGCCTTCAGCATTGTTGAGCAGCTTCCATCTCTCATTTTCGTTTTCACTGAATGCTTTTCGACCAAGGAGTTGTATGCAGCAGGGGCTAGAGATTCATTATGAGTTTTATCCTTAGTTGCTTTCCTGATAAAATATTTTATGAAAAAAACACAATTATGGTGAATTTATTGTAATTTAATCTAATATTAAATGTAATATTAAATCTGACCTCTTTCTGCATCCATCCATGTTAAGAAAAGAACTTTATTTGGAAAAAACAGTAGTATTTGAATGTGGATTTCCAGTGACAGCCATGTGTAATCTGTGTGCTGTCTGGCATTTAAAGCAAGGTTAAGTTCTAGTGCTCATCAAGCTATACAGTGGTGGAGAGTAAGGAAGATGGACTCTTTGCTTTCTTGTGCTGACAGCTTAGGACTGGCCAGAATTGCAGTGCATAGCGAGCTGACAACTTGCTACTGATCAATTGTCTTGCAGAAGGGACTGGAATAAGCAGAGTCAAGGCCTCATTCACTATATCTGTGCGATGCCAGGTGTTGTTAGTGGTGTGATAAAATATAGTCCTGGTGATATTTCCACCTTTCACACTTCACTGGAGTTTACCAGGTGTTTTTGGCACTTGGTGCGGCCGAGATTGACTCCTGAGGCTCTCAACAAGGGACCACAGGTCTGTTCCTGTGGGTCTCTGAGTTACAGGGGTGGCAGATACCCCAGAGGATTTTGCTGTAGTGTTATTTCTAGTTGTTATTCCTGAAAAGCAGAATAGCATCCTTTGTGCTTGCTGGAGTTCCAGGAGTCATCCTTCAACATCTGCAAGCTCCAAGTGAGCACAGGCTTGGTCTAGAAAACCACAGAATTTGGAAAACAAAAAAAAGGTGAAATATTTAAATGACTTTGATAACAAATATAAAAGAAACTCCTTTCCTCCCCCCCTTCTTTTCTTATTTCTTTTATTTTTTTGGTTTCTTTTGATGTGTGTTTCTTTTCTTTTCTTTCTCCTCCTCTCCCTCTCCTCCTCTCCCTCTCCTCCTCTCCCTCTCCTTTCCTCCACTATATCAGCTAGCTGGAGGAGAAAAGGAATAAAATTAATTATGTATTCTGTAGGATAGCTCCTTCATATCATCCTTTTTAGTCACTTGGAAGTAAATGACACTATTTCTGCCTGATTGTATTCTTAGCCACAGCTAAGGACTGACATTTTAGACACGTGTGTTCTTTGTATGGAAACTGGTAAGGAATGTCTTTTCTTATTTCATATAAACTAGGGTGAATGGAAGTTCATATTTATTTCTCCAGTACATGCCAGAGGGAAGAAACAGCTGTTTTTAACTGCATTAAACTGAAGGGTGTGATACATGAATTCATGTAAAATACATTATATTTTTTAACTTGACCAAGACAAAAACAACCTTCAGATGTAGGTGAATCTTACTATCAGAAGCATATTTGTCATGTTTTCTCTATTCTGAATCTAACAGAAATTTATCTTATTATTTTCCTTGATCTGGAGGGTAAGATTGACCCATAGAGAACTTAATATTCACTATGTACTTATTTTCCCTTTTTTTCTTTTTAAAATTTTCTCTTTTACATTTTGGGATTATAGCTGAATTACTACTGTGTTGATATTTAATTATCAATGTGTACAGACTCCATAAAATAGGTCTAAAGTACAGTAGGTTACTATATGAAAATAATTCTCTTGGTATTTTCTAATAGTTCTAAAGCTCATTACAGGTGTTCTCTTAAAGTATATTGAAATTTCAATTAAAAGATCCTATATACATGTAGGAACTAAGTTGGCAGTCACATTTCTATTAAATAAATTAGTGGAAATACAAGCAAGATAAGGCTATTAAATTTGGTAAAGCTGGGGGCTAAGGTTTAATGTCACATTTCACTATTTCTTGCATAAGTTGCATTAGCACATTCAGCTGAGGATGCTGTCAGACCTTGCAGAAAAAGCAAATTCTCATCTTCTGAACTGTCAGACATTGCTTTAATTAAGCTACAAAGCAACTCGTCTCTAAATAAAAAATAGATGTCTCTTGCATTTGAGATCTAAGGTTCAAATTGACAATATGAAGTCAGGGTGTAGCAAGGTTCTATATGGTTTGGCTTTGTAGGTTAGACAGTTGCAGGCACCAATTTGTGTGTGTATGTGTGAGAGAGTTGGAGAACAGTTTGGATAATAGGTGATAATGGGTTCACAAAGAGCTTTGTCTCCAGGTGGCTCTTACTGATGAGGAAGCTAAGTAAGAATAGTGATACTTGGAATAATGTTGTTTACAAATTACTTTATTTCTTGTAAATAATAATAATCACGGTTTCATTTCATCAGAAACTGAGACTTATTTTTCATGTTTCAAAGATATTTTCATGAATAGATTTTATGACTTAAAAATAAAAGAGTAGGAATAGAACTGAAAAATTTTGGAACTGTGTCCTGACTCTTTGCAGAACTCTATACATGGCACTGAACAAGATGTGAGTTGTAAGATGTATCTTAATGTGCATTTGAAACCAGTCTTCTGAGGGATGAAAACGCTACTTTAAAAATTACGAACACAAGTAAGAGGGGAAAAGGATTATATTGTTTCAGTCAGAATAACAGAAGATCATAAATCTTTTGATTCTTATAATTTTGAAACTAGATAATAGAAATTAATTGAAAATGTTAATTAGTTCTTACTTACATTGATTATGCGTTCAGGAAGCTCTTTACCTGAAAACTGGTGAAGACCAAGAAGAGCTTGAGCTCTTAATGTACAAAGACCTGTTTGGCACAGAAGTGAAGCATACGGTAGCACAACTCATGAATTACAGGAGGTGATTTTTTGTTTTTACTTACTTTCTTCTACATGTCTGAGGCATGTTGATCTGCTCATAGAACGTGGTGCTGCATTAAAAAACCCTCTATCTACTGCCTCCCCCTTCCTTCTCAATGATAACTGCCAGGAAAATCCGACCTTGCTAATACATTGTAAAGGTGGCATTTAAGTGCTCAAGATGTAATTAAAGAGAGCAATTAATAATCATGATGACATTTATTTTAATTTGTAATTACAGAAGTTCACATTACATGGTTAAGAATACAACATTTAGGTTTTATTAATTTCATTATAATTTCAACAGGATTTAATAAAAAGCAGAAACCCTTATTGATAGCATAGAACCAAAACATCTAAAACCTCAGGGCTTCTTTGTAAGCACTTTTTTTTACTCTGGAAAATAAAAGCAAACAGACTACAAAACCTCTTTGTCTTTTCAAAACAATAAAAAGGCAACCTCAAAACAGGATAAAATAAAATGTCTTAAAAAAAGGTGTTTATAATGTGTTTGGATTTGAGTTTTAGCTTTTAATTAGCTTGTATGTTTTTTCACACTAAATTATTTAGAGATTTGGTTTATATTTCATATCAATTTAAATGGAGAGGGAATTAAATAGGGCATATATAATGAGATTTAAATAACTGAAGAAAATCAATTCAGCTCAGTCTGTGCTAATAGCTAAGCTACATTTCAAGATGTGCTCTAATATTGTGTTTGAACACTTATTCTTTAGGGATTCTTGCTCTATTCTGGTATGCAAAGGCTTCAGCTGCATAAAAAGTTTGCTTTGTATTACTACATTCTAATTCTGCAGTGATTTTTGTGGTGCTTGCACAGAAATGAGTCCCCTGACTGATAATGAGACTGAGCACATGTGATGCAGTGAGAAATAATAGGATTCTTTACAGTATGGGACAGTTTGGTTAACATACAGTAGTAAGGAGTATTTGAAATATGCATAAAAGTACTTACTTGTTTGTAGGCAACCATAATACTAGATTACATAAAGCTGTTTAAGTACCAAATCTGGGTACTTTGGAGAGCTGTTAAGCTCTCAAACCCAGATATATTAGCATACAAATATTGTCTGGTGTAGAAGTGGCATTGTATACACATGAACACGTATGGTTCGCTGAGTCTGTGACAAACATTAAATCCTTATACGCCTAGGGATGGATGATAGAGTTGTAAATGCAGAATATGAAACTACAGTTGGCAAGGGAGTAAAACTGAATAATAGCAGTGTAGATGAGACTGTCCTAAAATCTCCGTGTCTCCATCTCTTTGTCTTTTACAGTAAGTTTCTAGATGATGTGGACCTACCCCTGAAGGACTAATGTAGTATTTTGTATGGAAGATCAGTAGAATTACCCTATTTGAGAATCTGATCCTTATTTTATGGCCATAAATAGGGCTGCTTTTTCTTGGGCAGGAGAGAAGACAGTGTTGCAAGCCTATAATGCAGAGCAATTCATTTTGATCATAATTATACAGATAGAGGAAGAGTTCTGTAGGGGATAACTTTCTGGCTTCTCTTCTGCCACAGGCTTCCTTAGTGCGGGCTCTTAAATGGAAGATTTAGGTTTTAGAGGACAGTGAATTTGGGCTCATCTTATCTATTTTAAGGTTGCAGGAAATGTTTGCGTCCCTCATTAAAACCCTGGTGATTCAACTTATGCCAAGTTTTTAGCAAATAATATATCTGATTCAGAATTAAGTTGTCTATGCATGCAGTACAGTTTTAATAAATGCTACTGATTTTTGGAAGTTGCCTGGATCTCTAGAGCAAGTGGCTATATTGTGCTACAGCTTCTCAGATTTACACTTTCCACACTGTCTTGCTAGGTTTTGCATCAGTAACATAATTTTCTTAGGATTCATGATATTATCTAATCAGTGTTGTTTCCATAAATTAAAAAAACCAACCAACCAAACAAAAAGAACCACCACCACCAAAACAACAACAACAAAACCCCAGGCAAACCTAAATCTGTTTAACAAACTACTCCTGGCTGTGCATATTTTGGTACAATGTTGTGGATTCTGTTTAAAACAATTCTGACAATTTGATTGTTTAAAAATAAGAAAAAACAGTATTTCTATGACATTGTCAAATGTGCTATACCTAGAAACAATATATTTGAAAAATAAACATTTCAAGTATTATTAGCAAACATAACCTCCTATTCCAAATCAGAACATGTTTTCTTTCTGAGACTTTCGGCGAGATTTATGCCAAGCTGGGGAGAATGATACTAAAGTATATATTGAAGATTCAGCTCTTAAAGCACTGCAAATGCTACTGCTCAAGAAAAGCAAAAGTAGTTACTTGTAGGTAAAACCAAGTGCATCAATCCTATGTAAATTCCTTTCTGGTTGCACCTGAAATACTTGAGATAATTAGCCAGAAGAGATGTCTATAAGCTTAATTATTGGGAAGCTGTTACATCAACCTGGGGAAATGTTCAGTTTAACAAAACTTTCCTTTTATTTTAATGCTGTGAAGCAAAAAAGTGTTTCTTTTCCTTACCTTCTAGTTAAAAAACAAACAACTAGCTTTGCTCATATTAGACAAAATATTCAGATGTAGGCGCAACTGTATCTGGGAAGCATTAATGCAAATCATAAAAGAGGAAAGGAAGGCATTAAGAAGGAATTTGTATGCAGCACTAAGAGCCTATTTTCTCAACTTTCTCGTACAATGTCTCATACTTGACATTGCTCAAAGTGTAAAGAAATTTCTAAATCCAGGTGTCAGAAGGTGGCTTTTTCTCTCAGCACGTATGGAGTCAAAAAGTTCGATGTAACTCTAGTAAGTCATTATACCATTCTGACACCCGTAGCCATAATGCAGTCAGCTCACCTTAGAATACTCCAGCCATCACTCTGTATGCATATATATCCCTGTATATGATAATAATACACTACATGTTATGGACAAAATTATTTATGCAAGAAAATATCAAAAAAGATAACTAATGATTTGATAAATAATGAATGATAAAAAGATATCATTCTTAGAATATCACGATCTTTTGAAGGTAGGCAGGACTGTGAAATCAGAAGTATCAGTTTAAGCAAATTTAAGCACTTCCTCACCTTAGATAAGGCAGAGGTTTCTTTGTTGGGTTGTTTTGTTAGTTTGTTTGGGGTTTTTTACAGTTTGTCAGGTTTAATTTTAAAATTTTTATTGTTTTTTTTCCCCCTCTTTTATATTCTCCTAAGGCTAAAAGCACAGAAATTAACAATGCTACAAACTAATAAACTGATTAAGTTAGCTGAAGAATTCACCAGCTAAAGATCTGCAAACACCAAACCCCATTATGCTACTATGAAGAAGGTATTTGTCTGGATTATACACTCTGGCCCAAAATCTTGATATACTACTATAGTAGTGAAAGCTACCTACAAATGTTGCAATTTCTTCGTCAATACTTAGAGTATATTTTTTTACTTGAGGAAGCACTCAGAGCAAGAGATGTGTACTTTATATAATGAACATGGTTTATGATACAGTTCTTACCTGATTATGTAAATACTCAATTAAGGGTGTTTTCAACAAATGCAGTTGGACATATTTACTATAACACAGTGCTACGTTGCACAGTTTATTAAGTACGTCTGTAAACACAAGAACAGAGTGTGTAAATAAATCTCCCTTCTGCAGCATTTTTATGAAGATGCCACACAGAAGAACATCAGTGACATTCTTTTCCTTTGTTTCCAGTTTAATTGCTATTTGAAGCTGTGATCTTTCCAGCAACTGAATGCTGATGTGAGCAAACTGTTTTTGCTGGATAGCAACATCCTAGATGGATTGAGATCCATAGTAGCGTTGCATTTAAGTAGATTCTCTTTGAATTATAGTTACAAAGTATCATGAGCTGGTAGACGTTGCCACTTTTTTTCTTTGTTTTTGGGTGGGGGTTTTTTGTGGCTTTTGTTGTTTTAATTTTTTTTTCACCTTTCTGGGCATTTCAGAGGTTGGCTGCCAGTTATCCTGTGGAAAGCTTGTGTCAGAACAGCAGCGACTTTGCTGGGTTTTTTTGCTGTGTTTCGCTTTGTTTTCCAGTATTCTTTCAGAATATAGCCCAAACACAATTCCTTGAAATCCTAACGGACTACTCTGTAGAAGTTAAAAAAAACATTCTCAAGGTTTGGCCATCTGCTAGAGCCCTTCAAGTTTCAGTTCAGGTCTCTTAATATAAGATTCCGATTGATTTCTGAAAATCATCTCTACGATCTAATGTGCCAGCTTAACAGGATTGTGGAAGAAATTCTTCCCTATGGGCAGGATCTATGAGGTTTTAAGTGCAACTCAGGTCAGCTGCAGCTAACTGCACCATACTTGGTCAGCTGCATCAAGCATCCTGTCTCAGTAAAGTACTGTTGTATTTTGCTTAAAGATATACTTGTGCTGTGACATGCTTGATATGTCTATCAAGTTTCTCTTTTTTACAATTATATTTTATATTTTTATCTTTTTGTTGTTCACAATTTGATTCTGATGATGACTTTCGGTAAGTAGCTCTAGCTGGAATAAAAGAAAACCGTTAAATTTGTTGGTGTGGTTCAATATATTTTCTTCATAGAAAAAAGCATATGAGACTGGTGAGAAAAAGAAAAAACAAAAGTAACACCAGATGTGAAAGTTACATGAGGAAGATGCTTAGGCAATTTCAAGATGGAATAATGCTTCTTGATGCTGTTCTTTGAGCTAGAAGGTGGCAATTAGTTTTTCGTACACAGAAAAGTGTTAGACATCCTAATTAAACACCTCTTTCTGAAAGTCATCATAGATAAACCCATACTGCTTGTAGTAGTTCTCACATGTGTTAACCTTTGAGGATAACACTAGAAAACTCAATTTTAATTTTTTCTTCTAAATCAAAAGGAAATAATAATTTGAATGTTGATTGAAATGCGTACATTACTCACTGTGACAGTCAAATATGTTTTAAGCATAGCTATAAGTCACATATAGAATCATAAAAAGGAAGAAAATAACTAAAAGAAGAATACAATGGATTCTCTCAGAGGATAAATCTTATGGACTTAGGTGTTACTAGCACCTGACACGTTTGTTGCTACTAGTCAAATTGTTTCACCTTTCTACTTTACTTGCTTTTGTATATTAAATACCGTTAACAATATTTACTTCTCTTGTGAAAAGATATTTAATACTTCTGTAGCCATGACAATATGCAGCATTAGGTTTTAAACTGCTCAGTTTACAATGAAAAATAACATTTTTACACATATAAGTCCATATTTAAGATCTTATAGTGCAGAAGTGTGAACCCACTCCCTTTAGATGTTAATGGTATACCTGAAACAGATTTGATTTTCTTTATAGTTACAAGAATGCCCAGAAATGTACTGTACTGCCTAGAAATAAAAGCTGATGCATTATCCAAGATATGCTGTAGACATGACAAGAGATGCTAAAGAGAAATAATGGCTAAAACAATGCATAGCTATTGGTGATAACTGAATCTAAAAGAAGAGTGTCTCCAGTTATGTATTCATGATCACACATGCAGCACTTGAGTCAGCAGGAGTGAAATCTCAGTGAAGACAGTAGAACTAAAGTAGGATCAGGATTTTGTCCTAAAAGAAGGGTTCTTATAGAACTTGGTGACCTTGAGGGTTATTTAAGCATTTGCTGAAATGTTTAATATACTAAAATGGACTGCTATCCCTATTGATATATACTTTATATTTATATACTTTTGGTGGACCTATGCCTGGATGAGAAATGATCACATTGACTAAGTGTTTTATGTTATAGGTTCAGCAGCTGTTACTTTATAACCGTGCAGCTGTATTAGGATAAAATTTGCATTTCAGAGCAGGGAAAGGTGTATCTGAGTATATAAACTGATTGGAAGCACAAAAGTGCCAAGTTTCTTCCACATTCAAAGGATGTGGGAAGATACTACAGAAAGTAAATGGACTGAGGAAAGATAAAAGACATCACGTTCAGTATTCAGCTCTTACATTTCTGTTTACTTTTACTTTTCAAGTGTTTCTACATTACAATCTGAAAGAGTTCTGTGTCAGAGGGTAAGAAAATAGTAAATTCCAGGTAGCCTTTTATGTAAGAGGAATTACTGATGAAGGACATGGATGTTTAATAAAAACATCACAAGGCTATGCTTTGAAGCTACGAGCTGAATCTGTCCAGTAGCAAGAGGAAGTTCAGAGAGCAACACTTCCTAAAATATATTTGAGGAATTTAGAAGCAGTGTGTTATTATGCTCTCTTTAATAAGAAAGAAATGAAAGAGCTTTGGGTATCTTGTTCCCCCAATGCAAACCATATGTAGGAATAGTTGAGGCTTTGTTGTATTTGCAGCATGGCTGTCATGAATGACATATTATCTTTAGGAAAATATAAAAACCCCAAACATTGTTATGGTTTGCCACTACTCCTTTGGACTCAGTTTTCTCCAGGAAACTCTCTCAGTTAAAACACTTTATTTCTTTTGCCTAGAATTACTTTAGAGAAATGTTGCCTGAAAATAGCATGCAGTATTAACGTATCATTTGTTTCTGCTGTTGCCAAGAGTAACATGTTTCCTTCACTCTTACCAACTGACTGTTGATTAGATCAAGTTGATTATTCAGCAGCTTTAGCCTACCACCTGCTCCATTTCTTTCCTTGACATGCAAAGCTGTTAATACATTATTTTGCCTTGTTAAAGCCACATTTGTTATTCATCTGTGATTTGTTTTTGTTTGTTTGTGGGTTTTTTTAAATGTATATTTAAGAAGTTGATCCATTTTTTTAACAGGCTTTTGATCAAATTCAGGTTGATCCTGTTTTATATATCTGAGAACCTAGATGAGGATGCTGATTTTTTGTTTGTTTCTTTGTTTTATTTCACATTAAAGTTCTGCCATTCGAGCTCTGAATTTTATTATGAATATAGTTGCATGTTTCATAGGCCCATTTCTGGAAATGCTACTACAGACTTCAGTGCTATCTCAGTATCTCAGTTTTATTATGAATCATTAACTACATCGGATTTTCTCATGCTGGTTTAGGTTATGACCGTGTCTTAATGAAATAAAACAATTTAGTCCTCTTCTGCAGAGGAAAAGATAGTAATGAGCTCTCTTCACTCTTGTTATTTCTTGAAAATCTGTATTTTACTCTTATTTATGTAAAAACCTAAGCAATTCTGAGAAAGCTTAAAGCTGTTTCTGATGATGTGGCCAGAAGTGACATTGGACTATCTTTTCACCATTGCATCTAAATGTCTTTTGCAACACACAAATAAATCCAGAACTCACTAGACTTTTTAAAATGTAGTGTTTGGTACCTAGTTATACTCCACTTCTGTGAATTACATACCAAAATAAATACTGGAACAATAACTTGAATATTCAATATATTTTATATATATATATATAATAACTTGAATATTCAATATATTTTATATATATATATATATATATATATATATACATATATATATATATTGTTACTGAGTCATATCAAATGTCATATCAAAAACTATAGCTTTAAGTTGAAAGTGTAGTTAAGTTTGATTATGATGAGGCAAAATGCAACTGCTGTTGCATTTTCAGTCGGAAAAATGACTTCATTGGTGTTTTCCTTGTGTAAGTGATGCAAGCTTGTATCAACGGTTTCTTCTCTTTCTTCTTAGTAAGGAGGTATTTATTTGTTTTGTTCCTCTTCTTACTTTTCCCTTTGAAATAAGGCATTTGCATGTATATTGCGGTTGTCTGTTCCCATTTGAACACTAGTCAGATTTTAATGGAACTACTAAGATCTATAAATGCCAAGCAGGTAGGAGTTATGTTTTGGGTTTTTTTTGTTTGTTGTTTTTTGTTGTTGCTGTTTTGGGGATGTGTGATTGTTTTTTTACTAGATGTTTATTGAGATATTAAAGGAGCTGCGAAGCAAACTAAATTGTCTTTGTTGTTTCGAGTCAGAGGAAAATTACACTGTTGACATTGTAGAGCAGTTATTTTGGGAGAGGCTTAAATTTGATATTTCTCGAATAGTCTTGATTTCTCCCTGGGTTGGTAAAACTGCACATAGACTACAGTTGAAAAAGCAAGGTAAAAAGGCATGTCTACTCAGTATATGTGTCATCTTTGATTCATGCCTATGAAGTTACTAGCTCAGCTGTGAAGCTTGAAAGAGTTTCCTAAGGCAGGCAGTGAACTGGAGCTGGTGGTGTTATGCAAGTTGTGATCTGTCAGAGTGCCTAGCAATTTTAGTCTAACTGTTTCAGCATGTGTCCTTCACTTTGAGCTTGTTTGAAAATATTACACTAATGTGACTTGCATTTAAGGCATATGAATTATTAGAGTGAAAATGTAATAAGCTCTAAGAGTTTGAAATCTCAGCAAATGAGAAGAATAAATATGTTAAAATAAGTGGCCTTTTGCTATTTCTATATAGCACTGTAGCAAAATTTCACTGCTAGATGTCAAGATACTTTTGACAGACTATTTCTTACTCTTCTGATCATTTTTCTTCATACCTTTTTCTACATTTCTATCTTAGTCTCCTGTCCACTGAAAATTTTTTTTGCAGTATCAAGCTGTTATAATACTGCCCAGCTTTTGAAATCTCCTGATTGCATGCATCCTACAAATAGACTCAAGGACTGAAGCTCCTTTCTCCCTCTCTTTTCTCATAAAGGTGGAAAGCGTAGAATTTAACAAAGTTAAATTCTCTACCTTCTGATGAGAATTTCGTATGTTCCTTGTTGCTTTTTAATAAGAGTTGAGCAAAATTATTTTGTACACTCATTCTGAAGCATAATTAATTTGTAAGATATTTCATGCAAATCATATTTCTTACCTCATGGGCTGGACTCATTTCTTCAGATGTAGAAGACAGTTTTATGCTGCCTATGTTCTTCTTTGGGGCTGCATTTGATTTGTCTTGTCTCTGATACTCAGATAGGTGCCCGCCAGCAATACTTTTCTGCACCTGCAGTTCACTTATCCCATTGATTACTCACATAAGATTTCTTTTCATCTTGTACCAGTGGTCTTACTAGTTAGGATTATGAACATAAGATATGGAAATCAGTAAGTTTACACACAGCAACTAATTGCTACTTGGTCACCATGAAAAAAAAGGGGGGAGTGGAAATTAACAATATTAATATTAAAATTCTAGTTCCATTTGTACTGAAGATTATGGTATATACATAATGGAATACATCAAGGCATTAGGTAACAGCTGTTGTTTGAGGTAGGGAAATATTATGGAACCTTATGTACTACAGTGTTAGTGATCAAACTATTTTTAAAAGCATTAAAATAACAGTATCTGTCTTCCACTGGCACTTCAGACACCTTATCCCACTCTTACAAAATCTTTTCCTTATATTTCTCTCTTGCAATTTATGTGCAATACATAATGATCTATGGAAGAACAATATTTATATTTGAAATACAAACAAATATGAAAACCATGTTCGAAACCACTTTTACGTGTACTCCTTGTGACTATTACACTGCTCATGAAGAAGAGGATTGAATATTTGGATTATATTTTAAAATCATTTGAAGATTTTATTCACTATTTGAAGTTCCTTGTATGTATCTACATTGTTTTATTTAAGCTTAATATTGATATAGTCTCCCTGGGTATTGTATCTTCTTAAAATAACATAAAAAATCCGTGGATTTGCTTTTTTAGAAAGCCTTCTGAAGCTATTGATGTCTAATAACTCTAAGCTTACACATTTTATAATACCTTAATATACCAAGAGATAGTTAAATATTATTTTCAAGATAAAATATTTAAAGGAGAGTGAAAAGCACAAAAAAAATTATTTATTTCATTCTACTGAATATAATTGTAATTGGGCCATTAGCTGACAGAATTCTGTTCTGGCTAGGAGGAGATAAAGATATGACGTGCACAAAAATGATGGCTGGAGGATGAATAGGCCTTCTAGGGAGCTGATCTTTACAGATCAGATAAAGATTCTTCAGGTCTTGTTCTTGCAGTCTGAGCTGCATCAAAGACTGTCTTTCAGAGCTTGCTTTGTGAAATTTATCATCCTGGTAGCTAGAGGGGTGGGAGGGGTTGCCCTCAAGGGATCCGATAACATAGTGGCTGCCGTCCTGGATAGAATCTCTATGGTTTCAGCTTATGTGAACTTTCTGGTCATATTCTCTTTGGTTTTTAGCAAGGATTGACAGTTGACTCAACTTAAAATGTGTTTTAAACCACCAATTCATTTTGTGTAGGAGTTGGTCTGCATATTCAAAGGCTCATCAGGCTTACTGTGCACATAAGTTTACTTTACAAAATAAAGCATTTTCATCCCTAGTTATCTGGTGGATATAGCCTTGTTATTACTGTTAAAAAAGTACCATGACTCCCCAGAAATTGTTGCTAAAATTTTTTATTGGGCTATAAAATAATTTTGTTCTCCAACAATTTGAGTTGTTCTCCAACAAATTGAGTTTTGTTCTCAACAATTAGGACATGGCTGAGTCCACATGAACTACATTCACATCAGGTAGCAGCTCCTTCAGAGTGAGCCTACTTGCCTTCAGGATGGGTGCTTGCCTTCAGGGCTGCTGGCACTGGGGTTGCTGTGTGCAGCTCAGCTGGAGAGCATGCATTACACTTGGCAACTTTTATAGGCAAAATTATAGTAACCTTCTCATAAAAATGTACAAACAGCTTTTTTTAGGCTTGTAATTTTGTATGAGGAGGGATGTGTCACTAACACAGTGAATGTGTCTGTGCAAAAGATTGATTTGAAAAAGCATCATCTTACCATTCCTGTACACTGTGCTTTTCTTCCTGTGGGGTTATGTGGAAAAACTGGATTTATTTCAAATTATTTTAAATGGGAAAAATGTCCTCTGTGAGCATGTCTGTTACTTGCAACTACTAATGTGTATTCAGTCTGTAGGACCAGGCTGCAGCTAGTCCAAATTACTGAATTTTTATGCATCCTTAATAATCACAGAGGATGTCAGTACTTCCTATAATTGAAGCTAAATAACTTAATGGAGAAATAAATGTCCATAATATAATGTTTTAAGATTTTAATGAATACTTGTCATTGGATGGTAGATTAAATTAATGCATTAAGACAGGGTGCTGTGTGTAAAGATAAAGTATTTTCAGAAAGATACTGGTAGATTTTGAACTTAACTAGAGCTTCTTAATGACATCAGAATGAGGGTGAAGTTTTGTAATGCATGATTATAGTATTTAAATAATACAGAAAATAGCATTTTTTGAAATGAAATGGTATATCTTTACTCAAATATAATTTTCAAGTAACTGCAAATAAAGCAGATATATATAGAAAATTACAGAGAATACATGTACATGAAGACATTAAGAAAGACTTTGCTAGATGAGGAATCAGTGAAGACTAAAATATATGTCCTCTCTTTCTTTGGTCTTTAGCGGCTCGCTAAAGAAGCAGAGAAGTACCAAGCCTCACATCAGTGGAGGGATGAGTTTGGGGTAAGTTTCAGTTTTTCTCCTAACCTTCTCAAATTTTTCCTTTATGAAATGTTAACTATATTCTTACAATATGTTGTTTATATATCCACCATAAAAGGACTCGTTGACTATGAATGGGCATTTCATTTTATTCAGCAAAGAGTCTCAGTCTGGGCCTCTAGATAATGAAGTGGACTTTTCTCTTTAGAAGGTCAGAGGGAGCTTCACAGACCCAGGGGTGTAGCTCCAAGGTATACACATGACCTCTATTTTTTTTTGAAATACAAGGAATGATTACAGAGTAGACATCTGGGTGATGTTTAATATCAGTTAAAGCATGCTACTCCAAGCACTGAAACACATAATGATGTAAAAGATTCCTACAAATTGTGGTTTTTTGCTTATGTTGTGGAAAAAAAAAACAGGAAAAAGCTTAATACAGAAGAATTTGTCTATATTGAGAGTCATAGTCTGTTTTTTTAGAATCCTTTTACATATTTTAATAGCTGCATCATCTTCTCTTTGATATTCTAGTGCAACTGAAAGCGATCCTAACCTGATCAAACACTATTTTCTTCAATCACTTCAAATTTTGCTGAAAAACAAGTGAGATTATTGTAAAATGTACAACATTAATTCTTTATTACGGATAAAGCCAAATTAATATTGTGCTGAACAATTATAAGCCTGTTAATTTTAGGCTACATTTCCCTGCTAAGTGTAAAAGTAATTTATTATGCCTTCATTACGTGTTCCTTCAGACATAAAAACAGCTGATACTTTTACGTGAAGCTGCTGCAAACCTAGACCATGTTTGCACATCCACTAGAATCGTAACGGCTCACAGTTATATGTGCAATGATTTTCTATAAAATCCTTTCTCATACAGTGTTCTTCAGACACTTGGATATCTGAAAAAAAACAGTCAGAAAAGAACCCCTAGGTACTCAGGCCAAGTAATTCAGAAAAGAGTGACTGGCTTTTAGGAGTGCTAAGAGGTTCTGGACACAGCCTGTATGCTTTTAAGTGTGCTCTCTGCAGTCACAGCCTTTAATACACAGTGAAATGCAGAATACATATTCTATAGTGGTAATAATGAGAATACTATAGCCACCTTTTCTGCTAATCTGTCCCTCTTTTGAGAAACCAGAACCTGTGGGTTTGATGGAATCAGTGCAGAACAGTATGAATAAAGTCAGATGCTCTTTCTAATTATTTTATGTCTTGCTGTACAGACTGGCATCACATCCACAGTATCATCTCAGCTTTTAGCTTTCTTTTCGCCCTTTACTTGCAGTGGATCTGGTCTTTTCAGAATTCATTGCCAAATAGAGATATTCAAGTAATTTTGAAATTTGATTTTATATTAATGTTGTGGCTCAGGCAAAGACTATCATCAGAATAAAATAAAAAATGTAGTTGGGTTTCTGATCTTGTGCTTTACTGTTTTGCATTTGGATGAGAACTGTGTGCACCACATAATAACCTTGACATTAGGTTATGCAATTAAGTTTCAAATAAATGTATTAAGCCTCTTATAGTTTAATTTGTTCCATTTTTGCCAGAAGTAATCTTTCTTCTCTTCTGGCCTACTTTTTAGAAAATGCCTGCTCAAATTAGTTTGCACGCAGATCTTTCTGATAAACTTAATTTTCACTGGAAGATTCATTCTCCTAATGGCTGTGATGGAAAATTAAAGATATTCCATAAAACGTTTTGTGGATGAGTGTCAAGAGTTAGAGCTGGGCTGGCTACTAACTGAGTGGCACATACTCTCTGTTATCCCTCTCCCCCTGTCCCCTGTGGGAAGGAAAAAGAATTAAAAGAGAGAGAGAAACTTGTGAATTGGAAGAGAAAACTAAACCTCTTTTTTAATTAAAATAATAACAATAAAATGAAATATATACAAATATATACAAAACCAATATAAAATCCAGCCCCTCCCACACCACCCCCCACGCCCACCTGCCTGATGGCAACTATATCACTGTCACCACTGATGCTCTGGGAGATGGGAACGAGACTCGGGGGCTGGATCCTGGAACTGGATTCAGAAACTCATAGGTTGGGACCAAAGGCAGAACAGACAGAGTGCTCCTCTGACACCAGCCATGGAAGAAGGGCTCAAGGATCCACTGGTCCTATAACTGTGACATGAAAAGCTACTAAATTTGCCAGTTGCAATTTGCCCTTATTGAAGCCTTGTTGGCTGTATTGAATCACCTCCCTGTCCTCCATGTGCCTTGGCATAGTTTCCACAAGGATCTGCCCCACAATCTTGCCAAGATCAATAGTTAAAGGAATCTTTATAAAAAAAATTAAGAATTTCTAAATTTTATTTTTATTTTATCTGAAATAATTTGTTCATATTGACCAAGACCAAAAATAGCTATGACATAGAAATTTCAGGTTTACTTTAATTTGAACCTGGGAAGCTGTGACCAGCAAGTTACTGACCAGCAAATATCTGGTATTAGCTTAAGTATTTTCATATTCCTATCTTTCTGTCACCTTGCATAGCTTTCTAAATACCCAGTTTGACGCTGGAGGCATTATATATTCTTTTTATTAATAAATGAATGCTTGTCAGGTGTGTATGTAATGTCTCAAGAGCAAAAATAAAAATCTAAAATAAATTAAGTGCATGTGTCATACATATTTATCATTTACTTTTTAGCTAAGTGACAAAAATAAAGATTATAATGGATTTTGGTACTTTGCATTGATAGTTATATATCAAAACAATAATTAATTTACTAAAAAGTGTAGAGTGATTCAAAGGAATATTATTTAAGAATACTGAATGTGTTCTGAGTGAAAAAGGAAAACTAATATTGGATTGTAATATATGTGGTTTCCTGATTAAGCACAAAGTCAATTAGTATATCTGAAGAGCAGTTTACTTCTACAGCCCTAAAATAATACCTGCTAGAAAACTATGAAGTCCTTAGAGAATATTTGTGAAGTTTATGAAGGCAAATACAAAGCACTTCAGGTAAATAAAGAAATGCCATTCTCTGCTTCCTGCTCCATTAGTATTACCCAATTCCCTAGATGAATGTGCAGCTGCAGAAATAAAATGTACTTAAATGGTTTTAGATTAATGCAGTTAAAAATCAGAAGTGCAAACCAATATTTCTAAATGAAACAGCCTTGTCACTTTGAATTTTTTGTATGTTGCAGCGTGAAAGGGGGGGATTTTGACACTTGTGATGGCCCAATTATTTTTCTGGGATAGACATGCATGAAAAAATTTGTACGTGAGTTGGAAGAAGGAGAGGAAAATTCTGTAAGAAATAATTGTTGTTATTCCCCAAATGGATCTTCTACAATTACATTTGATTCTGCATTTGATTGCCCTGCAATGGTTGGTTAACTAAAGCAATTTTGTTTCCAGTTGGGTTGCAGTATTAATTGCACTTACATATGTATAAACATAAGGAATATCTCATTTGGTATTTTAAGAAGGGGAGTCTTTATGGGTGGCCTTATATGAAAACTGAAGCTCAGGCTTTTTAGAAATTAATTATAACATTAAAATGCCATTTGAAAAGTCCTTTCAGTATGCCTTATCTTTTAACCAATAGTGTAATTTTATATTCTTCTGTGTAAAAGATAATTTTTTGAATCCTGATATTTCTGAGACAGAATTTGTTGTAATGATAATGTGTAGGCTGATGTTTATGTATCAACAGGCTTAAAAGTAAAGACAAAAGGTCATGGAAATATTACTTGGAATTATGATTTTTTTTTTGTCTAGTACAGATATTGGCTGAATAAAACTGTAGTGAGAAGTTGCTCAACAAAGAAATGAAGATAAAAAGCATTACTGAGATAAAACAAGTCTCACATCACAAGAGTTGATCCAAGAGGTGACCTGCAAGAAAAGAGCAGTAGTAGGCATCTCTCTGTACTTGACATGTCTTGCAGACTGAGGATTTTCAGGATTGTCTGTAATTTATTTTGGGTGTTGCAACAGCACTAAACATGGCATCTTAAAAGCCTCAACTAGAAAACGAATAGAACACCCAACTTTCAGCTTTAATACTGCTTCATTCTGAAGAGGCAGTTTAGTAAACATACTTTGTCTTTTGAAAGAGGGAAAAGATGCGAAAACAAACTAGAATACATTTTTCCTCAGATAATCAAAAAGAAGATACAGCTGTCTTATTGCTTGTACCTCTGACAGTCCTCTTTGATACAATAAGTGTATGTGGGGAATGATGCCATCCAGGTCATTAGAAAACTTTTTAAGGGTGATGTCTCTTGCTATCTTGCCTGAAGTTTTATGATTTCCTAGACTCCCTCAGATGAGTTTTGAGTTTAGAAATCAGTGACTTCCTCTAAAATCTGTGTTGTGATAGGAGAATTCTTCCGTACTTTTGTTTATGTTGTATAGGATCTAATGTGATCCTGTTTTAAATATAACCCCAATATAAGTGTTAGTTTATAATCACATTTGCAATCCTTGATTTATTTATTTTTTTCAGACTTATGCAACTACAAACCAATTAGGAAGTTAATAAAGAAGATGGAAAATGGTAGCATTGCAGTCAGAGTCAAGATTGCATATAAGCTGGGATTTTAAGTGTGTAACTATAGAGGACATAGCTTTTCTGCTGTGTCTTTTTGTCTTTATAATTTTATCTATCATCTCTTAATATGCTTACATTGAGTATAGAAATGTAACTTTATAATAGAAATCATTGCAAAGATCTCATCTGGGCAGTGCAGTGCTTCCCTGGTAGGGAGCTTGCCAAGAAAGCTTTAAGAGTAAAGCAAAGAAATGCCTTTAATCATTGTTGAATCTTTCAAGCATTCCACCTCAAAAATCAAATATGTTAATAGACAGATAATACTCTTCTTACTTATTGACAAGGCAACTCATTTAAAAAATATGCTCCTTCTGTAAATAGGGTGGAGGGAAGGAGCTCAGAAAGAATAAAAGAAAGGTGTGATTTCTCATTATTAAGACACCATACATATGCATTACCACCTTCGTTTTCAATGAGTCTTTAATGTACTCTCTGGAAAAGAGATCATATTAAAAGCAAGATGTACTATTGTATTAAATTTATTAGCACCCTGCAGATTCTTTAGTTTACAGTAGAGAAGTATAATGTTAAGAGAATCTTTCTGCAGGTTGCTGTTGTGCAGTTTCTAAGAGTTCATTGGATTTGTAATTTGACCAAAATGTGAGCTGTTAAGGATTTGTTTCCTTTTATCCAGTTCATTTGTACTATCAGCTATGGGCAAATAGGAAGTATATAAATAAATACACAAGTCTGGGTCTCATTTGAGGGACATTGTGATATAGCAAGTCTTGAGATTTGCTGTAGGCCAGCTCCATAAATGTCTGTAATTTATGTGTTTATGGAAAATACTGCCATTATATTTTCATTTTACAATTTCATTGTCCCAAATTATACTGCACTATAGCACTGTGTCTTGTAACTGTCTTGAAAATATGAAGAATGATAGGGCTATGCTAATCCAGAATAGGTCTCTTTTTTAAAAAAATGGATGAATAATCCCTGATGAATAATTAAGTCAGGTAAGATTCCCTTCTTAGTCCTTTGGGTATTACCATTTCTCAAGAGAGGAACTTCAGTTTTGCATTTCTTAGGAGAACAGTAAAACTAAAGAACTTAGCTCCATTGATACTTCTCTGTGCTTGCACAAAGTTCTGGTGTTTTCTTCTGTTAGAACTTTTTCCACTTTGTGTGTGATTTTTTTTTTCCACCTAAAAAATGAAAGAAGACTTCCAGCAAAAGTTTTCTACCAAACTGAATGGTATCCATATAGGCAATTTTAATTTCACCTAATTTGGTCTCAGTACAGTAATTTAAATGACTTCTAGACTTGAAATATTCTAGAGTACTCATTGAGGAAGTGTATAGTCTTGCCATAGCACTTCCCTACCTTTCAAGTAGGACATTTTAGTTTTATTTTACTAGTATATGCAGGTACTGGCAAAGAGAGGGTTGTTTTTTAAATTTGGTGAGGGATACTCACAGGAAAAAACACAGGCTGAATTAAAACTGAAGACTTTTCAAAAGTATTATCAACACTTTAAGTGATGGTTGTTGTCATTTATTCTGCTGACAGCCGACTTGGAAAGAGATTCTTTTCCTTGTTATAAGGGGGCAAGGAACATAGGAGATTTAATTCTAAACACTTTTACCCTCTCTCTCTTGGTCTGTCTTGTTTGTTTTGGGTTGTGGTTTTTTTGTTTTTGTTTTTTTCCCCTGTAGAGTGTTTCCCTGCTGGGCTGACCCCCAACTTCCTGATAGATGGTCCCTCTTGCCCCCTCTTCCCTCCCCCCCTATGGGAAGGGAAAGGTGATAAGAGAGAAAGAGAGACTTGTGGTTTGGAAAAGAAAACTAAAGCTACTTTAATGATAATAATAATGGTAAATGAAATATATAGAATTAGGTACAAACACCAATACCAAGCCAAAACCTAACCCTAGTCAATAACGATGTCACTGTTGCCACTGATATAGTGGCAGAACGCCTCAGCAGCAGACAGCAGCCAGGCTCAGGGTCTGGATCCTGGTTTTGGATGGAAGAACTTATGGATCAGGATCAAGAAGAAAACAGATTTCTCCCCAGATGCTGGCCATTGAAGCACAGGAAAAAAGAGAGGAGAGAGAAAGAGAGGCAACTGACCCCCAGTTTTGGAATGGAATACTTAGCTGGTCAGTTTAGGGTCACCTGTCCTGTTTGCTCCTTCCTGAAGATGCAGCATTTACTCTGCACCCCCATGTGAGACACAAGATTTAGCAGTGACCTTGCTTTGCATACCAATCCCTGGTAGTAAATCTAAACATAAGGCCTTGTCACTGCTGGAAACAGGCAGTGTCTGTAAAATCATGCTGTTAGTTTCAGAAAGTGCTGTTTCCCAGAGGAGCTTTAGCTGAAAAGTAAAATTACCAAACAGAATCATTTCTGTTCTAGCCCAAACCAGGACATTTCCCAATGCAATTCTGTCTCAAAGCTTTCCTTCAACTAGTTTCATAAAGTTTGGTATTGAAGAAAACATAATATGCAGTGGCACAGCGTATGTATGACACTACAAAGCAACACTCAAGTTCAGTTTCTGGGTAAGATGTTTATGAAACATATCAGTGAAGATTTGCTGATACTAACTTTGATGCATAAGGCTTTCAGCTAATTTGAGTCATGTTTAGAGATTCTGCATTCAAAGTGGAGAGTTGCTCTTTAAATATATGAATATTAAAAAGGAAAACTGGTGGATAAGGCAAGAGATGAGGATCACAGATAGTTTTTGAGTAGAGCCTGGGGCTTGCCTAGAGCCATAGCTCATTTGGCACTTTCTAACTTCTACATAATGTAGGGTAGGGAGCAAAAGGCAGAGAACCAGTGGTGCCAGCCTGATTGCTGACTTCTGTAGGTGGAGTGAACCTATGGTAACTAAAGCAATCTCAAATCTGTATGTTTTCCTGTTTCCCTTTATTGTTAGTGCATATTTCATGACAGAAGGGGAGTGTATCTTAATTATGGCTCCCTGGGGCATTTATCTAAGAAATAAGGTCAAGATCAGAACAAGACCACATCTCTAAATGCTTACATCTATAAATTTATGCTGTTGAATAAAACAAATCTGTGGACCTGACTATTGGAACAAGTGGCATAGATTGTCAGTGTTCAAACTAGATTTGGTCTTCTGACTTCCTGAAGCTTCTGTGCCCATGGGCACATAGTGGATGCCCTGAGTTGCTGCTTGCTGCCAGGCAGTCTTATAAAGGTGCTTTCAGGGCCCTGGGAGACTACTGGTCCACAAGTAGGTGTTAGCAAATGTTGGGTCTTAACTGCTCATTGCAAGAGGTATGGAGGATATAATTAGTTATTATCCTTATTTTACTGGAAAAGAGAAAAGGTTTGGTGTTGTTTTTTTTTTTGTTTTGGTTGGTTGGTTTGTTTGTTTGTTTTTAAAAAAGGGATTTCTCCAGAGGGAAAGAAAATAGAAGACTACAGTGAGGCTTCAAAAGATATAAACCTTTTTCCTGTTTTTTTTTCTGGGAGAGACCACAGCTGGGATAACTGACCCCAGCTAACCAAAGGGATATTCCATGCCATATGACATCATGCTCAGCATATAAACTGGAGGAAGAAAAAGGAGGTGGGGCGTGTTTAGAGTTTACAGTGTTTTGTCTTTCCAAGTTAACAGTACATGAAATGGAGCCCTCCTTCCCTGGAGATGGCTGAATATCTGCCTGCCAATGGGAAGTGGTGAATTAATTCCTTGTCTTGCTTTGCTTGTGAGTGGCTTTTGCTTTATGTATTTAACTGTCTTTTATCTCAACCCATGCATTTTTTCACTTTTACTCTTCCAATTCTCTGCCTCCCCCATCCCACCGCAAGGGAGTGAGAGAGCAGCTGTGTGGTGCTTAGTTGCCAGCAGGAGTTAAACCACAACACAAGAGATTTATGAGATTCCCTGAAATAAAGCAGCTTGTGTTTGTGACCCTGCTGTCATACCTGAGCCAACCTATTCAGAAGTTTCTGTGTCTCTGTTTCTTTGCAGTTCTTGGAATAAGCATCAAATACATGGCAAAGAAAAACCTCTGCTGTGATCCTCAGAAGGAAACACAAATAACTCACTTAGTACAGTTGTTAACATAAAGTACAAAAAACCAGTAGCAAGCCGCTGATAGAGCTCTTAAATCCTACTGTTCTTCTGCATAAATTCCAGCATGCTAATGTAATGTATCCAATAATTAAGAAGAAAAGTAATTATATTTTAATTATTTTTGATGTGGTCCTTTCCCTTGTAGTGATGAACTGGGAAAGTCTTCATCATTTTATGTTAAATAATAAAATTAATGATATTTTCCAGCAGCTGGCTTGTCTCACGTTACTGAACTGTTTCTGGAATAAGGTGTACTCATAGAGCTTTGCTTTATTACGGTGACTGAGTGCAAGACATGTACAAAACAAATGTCAAAGCTGAATAATTAAATTATGATTCCTTCCATTTGGTAATAATTAGATGAGCATGGGATATTTCTTAAAGCTTAGTAACTGCTGCCCACAGTTCTTCTAAGATAAGAGATCTAGTAAAATAATTTAAAGGAAACTCTTAAACAAGTGGGTAAGATTTAGCTTTGTGTAAGAAGCCCATTAAAATGATTAACAGTCAATATGCCAGACATACTTGTTATGTGTGTGAACCAAAGTTACTTGAAAAGAAGACGACATGTGTTGAGCTTTATTATCTTTTGAAAAGGTACTTTTCATATTTAGGAGAAAATAGAGAGATTTGGTATTTTTTTCTCACTTTCATGCAAATTGTATAAGATAAGTTAAAGCACTTTCTTTTTTGTATGTTAAAGCTTTGTGGGTTTTTGTGGAGTGATTGAGTGAACCAAATGAACAATTGATAGAGACAGGGAAAGAAATCAAATGCTTAAAAAAAAAAAAAAAGAGATAATTTCTTCACAGGTCAGCATCAGCTATGTAAGATATGATTCAAAGTTTGGCTCATACTTTCATAAGTTATATATGAAAATTACTTTTTTCCTGTGATACACAGGATTGTAATACTAAGTAAAAACCAGTAAATTTTTAATTTCCCTGAAGAAATGTAAGCTATAGTCTCTTTGTCTTTTAGTTTTTTACATAAGGGAGAAAGAGGAAAGAGCTGTATAAAACCCTCTGCTGCTGCAGTTTAAGGAAAATTATACAAAATGTAAGCATTTAGTCTATTCAGTTGAAATTCTTAAAAGATAATGTTTTCTACACATTTTTGCTTACAATTTAGTTGCAGTGACTTTGTGGGATACATTCCTTAGCACATGCTATTTATTTGTGAACAGAGAAACAGAGAAGAAAATAAATTACAGGAGGAAATTTCTGTTTCTCTGGAATTGTTTCAACCATTGGATATATTCCCAAAAACTATGAATTCACAATGCTATTTCCTGTTAATCTGATTTAAACTCATGTCCAAATTGTTTAACTAGGCTGGTATACTTAATACTGGTCACAATATTTACAATTTAGATAATATGCAAACAGTTTAGACATTTTTTATTATTTATTTTATTTTTGTATTCTTTCATCAACTAAAGAAAGTAATGCTGAAAAAATTATAATAAATATATTTTACACTTTAATTAAAATGATTGGATAGTGTGATATAGAGGTTAATTAGCTGCTAAAAAATTTCATTTTCCCACCTGGTAATCTGCTTTGTAATTGATTGCATTTTGCTTTATAAAAAGAAACTATTTGCAGTTGCTTATACTTTGATTCAGTTACTGTGTTTTAGCAGTTTCTTGAACCTTTTGGAAGAATAATATATTTACCAAAATTAAATAGGAATTAAAAGATTTTTTTTCTCTCAGGGTTGTGTCTGGCTACTTCCCTTTTGACTTGAAAGAGGAATACAGAAGACAATTATTTGTATCTCTTTTTATATGTAGCCAGTTCTTCTAAAACTGGTAACTCCAGAGTCTCCTTCTCATTTTATTTCCTGTTCACTTGTAGGACATGCTATGTAAAATCCTAGATATTTTTGTCATTCTTTGGGGATAAGGTAAGATATTGAGGGATGTTTGGTTATTAGCAGAGGGAGAGAACAACTTTTTGAATCATCACCTTTCATTATCCACGTGCTAGGGCAGACCAGAGACATGTTATAAATCTTTCTGCTACTTGAATGGGAATGGATAATTATTTTTGGCATTTTTCTCCACTGGGTTTATAGTAATATTATTTGTGACTTTCTATTCATAACATGAACTGTGTCCATACTGGGCTTGTTCCAGAGTTGACTTCAGTGAGTTTTCAGCTCAGACTGACATAAAATGGTTTGAAAAAGTCTTTGGAAAATAGTGTGGCCTAAAGTGAGTTGTGTGTAAAGTCAATGGCTTTTGCTGTACTGCTTTTATATTATTCTTTCCAAAAAAACCAAAAGCAAACAACCCAAACCATCCTCTGTGTTTACTTGAGAGAAAATCAAAACCAAAACACGGCAATAGATTGCAGACTGCCAGAAAACCAGCAGTCTTTCTCAATTCAAAGCCTGTTTCTCTGTTTATCCTCTCCATTGAAGTTCATGGGGGAAATTTAATTTTCAGAAATGACAGATTTCTCCATCTGCTCAATGCAGACAACTTTCCTCTCTTTGATCTATTGAAAAAAAACAACACCAAAAAACCATAATAGCTTTGAAGCTTAAATCCAGCTGCCAATGGATGCCTTGATCCTTTTCCCCAAGTTATTGTAGACTTGTAGTGCTTACCTTACTAAACATACTTTTTCTCTGAAAAAGTGAATGCAAGAAATGGGAATGTTTAATTTATCTTGAAGATGTTTAGGCCTAATTAGAGTACTGTTCTGTAGCCTGTTACTCTTGGTGTCTGTTGTGTCAAGGTTTCAGTTCAACATGAAAACAAGTAGCACCAGAAGGTAGAAGCTTGTGTAGTCAACTGGGACAGATATCTTGTGGTTGTAGTGTAGATCATATATTATCCTTAAGGAAGATTTTCAGTTTTTAAAATTTTCAGTTTGACTACCTAAAGTGACAGTCATTCTGTGATATAATCAACTATAGCTAGGAGTAATATCTATATGGTTTTACATCTTTAAATGTTCAGTCACTAATTCTTCATCCCTGCATCAAGTATTTGGCCTTTGATATTTTGCTGTAAGAATAACTGTTTGCCTCATTTGATTTGTTTATCAGTTGCACTAAAAAGAAATAATTAAAAAATCCCCAAAGTTAAAAATAATAAAGAAAATTACTATCCTTACCAGTAGGCAAGTTAACAACAAATCCATTGTTATATTATGAATTGTCTGCATGTCCAGCAGAGTTTGCCTTCTGATTGCAGGCTGTTGAGCTATAGGATGTCTTTATACAGAAGTTACTCATGGAGTATATTGTATTATTTCAGAAGAACAAACAGCTTCACAGATTCTGATTGTTATTTGTTTGTTTGACATGTATTTCTTACCATCTTTTGGGCTATAATACATTTAACCTGATGCATACATACACGTTTGTCTTTTTAATTCTACAGTCAAACAGTAGTTAGTACTTAAAATGAATTCTTAATTTTCTCTGAGGAATTTAAGTATCATCCTGACAGCTTAAGATGTCCAATGGCAGCTTCTTGTGCTGTAAGGTATCTGAAAATTGGGGAGTTTTGTTTGACATGGAAAAGTTTTTCCTGTGCTTTACATTTTCTATGATCAATTCTAGAGATCTGAAGACAGGGTTACTCTTTATGCTTCTTTCTGAGGCTTAATATTCTTCACTACTCTTTTTCCGAAGTAAATGTAGCATAATATGGACATGTGGTGGGGAAGGGATGGGAAGGGAAGAGCTAAAATAACTCCTACTTATGGAACCCTGTAAAAATAAGTGGTTTTCTCCTGAGTTTTGAATGTAATATAAAAAACTTCTTGCTCAGCTTTACTAATTATAATTTGCACAAGACAAATTAAATCAAGCCTGGTTAAAATCAGTATGTAATTGGATGTCACGGTGGGGAAAAGAACACAAGACAGTGTGCCACTGTGAAGGTCATATAATTAAGTGGATCAGGTGATGGATGGGCTGTGTCAGTGTGATCTTTGCACATATAATCCCCATGTACAAAGGTAGCTGAGGTCTGTCCCATTCACCATGCCACTGAGTTGGCAGAGACCAGCCTGGGGTACATGGGATACTTGCTCTGGTCATTCTCAGTTCTGCTCTCTGGGCAGTGGCTTGGATGTGAACTATTTCCAACTTGATGCTAGGCTTTCCTTGCATGTCAGATATCCACGTGGCAACGTTTCCCTACAGCCTGTCTTACTGGTGGGTTTGTAAACAGATGTCACAGGGTGCCCCATGACATTACCATGTTTTTGCAGCATCTCAAGTGTTCTCTTGTCATTCACTGATGCATAGCATACAGCCTATGTTCAGACACAGTAATTGCAACTAGTTTAGTATATTGCCTGACTTTGTGTCCATTTTAAAGAGAGGAGGTAAATCAGTATTTCTACTCATGGATACTGAAGAGAAAAAAAAAAAAGAATAAAAATCTTATTACCTGGTAATCCCCTTATTATACCTATGCCATTTCACTTACATAAAATTACAAAGCTATAACAAAAGAGGTTGTAGTAATTTGCTTTCTTTCATTTTTCCCCTTTTTGCAGGCTTTTATTTCCCTAAAGGTATTCTCTTTAGAAATAGATGTCATTTTTTATTAGTAGTAGGCCATATTTAGCTTTCTTTTCTGAAGAATCTAATTGTGCCTTAAACTGCATGTCAGACTATATAAGGGTTTAAACTAAAACTATCTGGCTTATTTGTCAAAGGATTTATTAGGTTCAGTTTAAATCTTAATTACCCTAAAGGTATTAAGAGTGAACTTTCTTAAATGCACATCTTTTTCCAAGGGGATACAAGAAAATGGCTTCAAAATTAAAGTAGATGGATTTTACCAACACAATTAAATAATTTTTAGCATTTATAGGCATTAACACTCATTTTATCCAGTTTGTCTATGAAAGATTAAGTAAATCAGTATTATTAGTATTTTTATTGCTGCTTGCTGAGCAACTGGACTCCCACTTCTTTCACTCATGCTCTATGTCTGCAGTATAACCTATTATACTAATTTTGGGTTTACCTCCAGTGGTTCAGTGAAGAAAATGTTAGAAGTATGGAGAACTTTTAACAAAAACTATTAAGTTTTGTTTTGGGCTTGGGTTTTGCAGGTGTTTTGTTTATTTTATTTTGTTTGGGTTTTATGTGGTGAAATTTAGGGAGTCATAAATAATACATTATTATATAAATGTTCCCCATTGGAACTGTTTGATACCCAAAGCTGGGTATAAAAAAAAAATCACTGTTGAAATGAAAAGGAATATAAGGACAATGGAACAATCTAACTTCAGCAGATAACAATATTAATAAAAGTGAGGAAGAAAAAAAATTATTAGTATAGAATAGAAGAAAATAGCAAGTGTCACAAATAAAAATTGTATGACCTGATCTTTAATGTAATTTTTATGTGCTTTACATATCTTTGTCATGTATTGAAACTATTTGCCTTGAAAGGGGAATTAATGAAGGTGAAAAGTACGCTTCACCTTCCCAACTGCACAAATTTTGTAAACCTGTGTACTGATACTATGCTAACATTTCTAATTTGTGCATATGGTTTCCTAAAATCACTCTTCTATAAATTCAGCATCAGGACTGTCTTACTAAATCCCTTCATTTATGAGCAGAAGTAACAGTGAATGTTTATCTCTCTGCCATAGTACTACTGGGTAAAGAAAAAGATAAGTATCTAGGATACTTACACTGTATCTTACCCTTGCTGAATAAGTGTGCAGTATTACCTGGCGGCAGAAGTGTAAAACAATGGGAAGATTCAAATGTCAAGAAGTTAATAAATAACTAAAGTACTTGCTTGAGAACCAGCAACAAAGTAATTTGTTCTTGTCAGCTAAAAGTGGTTAAATGATGAAAAATTTTCCTTTAAAGATCTAATTGATCCATGAATCTAGTTTGTGAGCTGTGCAGCATTAAGCGTGTTGTGGCACTGTGTATCTCATACTTTCTATATTAAGGGTAGTGAGATATGACCAATGTCAATGTTAGTTTATGCATTAAATAGGTAATATCTTCAGGCAGGGTAATGAACTACAAGATATGAACAGCCTAACAAAATATCTAACTCATTTGGGGTTGGGGGTAATTTAATTAACATGTAAATGTATCATGTTTCTGAAACATAATTTTTTAATTGATGATTTTGAAAATCCTGGTTATTCCAAAGAAGTAGATGTCAACACTATGCCAGCTTTGATCAATTAAAAAAAAAAATATATATATATATAAAAAAGCTGGGAAAACAGGAAAATGTAATTGTGATGGTAAAGAATCCTTTTGTTTAAATAGATAAACAGAATTGTATGTGTAGAGGACAATGTTAAATCTTCTGTGTGTTAAATGATTCCATGACAAGGTATCCTGTTAGGGTGAACTTGAGCAATGGGAAGAGGCTGGGGAAATAAACTGACATCTAGATGAGAGTCAAAACAAAAGAAGACTTAATAGAATTGTGTTTTATGAAAATGTTCCTTTTAAAAATGAAACCACTAAACATGAAGAATGTATGCATAATATCCAGATAAGTATGTCAGTATTACTTTTTCTTTTCCCATTTTTCCAGAAGAAAAGTTTCTAGGAAAGGCATTGCAGGGGAATTCCACATGCCATAGCATAGCTTGACATAGCATAGCTTGACATAGCATAGCTTGACATAGCATAGCTTGACATAGCATAGCTTGACATCGCATAGCTTGACATCATAGGATAACATAAGGAGGTATTGTGAAAGGAGTATTCTTTCCCAGTCTTCTGAAGTGAAATAGCATATATATAATGGATCATCTTGTGATGAAAACACTTATGCTAACATTTCCAGCTAGTGCTACTCAGAGTTAGACCCTTTGCAGTTTTAAATGTTTCCTGCTAAAGAATCAGATGGCTTTTTAAACACACAAAATTTATTTCATTATTTGCAGAACATTTATTTTGTACACGACCATGTACAAAGTAAAGATGCAAAGAAAATTGACTTTTTTGCCACTTCCAACGTACTCGAAGGCTTCCACTTGCTTTATGTGGTCATTTCTGTAAAACAATCAAGTGAATAAGCAGTTAACTTTGGTCTTTAATGATGAAAGAAATTTCCTCCTGTGTCTGTAACACCCTGAGGTCTGGCTTAATTATCCAGATGCTGGTACAAAACCAACTGACCTGCAGATAGAACAGTCTCTTGATGGAAGAGTAGAAAAATGCATTTTGAGAGAAAACAGGTTGAGTTTATGTTTATAGCATTTACCTCAAACTGGTATTTAGCTCATCTAAAGTATAATTCATATTAAGATCTCAAAAGGTCGCAAAGGAGAATGAATGATGTCATTATGATGTGAGGAAAATAATGGTTTATAAAGATGAAATACATTGCCTTGTAGCACATCAAGTGCTTTTTTCATGAAAGTAATAATTGTCATTGACTTGTCCTCTTGAAAAATTATTTTTTGTGGTCAACTTTTTATTTAGATACATAAATCCTAGGGTATTACCATAAATAGAACTGAAAAGATAAATTAAGGCTATTTTTGGAAGTTAACAGCAATCTCCTATTTTAAACAAGTTGCTGTTGTTTTTTTATTAAAAAGCTGTAATGAGATTTAAAAAATGTTATGTACATATATGTGTCTCTTTCATATGGAAATGCATATAGCTGTTGCTTATTTTCATTCAAAAAATTGCAGGATACATTATAGAAATTCTACGTAGTGGGAAGCTACTACAGTGAACCTAAATCTTTCAGGCTTTTAACCAGTTCAGAAATATTTCAAGAGAAAACAAAACTATATTTCCATAGGAAATGCCCTAATTTTCAAACTGCTGTATATGTTACTCTGAATGAAGCTGCTGACTAATTTTGTAATAGAAAGTAGTAATCTTCCCCTTCCTTGCCTTGTTTGAATTACATGGTACAGCATTTCCACAGAGCTGCCAGGGTCCACTCTGCACTACAACAGCCAGATTCTCCTCTGATATATATTCCCAGATTTTGTTTTCACCATAGGAGGTGAATAAAACAATAAAGATATGTGCAACAAATACTGAACCCACTTATCAGTGCCCATGCATCGTTCCATCCGTTGCCTGCTAGATGTCATGGTGCACCTCATTGGATAGTGAAAGTCATATTTGTAAAAGAAGCAGCTTCTGGAAGTCTTTTATGAGATCTAGTTTTTGTCCAACTTGTATATAGTTTTCTAGTTGCCTTATTGAGTATTTAATGTACTAGTGAAGAAGCATTAAATGAAGTTAAGAACACAAACGGGAAATACTACATGCAAAAGAGAGCAAGCAAAGATCTGATTCTGTCATATTTCAAAGAGAATACATAAATAAGTGTGGGGTTATTTTAAAATGTATTTTAGTACTATTTATTGCTAGTAAAATTTATTCTCTACTTTCAAACTAACAAAATTACTTTTCTTTTTCTTACAGAATAATGACATAATCTATTACAATGCAAAAGATGATCAAAATGATGTAAGTAGTATTTCTTTTTGTTGCATTGCCTTGAATCTCAGAAAATTAAGGGACCAAAAATCTTAAACTCTAAGACTAGCATTTAAATACTTTGAAGAAGCAAGAAACCAAGAAACTCAGAAATGTCTTCCAAGATTTCCTCAAGGACCAGATAATATCTTATGTTCTAATTCCCCAAGCCTGTCTTTGCTCGTAGAGTCTGAGTTACTGATGAGGCAGGGAAAATGCTGGGAGAAAAAAAGATGCTGACAGCAGTATCATTCACTTCTTGAAATGTAATAAAATCATAATTATAGGACTGGAGAATAAAAATTGTAAATAATTTACTTTACTCTGAAGGAACCATTTTGTACCCCTATTTTCCAAGCTCATATTACCTTGTTTTCATTCTCTGTAAGAAATTACATGAGGGGAAAGTAGATGTAAAATGTTACTGAATAACTATTTTTGTGCACTTTGTGATCAGTCATATGACTGCAGTAAGCTTTGGGGAAATTGAAAATCTAGTTCCAATATTTGGACAAAAACCTAGTAAAACTCTTAGTTTAAGTGGTTTGAAGTTTCCTATCTGGCTTTAACTGTTTTAAAAAAAATATTAAAAATCTTAGTGTCTTCTGGGGAAAAGACAGGTTATCCTCACCCTCACTTGAGATGGTACAACTGCTTGTATTCATTATAGATTTAATTTATAAAACTATAGAAAAAATGTTGTAAATGTATTAGTCAGAATTTCCAGCATGCTTCATTTGCACTTTTTAATCAAGTATTCTTTAGAGATTGATGGCATCACTATTGTAATTGATGCTTCTGCTGTAAGGCAATTAAAGAAGGTACATAGATCATGTCAAGCAGGACTATTTTATATGCTTATATACTGTTACAAGTACTGGAATTCACAAGTAAGTCTACTGTCTTGAGTTTAAAAAATTGTGTGCTTTGTAGTAAAATTCATTAAAAATAACTTAAATTTGAAAGATATTGGTCTTTTCTCATTAAATTCACTGAAACTGCCAGTGCTAATCACTTCTGGAAACAGAATTACAAAGCTTAAACTTTGGATTTTGAATCTAAATGTACCATATAGTGATGGCAAATTGTGGTGTGCAGTAGAAGACACTATTGTATGATTCTGACTCTTGGCATGATGACATGGGTTTTATTGAGGGGTGTTTTTTTGTATTTTGTGGTTTTTTTTCCTTCCCACTGTAATGGATGTTAACTATAAAGACAAATAACCTATTCTAGCAGGTTGGGGGGGTATTTATTTATTTATTTTATATAGACAGGGGAGACCCTTTGCCAGGATACTTTGCTCATAGACTGACCTAAGCTATAAGAGAGAAAGAACATTTATGGTCTTATAAATTTTATCTTTCAGTATGAAAGACTACTAGGGTTGGACTATTGATATACCCATATAGGGAACATTTTTTAAACCTTAGAGAAGTTTAGTTAGAATAGGAATTTCTAATCTCTATTAAGTAATATTTTTAACTGTATTTTCATCTTTATTAAAAGAGATCTTGAATATTAACCTGTATCTTTTGGTACTGGCATGTAGTATTTTGCATTATTAATTAATTTACATTAATTAATTACATTATTAATTAATTAATTAACATTTATAATTTGATGAAAGGAATAGGGAAAATTGATAGATTCACATAGGTGTCCTATCCTATTTCCATTTTCAGAAAATAGTAGTTGTACTTTTTGATTCCTGAGAGTATTCTAAGCCTCTGTCCTATACTTCTCAAATACACCACATATTCAGAGATGTTAGTCTTTTAAGTGCATATATTCTAGATATCATAGGACATAATTACTTTGGTACCTATGTTGAAAAAATTCCATATGAGTTAATATGTTCGAAAATGAACTGCCTTAAAAAGGTAGATCCAATTGTTTTATGTAACAAATTACTCTTTGGGGAGTTATATCTCTTGTGCTGCAATGGATAACAAAAATAGTGTTTGTGGTTAAAATATCCATTTCTCGCTACAGTGAAGATGTAGAAAATCCTGTTATAAGGTAGTATAAAGTATCTTATCTTTAGTATATAGCGAAAAGAAATAAGCAGAAAAAAACATGGGTTTATGTTCTTTGGTCTTATATCTGTTGGTCATCCATTTTCTACAAGAGGACTTAGGGTTCTTATTTCTAGTAATTTCATGGTGTCTTGGCTTCCAGCTCTTTTAGGAAAATGCATACTCCAGTGTCTTTGCTATGCACTTTTGTTTGCCACATGTGGGATCCAGTGTTAATGCTAACAATGTGATTTGGATGCCATACTTTCAAATGAGCTTTGGAACTAAGAGTCAGGGCATGAGATTGATATTGTCTATTTTGGTATCAAGACTTTGCATTGTCCACTGAGGAACATGTGCAATTTACCTGTGAATCGCTGGGAAACATGCCAGGTCTTTCCATTTCAAGGCATTATAGGTAAGCTTGAGAGCTTGAGTCCAGCTAGGGAAAAAAAGCCATTCCTTTGAGCTTCCTGTTGAAATTAAAATGATCTATTGGCACATGGAGCAGGGGTTTTTGCCTTTTTTTCTTTTACTTTTTTTTTTTTGTATTCCTTTTTTAAAAACTAGGTGTCAGGTTTATATTCCTTTATTCAAATTTGTGCAAGTCTTCTCTTCTCCCTGATGAATATATGTTCAAAGCTGCAATGAAAAATACATGAAAATGAAATATATGACTGCCCCAAAGCTATCTTCTACCTGTGAAACAGAGTTATGAAATAATAATGGCAAGAGTGATAACTGTAGTTGTCAGTGTCCTAAAAAAGATGAGGATGTTCTTAACGCTGAGAATCCTACCTTGAAGGCAAATTTGCACAAAAGAGCAGCTCTTGAAGTCTCTCCATGGAGGCTAAGTTGATGCCACATCAAAGATCAGAATTCAACCCTAAAGCTAGTGATTCATCAGTTTAATGGAATGTTTCTTCCTTTAGGATATTTCCTACTAATATCAAATGCATGAGTGATAACAATTGCAGTTAATGTAGTATAATTGTTGGTAAATAAAAGCAACTCCATAAGCTGAACTTGTTATAGAATGTTTATAGCATTGAAGCAGTGAGTTCCAGTGAGTGCTTTGTTGCCCAGTTGTGTATAACAATGTTGTACAAGTGTTTTGACATATCAGTTCGAAATGTGTGGGTCACATTGGGATTTTTCAGTGGTACAAAACAAGACGAAGGACTGAATGTGGCGTCTTCATGTCATTGATCATGTGTGAAAGTAGGCTTTGAAAATTGCAGGCCATATAATTTATAACATTTTAATAAAATTTAATATTAGGCTCAAGATAGCTAAATCATCAAAATCTTTGAGTCATGTTTTCAAGTTCATAGAGTTAAGATAAAAGAAAAACAGTATGCTTATAGGTGTATCCTCTGTGGTTCTGCTGGTCTACTGCCATAAATACAGGAAAGCAGCAGAGCTTCAGAACTGAAGCCTCTCATACTATGCAAGGTCTTTTACTCTAGTTCTGCACCTGAGTCATGTTTTTGAGTAGGACTGAGTGGGAAGCAATCTGGAGTTTACCTTCAGAAACGTTTCTTGCCCACATGGCTGTGAGAGACCATCTGTGCTTCTGCTTTGTCTTGTGACTTGAAATCTTTCAGAGTTTTAGTGCTGGTGTGTGAAAAGGTGGATTAAAGCTACTCTTGCAGCAATCTTTGTGGTATGTATTGCAAATAACTTTTAATACAATGAGAAATCATATTTTTCAGACCCTAAAAACTTTTGAACTTGGCTTCAACCCTTTTAGTGTTAAGTCAGAGAATGGCAGAAAAAAATACCTTAGGAGGGCTTCTGGAGGTCTTGTGGACCTACCTCTTTCTCAAAGCAAGGCTTTACTTTTATTATTCTTTTTATTGACACAAAAGATGGTACAAACAAAGAAGAAAGCATTAACCAATTAGTATACTGTAGGATGTACAAAATCTGGACCTGACCAGTATGACAAGGTGAGAAAGCACTGTGAAACAGGATCAGTTTATGGCTTAGCAAAGCATGGAAAAGACAACTGCACCAGATGAAAAAATCAGATTAATTAAATGTTCACATTCAGTTAGTATTATAACTAATTCCCAATGAAGCATTAAGGTGGTTTAACAGTTCTTCTTCTCCAGAGATATGAACTTTAATCAGATGTGGGGGTGGTAAAAGGTAGGCAGTGTAATTTATTCCAATAAAGATAAAACAGATCCTAGTTTGAAATTTAATTGGGTCATCAATGAAAAGTCATCTAAAGTGTATTTTGGTCTTGAATTTATAGATGACCACATATTCTATGGGACTTTTGTCAACGGAAGGTTATCGTTGTTTTATTTTCTAATAGCATGTGAATGATCAATGATTTGAAGGAAGCTATGACTTTTAAAGGATTTTTTTAATATATGTAATTGATAGGGCTTTTCTGAACTCATTGTAACATTTAAATCAGTTAGAGTAAGATATGTTTTTATTCTAATACAACCCTATATTCCTTGTGCTGACTAATGGTACATTCTTATCCAGTCAAGACACTGTTAAAGTCAGTGTTGAAGTACGCAGTTCTACACGACACATAACTTAAGTGCAGGCAGCAAAATCACTCTTGGTGAACATTGTAATCCTGGACTCAAGAGTTTTCCCAGGCCATCTTCCCATAAAGAAGAAAACCCAATTTGGGCTTTCTGTTGATTCCTGAACTCATGATCAGGATGTATGACCCAAGAGGGACATGGAGATGTTGCCTGAACATTCAGGAATGGAGGGGATAGAATTAGGAAGCACTGAAGCTAGTCAAACATAGTTGGTCCATGGGACCAAGTGGGATAGATTCAAGGGTGCTAATGTCAGTATGAGGTAGCTCTCCATCATCCTCGAAACTATGGAGATTGGGAGAAGCTCCTGAAGACTTGGGGATGGGGAAGTGTCACACATATCTTTATGAAGATAAATGTCTTATATGTGTTATGTGCTTAAATATTTAAAACCCATATTTAATTTTACCTGGCATTGTAGTTAAAGAGAAAATAGGAGAAGACAGAAATGAAATTTTGCATACTGGTGTTACAACAGCAGACTTTGTGCAGCTTTGTTATAAAGGTCAGCTGTAATCTGTGACAATGAGAAAAAGCATACATTTCAATTCTTTTCTATTAAATAAAATGTCAAGGTTTCAACAAATAATAATTCTAACTCAGTAAACTATCATGTCACTTTTAGGAAAGACAGGCTGATTTCACAGATCTCTAGAATAAATTACATTAATTGCTAATATTGTTTAGGTGACTTCAGATTTTCAACCCCTCACCTGGCCACCTGATCTAACCTCCTTAGGCTTAATTTGTTGGGAGACTTGCAGGATAGAGTCTCTGCCTCTTCAAATCAGAGGCACATGTATTGTGGCTTGCTTGCTTTGGGTCCATGGTTGCAAGTATGTGGTCTCTCTGCACTCAGTGGGTGTTAGTTGCAGGAACAGACTGACTCAAGCATGTATTTTCAGTTTTTGAGTAAACATCAAGGAGATGAAGGAATAGTCTTGCCTTACAAAGTGGAACAAGTTGCATTGGTAAGTCTGGTAGGAATTTGAATTCCTTCTGCAGTTTAAAAGAGCAAGTGTGTGCTCCAGCTGCTCTGGGAAAAGTTTTAGCTAAATGGATTTTAATTGTCAGTATGATATCTTGCCATTTTCTATCCCATTTGGACTACTAGTCTACCATGGAATTCCTTCTTTAATAATTGACCAGCCATATGCTGATTATCTTTTCTAGCTGAGCAGCTGTTCATCATGTTATTGAATATAGCATATGGAAATACTAAAAGCACTGAAAACAACTTGTATATATTTTAAATAACTGGCCCTTGAGCATGACACACTGATAGTTGCAAACAGAAAACTATTTCCCTATATCTGAAGCTACCCAGACTATATTGATGTATTCTTATCTTTTTATATATATATATATATATGAATATGTATATATATATATTCTTATGTTTAACATCTTTCAGTTGCCTAAGAGAAAAACTAAGAATATTTAAGTTCTGAGCCAACTGTTTTCTTGATTTATTTGTAACTCTTTTGGTCGGGTTTTGTCCCTAAGAGTAGAGAGAATGATGTAACTTCTTTTAAAATCTTAGCATACCTGAATGAAAGCTGCAGTCCCCACACTGACACACAAACAAAAATGGAGAAAACTGTTTGCAGTTCTGTCACAACCACTTAAATGCACTTGGCAATTTTGGCAATTTTTCTGCAGCTGGAAAATCACATCTATCAAAAAGGAAATAAAAAGATTTATCAGAAGGCTGTGCACTCATCACAATGCACTCATCATAAAATGCAATGAAAGTGCTACAGCTATTAGAAATACTTTCTAGCTGCCTTTTCAGAATTAACTTCCCCCTATCTTATCCTTAGAAGAGCTGTTCCCATCCTTTGCCTGCTGCAGGCAGTATTACTGAGCTGTGTGCTTCAAGCGACATCTCATTTTACTCTCCCCGACTGATCTAGCTGTAAATATAATGGGGCCATGATGGAGGGGCTGTGTATGTAGTTCTACAGGATTAATTTCCTCATGCAGGAAGAGAACCCAAAAAAACAGCAAACCTAATTTTGTGTAAGGAACTGAGCTTAGGAAAAATTCTGTGCTTTTTATTTGATAGCATTCATTTGTACAGAGTAGATCTGGGTGTGGACTAGAAGAAACATAGGCAGTGAGACTCAGTTGTTTTAAATTTTCAACAGATACTCACACATAAAAAAAAAGGAGGGGGGGGCAGAAACCTAGAGATGACAATATAAAACCTTGGAAAGGCCACAAGAAACGACAGACCATGAATTTTGATGTCCCTAAACCCATAGGGACAACAAGGTTTTATGCAAAACACAGTCCCCAGATACTAGGGCAATGGAAAATACTAGTAATCCATTGGTTTTGATTTTATATAAGTGTAAAAGCAGGCAGATGCCATTGTTTCTTGCTGGATACTAGTTCAGGAATAAAAAAACCCCACCTTTTATTCTTTTATCTTTGTAACAAAATCTTTTCTGATGCTTTGAGCAGCTTCTGCATTGCTCCTGAAAAGTGCTGGCCTTCAGAAAGCAACTGAGGGTTCCTTCAGTTTGTTTGTGGCTTTTTGTGTGTTTCATTGGTGGTAATTTTTTTTTTCTTATTAGAAGTTTTCTGATCTTCAGTTTTCAACAGCTACAAGAAGCAAAAAAACCTCTCAGTTCTACATTTGTGGAAAAAATATTTCTTATTTCAACAGTAACCAGTGTTTTGCAGCTAAATGTAAATTTATGAGTAGAGATACAAAATCCACTCATCTTTCTGCAGCTATGATCACAGAATCACAGAATGTTAGGAGTTGGAATGGTAAAAAGTAACTGAAGACAGCGGAAAGAAAGAGGGATATGTTTGGCTTCAGTGAAGTGGGCAGCTAATCTAGGTCAGAGATTCTTGAAATGACCTTGTTTCATTTTGACTTAATGGTTATTTGCTTTTCTGTATCAGTGATGCTTTTTAGCATAAAGCTTCCATTTACCCCATGTACATACAAAAATTTATGTTCACAAAGCTCTTGAGAGAGAAGTTGCATTATTTCTGCGATGAATTTGGCTTGCAAAAATCAGAAAGTAACCTCCAGTTTGTTTTAGATCATGCCAAAAATGATTTAGCCAAGGTCACAAAGAATAGCTACAGAAGAACCCACTTTACCTGAACTTTAGCTGCTAGAGAAATGGATTTTATTTGTCTCACAAGGGAGGGAGAAATAGGTTTGGAGATTCATTGCAGAGAAGTGAGTGAGTTATTTTGCTGACTGTCAGTGGTAGGTAACAATGTAATTCAATAAGTGAAGGCCAGGTTTGAATAGATAGAAAATTAATCTTCAGCCACTGTCTCCCATGGGATTTTCCTGTGCCAGTATTGATTGTATTTCAGCTCCTGGCTTGAGAGAGAAATTGGTTGGAGACAGATTTTAATTATATTCACATGCTGGATTACTTTCCTTCAAAATACGTGTTTTGCTACTTTCCTGAAAACAAAAGTTTAACTAGGTATAAAACCAATTTCACAATCTCTCAGGCTTTTGATAGAAATACTAGGCTGAAATAATTAATAACATAGAGGTTTTCTTTTTTAACGTTTCCCTTTTTTTCCTTTCTAATTTAGTTGTAAATTTCTTGAAATTAATAAATTTTGTAAATGAAAATTAAGTAGATTTTAGTTTATTTAGAAGGACTTACTGTAAACATTGGATGTATAAAGCGTGGCTTAGCATTAGACTTGCTGGTTAGATGGTAGAGGCCTAAGTAAGCCTATACTTACTTGCATGTAATGCTTCTGACTCTTTCCTGTTGCATGCAGAAGTAGTTTAGACACCTTTAGATTTAATAGCAAAATTAATCCCGTGTGAAGGAAACTAGAGAACTTTTAAAGGATTTTGTCATTTGGTGTCTCTGGATTTTGGGTGGCAGATTTTGCACTTTTTCAATGAACCAAAAGGGATACAAAACCTTCTATGTTACTGTGTATAGTTCTGGCACATCCACTCTCCTGCATCAATTAAATTGTGACAAGATTTTAGATTTATTCATTCTTGGTTTGGTATCTAGTAAGAAGAATAAGAGACTTGAATAAGAATAAGAGTCTTTATTACAATCCTTTTTTGGGGAGCCCTGGGTGTTTGTGGTGTTAGAAAAGTGGGAAGTACACTTTATGTTTGAAAGTTTAAGGCATTCAGGTGGGTTATTTAAAACCTTTTAGTTTCAACAAAGTTTAATCAAGTTTTTGGCAGTAGACTTGAAACTTCTTCCACAGCACATGAATGATGGGAAAGGGTGAAAGCTATTATTTATTATTTGGAATTGAAATACCAAGCAAGAGAAAAATGGTGGTTTTTTGTTCAAATGCTTCAGGAATTTCAATCAAAAATCTAAATATACTATAGTATGAAAACTTCTATGCAGTACCAGCTAGGATGGACCTTGTTTACTACCTTTCTCTTTTATCCTTCTGTCTCTCTCTGAAATATTTCTTGTGGAAAATTAGTTGGAAGAAATCTTTTCCACCCCCTCATTTTGATGGTTTATTGCAATAATGTGACTTGATGATGCCCAATTCTTTCCTGAAGTGTTCTGTGAAAGTATCAAGAGTTTGTAGTCATTGTAGTCATTTCAGAAAAGAATGTGTTAGTGGTTTTTAAAATCAAACAGCTTTCAGAGAAGAGAGAAAATTTCTCACAAGTGATTGATTGTTGAGATTACATTTATGGTGGAGATTTAGATAAAATTGTTACTTTGAACAGTATGAAGCCAGAAGATAACTTGTGAAAAGAATTCCAGAATTTGCTTAATATATAGCATTCCAGTTCAGGGGGGAAGAGGGTGGGGGTAATCTTGTATGTTAATAAACTATGTAAAAATGGAACCAAATTACATGGTCTGAAACTATCATAATGCTGTGTCATTTGAAATCGTTCAAAACTAAAACCTTACTGTCTTAGAAGCATCTAAATACAAAAATATGATATTCATAAGTCCTCTGACATCTCCATAACAGATGTTGTTGTGTCCACTAGAGCTGTTAATGAAATTCACACACATAAAAGTAAAAGGCAACATGTGGTCTTTGGTGGTGTTCCAAGGAGAGTACCATTTTTTAGGTAATTTGCACATTTTAACAGTTTATATTATTTAATGCCATGATATACCTGGACTTTACTTCTTAATAGTTTTCCTTAAAGAAAAAAAATCATCCTTTACTTTGAGTATTAAGAGTTATGCTTAACCCTATGAGGTTAAGTACTAAGTTGCTAGTTTAACTTCTTAGCATAAGATATAGTAGTTATGCTCCATAAAAGTAGTCATAATTATTACCCACATTCTTTTTTTCCACAAATTTAACACACTTCTAAGTTTCCTAATTCTAGACAGCAGTCTTGCAGAGTTCTACATCTAGGCAACTTGCCCTAAGGCTACCTTTATAGTCAATGGAAAGTAGGAGGCATTTCTAAGGCATGATCAATGTCATGGGAGAATAGGTATCTAATTAAGATGAGATGAATTGCACTGTAAAAATGCCTATTTCTCTTCATTGACTATGAAGACAGCCTGGAGTGATGAGCTCAATACTGCTGTGTTGTTGTGGATGTCACTGGTTAGATGAGTTCTGCCCTTTGCATTTTCAGAGGAAACCACCTCCTTGAATCCCATCTGAGACTGCTGCTTACTTTAGGCACCATTTGAACCTGTACTTAATACCATAACACTGTGATGAAGCAGATGAGAAAATACATGCAGTTTAATTAGATTACTTTGTGGGTAAGTTAAAATTTTAGTCTGTGCTTTGATAAGGTAAAATAGACATGATGGTAGTGTATAGCTTCAGCACACACGTGCCTGGCTGACTGGACAGGTGCTTCTTTGTCAGCACTCTTTTTCAAGAATAGCAAGTTTTCAAAAACTGATCACTCTGTAGTATTAAATATATCCTTATAATTGCCTACAGTTGCTGCCATAGTAATCATTTGGTATCATACTTGATTCATTATTGGTTTAAGTGGCAGCCTACTCATGCCATGGGGCCTCCTGATCCGGTTGCAGTTATGCCAGGTAAAGACATTATCACTTCCCGTTTGGTCTTCACTACCTCCTTGGTTTCCAGTTCTCAAGCAATTTTTGTAGCTGAGTTAGAAAAAGCCTTTTTTTCAAAATTTTTAAAGACTAATCCAAATGACTGAATGAATTGAAAGGAATCAAGAAACCAGGGTGCATATAGGTGAGAGAAGAGGAGAACCCAAGGCGGGTAGTTGGTGGTGTGCACCTGAGTGTTTGGAAACCTTTCCACCCAGGCAGCCGTAGCCAGGAGAGTACATGCGCTTTTATTGAGACATTATTAAAATAAACCAATAAACAAAACCTGTTTCAATCAGAAGTTCTAAGTATTTCCTTTCTTTGTCTGGATATGCACCACTGTTTCTCAAAAAAAACCCCATTTATGAAATGTATACTGGTGGTACCATTTTCATATTTGTGACTTACTATATGATTTACAGAAGGAAAAAAATGAGATATACTGTATTTATATCTAAGATTCGGTACAAATGATTACACATAACAAAGGTAATGTATTTGTGTAGCATCATGGGTATAAAATTTCCAGGCACTTATGAAATTTTGATGTGTAAAATGTTTGGCTCTTACTTTCCTTTTGCAGCTCTTCATTTCACTGAGTTTCATTGAGTAACTCATAATTTAAATTAAAGTGTCCACAAATATTGCTAGACCTGGAGCATATAGTTGTGTTTGTACCCACGTGCAAAATGTTAGCTACAAGAGAAAGGCTACTAGTCCTTTATATAAAAAGAGGCAAATGTGAATGAAATTGTTTTTAGCATTCTTTGTAATACTTTACCATTTCCATGTCTCTGTTTAAAAAGCCTGAAAAGAATGACACTGAATCTGGCAGCCAGAGAATCAGACCTGTATTTGAAGAAGATCCTGTTTTCCGACGGCAAACGTCTTACCAACATGCAGCAGTCCACATACCAACAGATATTTATGAAGGCTGTAAGTAGCATGTGAACAAAGTGTTTTTAATACTAAGCTTATTATTTGGGTCCTGTTTCTATAAACAGTTAACCTCCAAACAAAACTTTCATGTCCGATTTTAGTACAGATTGGCTGTTATTGTCTTTTATTCTGCTTTCAGTAGTACTTCAGGGATGTGCTCTACTAGGCATATAATTCATCATTTGAAATAGCAGCAGCTGCAGTTAAAGAGATTCGTTAGAACTGGATCTGAATTTCAGAAATGGAAGTGAAGGTGAAACAAAATTCTTACTCTAATTTTCTTATCCATTCTTTCTCTATGCTGTGTTCTCATTAAATGCAAACAATTCTTGACATCTCTTCTTCAGATGGTTTCGGCCTCAGGCAGAAAAGAGTGCTGAAAACATTTTTGAGTATCCCAAAAGCATATAGAGTTCAGGCAAATAACATGCTGTGTGAGATGGTAATGCTAATATTGCATGCAGTGCATTTCCAGAATTGCAGACTTTAGCAGAGAATTGGAAAAAATTCTTTCTAACCTATGTAAGAAATAATAAATATGTGAATATGCTTTTGAGGATTCTATAACTGTATTTCAAAATTGAGTATTTATCTTTCAAAATGAAAATAACTTCCTTTTCCATTCTAATCTACAAGAAGGAATCATTATCCAATAAAAAACATTTCAGTATTCAAAATGGCTGCATATGTTTTAAAAAGGAGAAAAAAAATTAAGTATCTGTATTTTTAAGTTTTGGCTTTTTTATTTATGGACCTAATTTCAAATATGCAGTCTTCTTTCCATTTCAAAATCTCATCAAGAGGAAAGAGATTATATGACCTGAGCTCTTTAAAATTCATGGCCACAGTTGTGTACAGCTTATATAAATGACACAAAGATGAAAATGGAAATGTCAGTATGATGGGGGAGAGAATCATAGAAGCTCCTATTCTTATATGGTGTGCTTGTCTGACAGATCTAGAGGATTACACTTGTATTCTAGCTTTAATAAGTGGTAAATTGCAGGATTACGGAGGAGAGGCAGGCCATTTCCTTTGCTTTTGTTTGAAGAGAATTGATACTTCACTTCTAAAATGTTATAAAAACTTACCTCCAATTATTAGAATATTTGTAAACATCCTGTGAGCTTTGATCTAAGACTGTCATCATAACAGTGCAAAAACGTTTTATTATATTGGATTTAACTTTCTAGATGGTATTCCTAAAGACAATTAGGTCCCTTGAAATTGCATGCTAGGTATCAGTACTGTACAGCCTGTTAACCTAAAAATGAAGACAGGCTATGACTTCCATAGGAAAGGTACAACTTTAGTATTTTACAAAATGATAACAGACAGATATGTGCCTTTTTTTTGAGAGAGGGAGGTAACTGCATGTGCAACGTACGTGGTCAACAGTTATTTGGGTCTCGCTGTCATATAAATAGAATGTTACTATGACTAATTCTGCATCAGGAAAATCCTGTTGTTGGATGACTGGGTAACTTTTGGCTGCAGGTGGAGCCTTGAGAGGTAACAGCTTGAGAATACTGAAAAACCACAGGCTTTATATCAATGAGCACAGAACTGTAGCTAGGTTTTATTTTGCAGTAGCAAAGCTCATGTATCATCTGAAACACAACGAGCAATTGGAATGTAGTCATTCACCAGCAGATTTCCAAAATACTGTTTTCACAAGCAATATTGTCCACAAGGAATTTTTATAATCCTAGAAAGACTGATTATGTATCATGAATACTGCTTTTTAATTCCTGTTCACATGAACTAACCTGTAATTTCTTGATTGAGGTTTCAGTGCCCACTATAGTGAGGAACAGTTGTGCACTTTGCAAATAGTTTGCAATAAGTCTGCAATTCCTTCTCTACATCACAGTCTTCCAGTGAACATTTGCAAAGCTGATATTACAACAAATCATTCTGAGAAACAGTGGATGAGACACAGTTTACAACTTCCATTGCTTGAAAGTAAATTTTTCTGGAGTGAATTACACTGTGGAAAGCAGATTTCCTTTTTTCCTCCTTTATTGTGTATGTTTTGTAGGATGCCAGGAGAAATAAAGAATTGCTCTTTGGATCTCACAGAACAAGTTTCAATGACTAGATATTTATCTTGCCTACTCTTCCTCGAGATTGGTTTTTACTTCTGTTGCTCTGACAGTAGCAGCTTGTGATCTCTAGGGAAGAGGGACAATTAGAGTTAGAGCCACTCACATTCCTAAATCTGTATTTTTACTTGGATCTGTTGATCACACTTTGTCATGTTAACTACTTTTGCTGTATGAAACTGAGAATTTGAAAATTACTGATGCTTAAGCAATATGTTATCCATGGCAATCTTTCTTCCCTATCCAGGTTTCATTTTTGTTATAGTTATTATATATGATTTTAAAAATGAGGCAAATATTGAATTTATTTTGTATGAAATTCTGCATGTGTGTATCCAAGCCCTTTGAAACTGTGAAACCGGCTTAGGCACTAGTTTTCTAATGGTGCACCACCTGTTTAAACCTGACAAACTAGTATATGCTATTAAATAATGTTCTTTGGCTTCCTACATATGTAGTGATTTGCTTATTTTGAAATAGTTCTTGTGAAGTAATTTCTTTTATTTCACCATAGAAATATGTGGTACATCATTACAAAATATCCATTGACTTATCCGGGTTCGTTGTGGGTTATTTGATTGCAGAAAGAAATATTATGGAAGTTATTTTTGCTTTTCCCTGTACCTGGTGCTAAAATCTAAGTAGAGACAGGGAAAAGTCCAGGTAGTTAATTTATTTGCCTGTTTCTGGGGATTACACTCCTACCACAGGAGAGAGCAATCCAATAAAATAGACCTAAACCACGGTTTAAATTTATTATTTTTCAAGAATCCCATTTAGATTTTGAAATCAAATCAATCTGCTACTGAAAACAGAACAGATCCTCCGGTTGTCTGCACTGGGAGTTAGTCATCCATCTCCTATTGGTAATAACAGAAGTCTTATCTCTAAGTCCCCATTAAAACTGTACCCTGCTTATCCCTATATGGGAACATAGTGCTTATCCCTATATGGGAGTATGGTAACTGCGGGCCACAAGTAAGAGGAAATCCTTGGCACAAGGCAAGTGAGGTTAATCTGCCTAGTGTATACCATCACACATTGCCCTTGCAGTCTGATATGCATAATGCACCATCTGCTGCATTGGTTGTTCTAGATGTAAGTCTGTACTACTGTTGCATTTTTAGGAGAGGTGTTAGGCAAAGCAGGCAAACAAGGATTGTTTTTTTGTGTGTGGTTATTCCTGCTTTACTTCCTCTAAATAAGAAACTGAAATATTGCTTCCACATGTTGCTGCTTGATTAGCATTGAAGAGTTGATTAAGTGTCAGGTTGACAGTAAAGTGTCTTGAACATGATGACACTTTGAATGTATTTGGACAGCTTACCAGCGAGAGACAAAGGCTTCCCCTACTCAGAGCCCATTAAAAGTCATAAATAGAGTTACAACTAATAGATGGTTCTTACAGCTTACTAATCATAAAATATACATACTGTTTGTTCATATCCTCCTTTTATTGGGATAGCAGTTAAAATTTTGATGCTCCTTAAAATCTTCTAAGATGTATATTAGTTTGTGACACTAAATTTGGTGTTGGACATAAATTTTACCTTTGTGGTAGTGCATCACGTGTAAATATCCAGTTATTGATAAAGTATTTTAATACAATAGTGTGTAGCACTACAGACAGTCAGGAATAATAAAAAAATATGCTTTGATGCTATAGTGTCTTTTGTTATAACTGGAATATTTTCTCTTTGGCTGGACTTTTTGTACTATTGAACATTTTCTGCATATCTTGGATATTTTAGGCTAGAAGCTTAAAAAGAAAAAGATGCTTTGAGAAGAAACTTAGAAAGCTGGGAAATGAAACCATGGGAGCAAGAATATTCCCCCTCCAGAAAAAAAAATGTAATTCAAAAAGTAGGAAAAAAGTGCATTGTTATTCATTCATAGCAGGTCTTATGTGTGAGTAATAAGTAAGATTTATTCAAGAATCAAGATAATGATAAAGTGGTATGTAAATAAACACTCCTTAAGGGACTAAAGGAGCAATAAAACTTTTTTGTCCTTTTTTTGGTTTTAGTTTATATAGTGATAACAGACAGGTAAGTCAGTTTTATTAATTGAATTCCTTGTTTTGAAATATTTTTTGTTTAATGGTATTGATATATTTTGATTATAGCTGAGAAACTGAAGCTAATCAGAAGTGGTTTTCTCATGTTTTTTTCTAAAGGGTAATTGAATATTGCAGGTTTACCACAGCTGACATTGAAAAATTACTGTTTCAAGCCTTTTTGTGTGTGTTCATACCTTTAAAGCTGGAAACAGAAGTTGGATTATATCACTATGTATCTAGATGGCATATGAGATTACTATTTCTTCTAATTTATGTTTTAAAATATTTTCCATGATGTTAATCAGTGAGTTATTTGAAAGTATGTAATGAGTGAAGTGGACCTTAAAATGAATTTTCAGTGTCAGCCTGTTTTAAATAGCAAACACTATAGCTTGGGGTAAGAATAAAGTAAATGTTAGTCGCAGCTAAGTCCCTAAGTACTGCCTGGTTGTTTCAATGCTAAGCCCAGAAGGAAAATACTGATGCAGAACCTTAAGCAAAGAACTCAAGGGACAATATTGCTTTTTGTGTTCTCAAAATTATGATTATTTTTTCCCCTCAAGTATCTTATTAAAGCTCCCTGAATTAAAATCTGTTTAAATAAGCAGTAAAAAGAAATAGCTTTTCTAACTTCATGAAAAACCTTGTTTTCTGTCAGAGTTCAGAAGGCCAAACGACATGAACATTATGCTCCATGATGAGGAGGTACTTGGATTTTGCTGCTGGGATTATGGTTTTTTTATTGGCTAGGAATAAGTTAGGTTCATATGGTGGTAGTGCTCTAGTGTAGAAAACCGTACAGTGAAGAGACTTTCAGGACTTTCATCTCCAGTATTCCCTGACTTTGAAAACTCGAGCTTAGGCAGAAGTGTGCCAAAATGCCTTTGTGGTCCCAGGTTCTTTGTTTTTTATTTTTTCTCTTCTTTTTTTTTTTTTTTTCTGTCCTTTTCTTTTTTTCCCCATGTAACATTAATTTGCATAGTTTGTACTAAAATGAGCAAAAAATATTTTCTTTTTAGTAAATTGAATGCTGTTTATGAGTATCAATCTGTGTAGCTACCTTTCACTGTGGAGTTCCTGACCATTTGATTGGATATTGACATTGGTATACTTTTGTATCCAAAAGTATCTTGGATGTTATAGTAGGTCTTGAGATTTCAGTGTCTATTAGGCTGCTTGAACGAGTAATAAATGTTTAAGCTGTGCATACTGCCAAAATCTATTCTGGAGGACAAATGATTACTGCTCCTTCTCAGATCTCTTTCCACTCCCTCTGTGATATTTTCTGTCTTATACACAGTTTGAAATAGCAATTAGTATTGAATGCTCTTATACCAAGAGGGGAATCTTGGCTCTGCAGTAAGATTGGCCATTTTCTGGTAAAAGTAGCTAACAGTGGCATTTGCATTTTGCAATACAAAGTACAAAGCAGAACAGTAAGTATCAGTAGATCTTTATTATTGGACACAGTAAAGAAAAAGACAAGTTTAACAAAAGAACTTGATAGTGATTGATTCTGGTATGTGGAATTCTTCCTATGGGGAAACTGGTGCAAGGATTCTCTGTTATAAATCTGGCTTAGCTTTGCAAAATATGGGCTGTATATGTTGAACAAGCTTTGTATTCATCTTCAAGGAAAGGAAAATGTCAACTCAGTTCTTCGTTCAGCTACATCACCTAAAAGCCTCTGTCAACGTGAGGAATGGCAATTGTGTTCTTAGCTACATGAAGGTCTAAGAGATTGCAGTGTCAGTTGGTACCTTCTGTTTGCGTATGCCCAGCAGGTAAAACAGATTTTTGTAGTAACACTATGCCAGTAACAGATGTTTGCAAATTATTTCTATTCCCATTGTTCTTTTTGTGTGTTGAGTTGACCGTGGCTGGATGCAGATATCTACCAAAGCCACTCTGTCACTTCTCTACTCAGCTGGACAGGGAAAAGGAAATAGAACAAAAGGCTTGTGGATCGAGATAAGGGTAGAGATAGATCACTTAACAGTTACCATCACAGGCAAAACAGACTCAACTTGGGAAAATCAATTTATTACCAATCAAATCAGAGTAGGATAATGAGAAACAAACACATCTTAAAAGTGTCTTCACTCCACCTCTCCCTTCTTCGCAAGCTCAACTTTACTCCCAAATTCTCAATGGACATTGCATAAGAAGTAGCATAGGGGCTACTGAGATGAGGAGGTGCCAGAAGATACTGATTTAGTATTTGCTTGTAATTTTTCTCCAGGGGATGAGAAGAGACTTGGTTGTTTTGGGCTGTTATTTTGCTCTATTTGAAATACAAATCTGAGGAATGAACATTTTACTGTGTATCTGAACAAAGTTTCTGCAGAGTCAGCCTGGACATACCAAATATGTATTTTGAACATTGCTTCAGTGTCATTTTCATGCTCCATTCATTGGACAACATATGGGATATCAAATATAATAAGTTTTGTTGCTAATTTGCCAAGGCTCAAAATACAAATATGTCTACATTTGACTCTGAGATTTACCTTCCATAGTTCAGAGGACCAGGTTTTTACCTTCAGCTTCTCTACATGAAGATGCTCAAAAGTTGGTATGTCTGAATGAGACACATGTAATGTAGAAATGACTTAAAGAATTCAGACCCAGGAGATACAGGGCAACGGTCCCTGTAACTTTGATATTTCTGATACAGTAATACTGAAATACAATCTGTAACAGGATTGTGTTGTGTCAGTATTTCTCAGAAAAAGAGCCAATTACTTGTTCAGATGTAAATAGTATGATATTCTGGCATCCACAGTCTTGATACTAATGATGTTTGACAGAATTTCTTTGTGACTAAGTTTTTTTATATTTAATAATTATGCAAAGAAATACTGTCTGTGGTACTGCCTGTGACACATCACTGTATGATGAGCTGTGAAATAACATTATTCACACATTAGAAGTTTATGATATCAGTCATTGGTAGTTACAAAGTACCACTAGATTTCTATACAAATTATTGAATAATTACAATTAATCTTAGTATTTAATCAATACTTTTCATTAAAATTTGAATGTATAGGTTATTTATACATTTCAGAATAATGTCTCACTTTCTACAAAGAAAGCAGATAAAACAAGCAGCATAAAACTGCTGCAAGGTCCTTACCTGCAAATCTTGTTTTGTCACTATTTTGTCACACTAAATCTCAGATTGTGGAATGTCTTGGAAGACTTTTAGCATATCTTTTTTTCTAGCATATCTTCACTGATTTTTCAGCTTCCTAATCAGATGACATGCTTTCTCACCTTTACATGGTGTTTTGTAAGGAAACCTAAAATTATAGATACAGTGAGATTATTAAGTAGCTCAAACTCTATCTTGTTGAATTCGGTCTACTGATTGGACACTGGACTAGGATTACACCTGAAGCATTTAAAAAATAAGAAAAGATGCTAATATTTTCATGCTAACATATCTACTTTTCCTATGAATATTTGATATACTGAGAACTTCAACCTATTTGTAGTTGAAAATATAACAGAAAAAGAATTTTAAATTCTAAAATGGTGAAATGTGGTTACAATAACACATTACAGTTAAATTCTTGGATGCTTTATGATAGTAAAATAATATGGAAATCAAATGGTTTCCTGTGATAATTTATAAATGAGAAGGAACTGTGTCCTGAAAATTCCATTAGTTCCACCTTGAATGTAATAACATGGACAGGGAATAAATGAGATTTCATTGAAGGATGCCTGCTCTATATTTAGAAGAGATCAGGTGAGTGATACAAACTGTCACTGTTAAATTATTTCTTTATTAACTTTAAATTTCGTTTCCTGCAGTTCTCACCAGCATGAGAAGTTTACATCACATAACCAGGATATACTTTGCAAAATCTTAATGCAATGTGAAAACCATGTTTTAACATATAGGCTAAACAGTTGCAACATTTATTGTATTTATTGTAGCAGAGGCTGATTATAAAAGGAGTTCCATACTGATAGTTGACATAGCTTAAAGTCAGAGACTTCAGAAACCTCTGACATCTTACTTTTATGGAAAATTGTCCATTAAATTTTTCTTAAATCTTCACTTCCATGAGCTGTATTTTCTGTCTAATTAGGTGTATTCTACAGCAATTACAAGACTGACTCCAGTTCTGTACTCCATTATTTATTTGCTTTAGCTTGTTCTCTATGTTCTGGTATTGAAAAAAAGGGAAACAATGGTTAAATGAATAGTTGATCATAGAAATGAGAAATTTTTTCAGAACTTTTTGGAGTTATTTCTCTGACTTTTTTGAACTTAACCCTCCTTAATAGTCCTAGAGAAGTGTGACTCTTAAGTGCACATCTGCCCTCAACAAGCTGCATAATGTTGAGGAATTACTGCTCATCTCTTTATCTTTAAAATGACAGTGGTTTCCCTTATCCTGTGGAAGTTTACCATGAAATCAAGAAGTTATTTGACAATGAGGTAGCATCTGTTCTTAGATTAAATATTTGTAATACAGGAATGAATGACTTGGTTAAGAATTTAGGGAATGCAGAAGGTTCCACGTTGTCTCAAACAAACTGGATTTTGTTATCTGCAGATTACCAGGCAGACAGATTGTGGTAAAAAAATCTCTATTACCTGCAAAAACCTCTCTTTTCACAGGTGATTTGTTTTGTGGTGGTTGGTTTTTTTGTTGTTTTATGTGTTGTTTTTTTTTTTCCCTAGGATGAGCCTAGAAGATAGTGTTTAGTCTTTTAGGCAGTGTTTGCTGTACATGGATGTCTGAGATTGTGCTGATCTGGTAGAAAGCCACAGGATAATAGCCTCTTGCCACTAGCTTAAGTGTAAGGTGAAATTGAAACATTTTATTTTCCAGGAGACATTGATTTAGTAACAGCTTTCTATTACTGCAAATTACTGATATATAAGTTAACATTTTCCTCTCTTTGAAGCAGCCTGGTGTGTTCAGAATGAGTTATGTGCTCCAGCAGCTTCACGTTGCTAAAAGCTGTTTGACTCGAACAACATGCTTGTTATATAAATATGACCATGCTTAGAGGAAATAGAAATTAACAATTATTATTGTTGAGGGATGTGCTTGTTTATTTTTTCCTCCCTTTTTTTTTTTGTTTCCCTTTCTCTCCTTTTCTATCTTTCAAGATGCAAGGAACATGCACACTCTGGCAATGTTAAGAAAACAAATTTCTTTCCTTATGATTTTCCAGTACACCTCATCTTGTCTGCAGTTTTTATTAGTTGCTTTAACAGTAGTTTTGATGTAAGTTATAACAAAACGCTGTTGCCTTGGTTTAGATATGATGAAACTGTTTTTCTTAATTTTATAATATTTATTTTAAGGTATATTTTCCCTGTTCTTTCTCTATGAAGTGATCCTATTCTGTAAAATCTGAGAAAATGAGAGGGCAGCGTCAAGCTTGTAGGACTCTTCCTCAGAGACTGGTAACTTCGTGGAGTCTCTTGGATTGTTTGAAACAACAATTGCAAATATAATATGTAGTGCTTGCATATAATCCACTAAGTAAGTTCTTTATGTATCTAAAAGGTACAACAACAGGATTGTGATAATAACATCAGCTTAGAAACATTTCACTTTTCTAATTTTAGATTCTAATCATTCCCTGATACCATTTCTTAATGCATTTTCATAATGCATTTTGTTGAAACATCATGAACTTCTGTGGAAATACATAAATATACATAAATTTATATATATATATATATATATGGCTTAGAAAACAAAGCATGCCTTTTCTCTCTTTAAAAGGGTTTTATGGCTAGCACCATCAGAAACTTTGTGCACCTACAAAAATAAGCGAGGAAATTGCATCCTCCAAAATAAAAAGCACACAATTAATCTCCCAGTCACTTACCAATGCATCAAGAAGCATTCATCAAATGCACTTCGAGAGTATGGATTTGTGTCTGCTTTGAAAATTAGTAATGGGATTTGAAGTATCAGAAGTCTGTTTGTTTTCATCATGTGGCAGGTTTTGAATGATTCTCTTCTAGTGTTTTTTTGAGACCTGACCTGACAAAAACTCTTTTGATCTCAGACAGTTATCTGAGATGTTAATGTCTCATAGAGCTTCCCAAGAAAGACGGAAGAGCTGAGATCTGTTTTTAGCTAATTTATAAAATCCTTTAAGAGCTAAGGTGGTTCATTCCTGCATTAACTACTTCTATGCTGTCACTTCTGAGTAATTCCAAATGCAGTCATAGACTGTATCTGGGAAGATGCTTTTTTTTTTATTATTTGTCTGCCAGAAAATAGCATTTAAATTGCATGAAAATAAATAGGCAAAAATAAGAAGATTCCTCATGGAAAAAGAAAAAGATAAGTACTAGGTTCTCTTTTCACAGTATAAAGGCTCTTGACAAATATCATGAACATTTTGCTTTGATGAATGAAAAAATGGACTAAAATCGTACTTTAAAAGAGAGGGGAAAAAAACCCTCCTTGATTTGTGAGAACATGTTTGTAAAGTTAATGATAAATGCATTAGTCAAATTCTCTCAGAAGCCCTGATTAACTGTTAATTTAACTATCCATATCCCTTTCATGTCATCCATAAAAGAGTGAGTAGTTCTATAATGGTCTCTTTCTAGTCATTCTTTTGAAATATCATAGAGAACTCATTAAATATTGAAACAAAACTTGAACAATCTTTCTAATGCAGCAAAGAATTAGAAGTTCCCTACAGAAGTATTTATATTTTAGAAAAAGTTACACCCTGTTCCTGGGCATCTTTAAATCTGCCATTGTACAGCCATCATTTAAGTGGACTATCATTTTACCTGGATCTTTCACTAGTATGGTTATACTCTATTTATAGTTATGTGTATCAGTTAAGCAATATTGTCCATCATCAAGAGAAGATTCAGGTTTATGCTGATGTTTCTTTCCCTAAAACCTTCAAATTAATAATGGTGGTATTTTTAGGGTGAGTGGGAACACCACATTTAAAAATGTTTGTTTCTGTATTTGAGAGAAAATTCAGTTTTCTAGTGCCAAAGACTATTTCCTCTCTGATGATTACATGGTGCAATTTAATTCAGTTTCAGTCTATTATCAGTTACTGGTCGTTAGTATCATGTTTTTGAAAGAGCCAATTTATATGGAGTGCTCCTTTGGAATAAGGATGTTTAGTTTCTCAAGAGGCAGAGGTTGTTTTTAAGTTGTGCCATTTCAGCAGATTAAAAAAAACGCTTAATTTTGATCAAAACAGTTTGTATCATAGTTCTGTTGCCAGAAACTGAATGAGAATGTAAATGTCATTTGAGAGGATGATTGGTCTCAATGACTTCATTTTCGGGCCTCTGGAGATGACACTTAGGATGATTATGCCAAAATCTCAACAACAACAACAAACACATTTCAAAACCTATTCATGATACAATTAATATAGAAAAGGAAGCTGAGCCACAGTTGGGAAGAGCCCTGAAAGGCTTGTGGAGTATAAGGTGTTATATACTGTCATAAACTTTGGAAATATCAAATTAATAATTTTTTACATGAAAAATAATAATTTTAAATACCATTTTACAATTTGAGGGTTTATTAATCCCAGAAGAAAACAAACAAAAAACCCCAATAAAAACAAAGGAAACCAGATCCCCTTTTCCAACCCTAAACCCCTTAATTTGGGTGCATTTAGTAGTAGTAACACTACTTTTTACACCATGTGAAATTTAGAGTACTGGAATGGGTTTCAGGATATCAAGGGTGATTACCTACTTGTTCAGTGCAGCTGCTTTGTTCAAGTTGAGCTGTTTGATTCCTGAGTTTCCAGTTCATCAGGCTGAATTACTGAGATGATCCATGCACGGTGAGACACAGTAGCAGTAGTCCAATGCTGCATCTCAGCTAATGAGCTCAGGCTCTGCCTGTTTCCCACACTACTTGTATTTCTGGCTTTATGAATGCCTGTTGCTGTTGTGATGTATACTGAATTTCTTTTTCCTTGTCACAGTTTAAAATATCATTACTCTTTCTTGTAAATAAAGTGTGTGTCACAACTGTGGCAGCTTCATTATTCATAACACTTTTTGTCAAGAATGAGATGTAATTTAAAATGTAAATTATTCCATTGGGTTATACATAGACTTGTGTGGTCACTATGCAATAATTTTAGAAAGACATATGTTTGTACTCATAACACATGGGGATTTATTGGCTTTTGCATTGAAAAATACTCTCTGCCATTAGCTTTGAAGGGAAGTAGGAAGGATTCACATATTAGACAGTTGAAACTATAATATCAGCTCAGCTGGTAAACAGTGTGACAGCATCTGTTGCAGAAAAGCTTTGATAAATAGTCTAGCTAAACTATAATTAGGATACAGAGTTGAATGAAGTACACCTAACTTTTGACTAGAAATATTTCAGAGGGAAGTCTATAATGTGAGCTGGTGCTGTGCAATAAGCAACTTCCTTTACCCTGGTATATTTATCACCAGCAGTTCCTTTCCCTCCTCCTATGCACCTGCTAGACCAAAAAAAAAGAAAAAAAAGAACAGCTCTACTTCTTGTACAAGCATTGTCTTTGGACATCAATGGCCATGTTAGCTAGCCTGTCTCATGTGCAATGACACTAATACTGAAGTACATCTGGTCCTTTGTGCTTCTGATTTTTTTTGTTTAAAGATGCACCTTTTAAGAGAATTTTCAGAGTCAAGGATAATCAATAAATCCTGTCAGAATACCAAATGCATCTGTTGAATATAACTAACTGAATGCATCTCTCCACTAAGAAAATAAGGTAATTTATGTTTTGCAGACAGTACTAAGCACTGTTGCATTTAGTAAGTTTTATGTTACAGTTTACTTTCTGATAGCTTGTCTTTGCCAATGTGCTAACTAAGCATTCTCTTAAAACATGAGTTTATCCACAGAGAGGCAATTTATCAACATACATTTCTTAAGTGACGTGTTATTTAATATGATATAAAGCTACATGCTTGACCTATCAATAGCTTTGTTCTTTCTGCTTTCTGTTCCTTAATAACCAGTAGGTGACTACATATTTGCCAACCTTTAATTTTAATTTAATTTAATTTTGTTTTATTTTATTTACCTCCCTTCATTTGTTTTCTAAAACAATACATCATCGTGAGCTTAAAACTGCTTTTTGAAAGATGTTAATCAAAAGAACTGACTCTGTTTAGGAGGTAAAATACATTTCTCTTTCTGAATAAGCAGAGGAGGAGTCTTTCCTGAGTTGCATTAGTATGTATATCTAGAGCCACTGTGAAAACATCTGGTTCTTGCTCTGGGATATAATTTTGCTTAGGTGCAGTATCACTGCACCAAATGCCACAGTGTGAAGAGTATAACAAAAAAGGGAATTCTTCAGCAAAAATGTATTTAATATTTTGTATCATATGCATTTTTCTATAATTTAAAAAATGAGAAAACCTGCTCAAAATTTATTGAAAGCAACATAATTCACTGCCCACTTGAAATAATTGCTACTGGATGGTTCATGAAACACTTAACTGCTTTGCAGAAGAGCCTCATCTGAAGTTACATTTTAAATAGCTTTGAGTGTTGACCACTTAGTAAGGATAAATTTATTTCAGTTCTTTCTACAGCACAGTCAATCTAGTGTTTTTATTGCTATTAGGTCAATTATTATTGATCACTTAGTCATTCAGTGTAATTGTTTAGTGCTGCTATGAATGAAGGTACAAATTGATAATGGAGAGCTATTCCTTTTTATTTCAATAATTTTTCTAGGAAGGTAGAAGCATCTACACAATATTTTCTGAAGAGTAAGGGATTTTTATATTTAAAATGTGATACTTTTTCAGCTGTTTCTCAGCTAATAGTTTAGATTTATTGTTTCAAAACCCAATATGTAAAGCTTCTATAAAAATATTGATGTATGTAGCAGTAATTTATGTTCTTTTCACAGTGCTGGAAGAGACAATATGCACAGTGAAGTTCAGTTTGTGCAGCCAAAGAGACTAGATGCCCAGTTCAGAAGTTCCCATCTTACAAATAATCTGCTTTTTTGTCATTGCAAGATGTGGGTCACAAAGTACTTTCCAGTTGCTATACCTGTGGTAAACTTAGGAACTAAGTAGAATATCAATGCCAGCATTAAAGTGTGTCAGAGGAACAAAGGCAGGAGAGATTGACTGCATTTTATTCCTACATTAGCAGTACATTTGCTAAATCAAAATGTGAAATGAAAGAATTCTGCCAGTTTATTTAAAAATCTTTTTAGTCTCTGTAGTTATTAGAAGCCTTCCAGGGAACAGTCCAAAGTGGGACAAGCATACATGCTTAATACTCTTCCATTCTGCTCAAATATGTGACTGAAAGTATTCCTGATCAGGAAAGGGCTTCCCTTTATAATTCATATTCTTCAGCAGACTTTTTTTTTTTTGTATGCCAGTAGTTTTTTGAAGCCATATAATCTCAGTCCCCTCAGCATAATACGGCAAAGGATTAGTATTGTGCACAGAATTATATCAATGTTTGGTTTTCTTCCCTATTTGCTAGTTTTCCTAATTCCTGTATTAAAAAAAGACAGTACATGTTTGTTCCATGTTTACCTGTTCTTTGGAAATTCTTGAGGGCTTTACTAACACACATACTTTTTATGCTTATTGTGTTAAGACATCACCATACTGTGATGACACTGGGTTTTGGGCTATTGTTTTTTTCTCTGAACACAAGATGATTCGTTTCTGAGTGTTACTTAAGCCTCCACTTCTTTGAACATCTTTTGTCACCTGACATGCTTGCTTCTGATCTATGCAAAGGAGGTTCAAGCAGGAATATTTGTTTTTCATTTTGGAATATTCTGAAACCTCTGCCTTGATGTCACTGATCTGCTCTGACTTTGTATGTTTTTGTTCCCATGGGACACGATACCTATCTAATTTCTTGAACTTATAATAAACCTGTTTTCCTTAGTACTGTTTTCTAAAGACTTCTAGTGGTGCTAGTGTGATTTTCCAGTCTTCTCTCTCCCATTCATTCAGCTAAATATATAAATCTTCCTGATATCTTTTTCTCAAATATTGAAAGAAATACTGTCATAAGCAGTCTCTGAGGGATTGTAGCATCATTTGTTCTTTCTGAATTAGCTGCCCATTTCTCTCCAGTTTCCATCATTTGCCACTGCTTAGTTTTCCTTTGTATCTTCAAAGACAACAAATTAATACCATTGCTTTTTTGCTAGCTGGTCTTTCTCTGCCTTGTTTTTGCAGTTACCTTCTTCCACTGCTTAGCCATTCATTGCTCACTTCTTTGATTTAGCTGCTCTGGTACAAGCAGTTTTATGTTCAGTCTCATCCTTCTTTCCCTTCCATCACACCCTCCAACTCCTGCCTGACATTAATTGCTGTTCCCCCTGACATCTCTAATCTTCAGGTTTTCTCACCCAGGAGTTTTATCTTCTGCCCTCATGTTTACATATATGGATGTGACATAACTTCTGTCAGAAGCAGATTTCAGAAGAAAATAATTGTTTTGAGGTTTCAGTGGTTGAAATGATTATTAATTTCTCTTACAGTCTCCACTGTGAACATATGCAGTTGTTTCAAGAGATGATGCTTTGTTTTATTTTCTCTACAGTGATGTACACAAATTGTTTATGAAGAAAGAAAATTCCACTTACAGTAACTGGGTATGCAGTGACTTAGAAGCGACAGCAATTTAACTTTATCAAAGAAAAGAAATTACCTTTTATTCTTCAATGCATATGTAACAGTAATGTCAACAATATTATAATAAATAACATACTTTGTTCACTGCAAGTAAGTGGAAAATTGGGACAAATAGCCTTTTGGTGCCGGCTTCAGTATAGAAATTAATGTTTTCAGGTTCTGCTATGGATGGATCACATGAACCACACAGAGTGCTTACTAATAGATCAAATCAGTGAAATGCACTTTCAAACAAGATAATAGTGCTCCAAGTGGAATAGAAGTAACCGAATATTTTTACAGTAGTCTATTTATCACCCCTTTTAAAAGAAAAAGTAGAATAAAAAATCATCATCTTCTTTAGATCCCATTAGTCTTGAGTATTTAAAAATGTTGTTGTCAAGTCCCATTTTACTTTTTTTTCATCTTGGTTTCTTTTTTCTAGTTTTCATAAATTTATGATTTTATTCTGAAAGTAGTGTAATTCTGCTCCAGATGTTTCTGTATATGTGCAGAATTTAAAACCAGCATACCTGCACTTAACTCTTATGTTACTGTATAATGTCAATATATAGTGTAGTGTGCAGTCTAAGAGTTACAAGCAGGTGGACACTTTGGAGGATTAGGACCAATTCACAGTTTTGAGCTGTGTGCACTTCTACTCAGGACTCAATTTTGTCTGGTTTAGCATGAAGTGGAGTTGAGATAATGTGTGTGGGCAATTAAACTGTTTTAAGGGTCAGTTTTGTGAGCTAATAGTAACCATAAGACAGATGTGTGGCTTTGTGTGTGATAGATAAGTTTTGTGAATTACAGTGTTAAATCTATCAAAAAATAAGTGGGAGTGGACGTTGTTTGTTGTAAGCATAGAAGGATACCATCCAAGAATGCTGTGAATTTAGAACTGTAGAATACATTGACCAAAGTAATCACTGGGGTTTAGGATTGTCCTTTTGAGCAGTTAACATTAATGTTGAAAACAAGGTTTTAAAATCCTTTTTGCAGTAGAAATGCTATTATGTGGAGAAAGGCAATGGAGGATCAAAATGATGACTTCAATACAAAAATTAGCATGATACCTATGAAAATGATAAAAAAGCTGTTACTTTGAAAAGATCAATGCAAAAAAATCCAATAGAAACCGACACAAGAAGGAAAAGCTCTGCTTGAATAAGATGAATGTAAAATAAAGAGGACTAGAATCTGACAAGTAAGTGAGAGATCACTGCTTGCATGCAATTGGTATATAAACAAATGCAATGCAAACTGACAAAAAAATAGAAGGTTCTTGCAAGAATAAGATTAGTGTGAAAACATGTACAAGGGGGAAATATAGATCATTGTATCAGAAAGATAAGGGCATGTTATACTGTATATAAAGAATAAAGTTACACTAATGTACTTGTTTCTTTCATTATCACACTTCTAATTTTTTTCAAATTGCTCCTTGAGATAAGCTGTTATTTGGTCACCCTGTGGCAAAACTGTTTAGTTTGTTTTTCTTACTTCTTTCTTTATTAGCTTGTAGATTATTGCAAATCTCTGGAAGGTGCTAAGGAAGTGAAGGAAGTACATTGGTACAGACTTTTAAAGAATATTGTCTGTGTCTTTGGAAGGAGTAAATCCAAATTTATATCCTCTACATTGTCTCTTTACAGTGGCTTGTACTTTCTTTTTTGTGTGATTACTTCAGAAAGTCCCAGCTGCTGCATTGAAGAAGGTCTGGACTAAACTCAAAGTCTGGTCCCTGTCTTTGATAGATTCCATTTTCCATTTGCAAGTGGTTTACTGCAATCATTTTTCCTCCTCATTCTTTTTTTCAGAGTGCTATATATATATGGCTTTCTGATGGGCTTATTTTCTTCCTCTTCTTCCTCCTGAGTAATGGCAGATATGACAGGCCAACAGAAACAGAGAGGGAGATAAATGTCTTTGCTCTCCCTTCCACTAACAAAGTCCAACAAAGGCTGAATTCCAAATTGATGGGTAGTAATAAACCAACATAGCATATCTTCAAATAAATATATGTTCAATGCCTGCTCTCCTTGTTTCTACCTAAATGTTTAGTATACAGTTCTAATTTACCTGCTCTGGCAGAGCTTTCACAACAATGAGGTCTTCTGTACATATGTGTAATGATGGCTTTGCAGAATTGCAGGAAAGGACCAGTGGAGACCATCTAGTCCAACCCGCTTCTCAAAGCAGAGTCTACTACAGCAGCATGGCTCAGAGCCATGTCCAGATGGGTTTTGGGTACCTCCAAGGATCAAGACACAGCTTTAGAATTAAAAATCTCTCCTAGGCAGTTCTTTCAGTTGTTTTAGTTATAAATAATTCACAGTATCTACCAAGGTGGAATGGACCCACGAGGATCATTGAGTCCAGCTTCTTGACCTGTGCAGGACACCCCACGAATCACACCATGTGCCTGAGAAGCATTGTCCAAACACTTTTTAAACTCTGTCAGGCTTGGTGCTGAGACTACTTCCCTGGGGAGGCTATTCCAGAGCCCAACCACCCTCTGGGTGGAAACCCATTTTCTAATCTCTATCCTGAACCTCACCTGACTCAATTTCATCCCATTTCCCCTAGTCCTATCACTGTCCACAAGAGTGAGAAGGTTCAGTCCCTTGTCTTGCAAGAATGCACTGTTTAATAGAACTGTACAGGGAAAAAGAAACACATGAAAAAGCTTTCTAGGCCTTGTGTTTCAGTAGACTTGAATAAAATTAAGTTGTTCCATATTTTTAAAGTCATAAGGCCATATTGACTAAAATAAAAGTTTCTTTGACCTGCCCATCCTCTCCAGAGCTTTATGTAAGGAAATTTCCTTTTAGTCTATGTAACCTGACTGCGTGTGTTTGGAGAGGGGTTGTTGTTTGAGTTTTTTGGAGCAATAGCTGTAACAACAGATTTTTTGAGAAGATGTGCATGTTTTATTTTGTGGTACTGACGTGTAATTTATTTGCTACTGATGTTTCAAGCTCACTTCCCTGAATTGGTTTGACTTCTTAATACTAGTATTGACTACTGAAAAATACTTCAAATGCCATCACTATGTACAGATAGAGATATGGCAAAGGAAAGAAAATAGTAAGGCAGTAAGTGCTGTTGAACCTTAAATGAGTGACTGATTTCCACTGAACTAAATTAATTTTTATCTCTTAAGATTAGAACTGTAATAGCTCTGAGATTTCTTTGTTACTTGCTCAGATAAGTTATGTGATTTATGATCTTTCATGAATGATCCATTAGCATTTTTCATGCATTCTGGTAGTTAAACTTTCCAAAGACAGAAATATTACTTGAGTATTTAATTTCAGTGCTTGAGGACATCTCGATGTCACTGAACTGAAGAGTGAGGCAGGTGACTATTGTCATTATCTAGTGATCTAAAGAAGAGCAATCCAGGCTTCCTGCAGTAGACCTTTGCTCTGTTTTTCTGTTAGATATACTCTGCACACCTGAAAAATTATGATTAAAATATGACAATGCAATTCATGGTGATATGGTGGCTGACATTGTTGGTATTTAGTGTTACTATTCACATTGTTGAGAAAAACACTTCAATCTAGCATATAAATATGCATTAATATCTGTAGACTGCTCTTATCAGTAAATTTATACTTTTATGTTGCTGATGCATCTGCTGATTCAGTTTTTATTTGGAGATCACATTGAAGAGTGCATTATTTGCAGTATTTAGGGTAATGTAATGCTAATTTAATCAGTTACTGGATTAAATGGTGAATTGTGTCCTGATTTCAGACCCAGGGAATTTTAACAAAAATGTAATGGTAAGCCCTGCTATTTTTTTTTTTTCATTTTTGCGGAGAAACAAACAAAACTTCTCATTTATTATATTATTTTATTTTATATTAACCTGAGAGCATCTTGCTGCATACAAACACTGACAGCTCTAGGCCAATGAAGCAAGATCATAAGCAATATATAAATTACTGGAATGGCTAGTGGAAGCCCAGAGTAGAACTGAAGTAATATGCACTCTGCGGGTTCATTCCAGTTTCTTCCCACTCCTTTGTGAGAACTGTATTTGTGGTCTTAACCATAGATTGAACTGATTACTCATTGCATTTACTTATACATGTTTTATGTTTTCATAATTATGTATATTATATTTATAATCTATATCATTATTGTGAGGAAATTAGGTGGATTGTATTTGGTCAAATGTGATAATTTTGCCTTCTCTGTGAATCCTAGGCTGATAATGGAACACATATCAGGAGTTTTTTGTGCAGATCAACATTATTTTTCTGGGTGTATTTTTGGAAATTCAATATTTGAATTTGAATATTTGAAATAGTTTTTAAATTACTGAAATATATTTTACAGACACAAGATGTCATTATTATTTTAAATGGCCTGTTGTATTTGAACCCACACATTTTGTTTGTGTATATCAATTGCATCTTTACTTTTTGCCAGATTTTTAGCTCAGTTAATGATGTGAGTGCTACTTGTGTTTAAAACTTAACATCACTTGATGTAGGTGGGAATGATGTAAAAATAGGTAGATGATTGATTGTTTTGATTACAGAGCAGGAATAAGAATAAAATGTAGGAAAGATAGAAGAAAGAGCAATTCAGTCTTTCTGAACATAGATTAAATATTAAAAACTAGTTTATATTATTTATTTTTATATGAAGTCTTCTTGTCTATGTGTACTAAGATATTGTTTGGTAATGGCGTTTCGTATTGTACAGAGCTAAAGGCATTACATAGTGATCCAGCCAATGTGTCATTCTGACAGTCTGCTGCAAGCTTGGGATACATAGCTAAATGGATAACTGCTGAGTCTCCTTTTTTCCTAGCTGTAGACCCATATGGAATAGTGACATTTCAATGCCATTTTGGGATGGTGTTGTAATTGTTGGTTTTAGTCTGAATCTACCTCTACTACTTCTTCATTCAGAAAACACTGAATATTTAAAATGTATTTAGGTATAAATGGAGTATATATGCCTTTTTGAAAAAAAATGTGTTTGTTAATGGTTGAGGATGGAAAATGTATTTATAATTTGTCAAAGATACTTCTTGTGCATCTCTGCATGTAGCTTTTTTGCATTTGGTCATATAGGGTTAATGTTGTATTCCTCGTTTCCCTTTGGAATAAGCACAACTAATTTTTGAGCTAATATAAAGAAATACTTTTGCCTCTCTCATAAGCATTATTCTTCACTTCTTACCTTGAAACATCTCATCCATTCATTCTGATTATTGATCTCCCCCCAGAAAATGTTGCTCATTTTTTGGTATCTAACTACATGCCTGCACAGAAAATGTTTTTCAGCCAGTTTGTCATTAATGTCTCTGTTTCTGCAGCGAGTTCTCGTGCCACTTTCTGTTCAGTTCTTCCATTTGTAGACATAAACATTTCCTTCCATTTATAAATTATTCCTTTTTTTAGTCTAACTTCTCTGTCATAGTTAACAAGGAATGAGAGGTCAGAGGCAGAAGGATGTTGAGCAGTTGTTCTTATTTTTCAGAAACGAGGAGGACACTAGGTAATTGAAGAGTATGGCAGAGCTCTGCAAGAGCTTCTGTTCTGCTGCTGAAACAGTTCTTCCCTCAGGCCCCTGTTTGTGTTTGAGTTAATATATCAGGTCTTAATTCTCATTTTAAAATTTTCAAGACGTCAAAGATTCCTGCTTATGTGATTAGATTGTACTTAGCAAAAAGGAATTTTAACAAATTAATAAATAACTAATTAATCATCACTAATTACACACCTACAGCATTTCTCTTTTCCATTCCCTTGCCTTAGGGGATCTAGTCTTCTGAGTAGATGATGGGTAGCTTGTCTGCTTTTTTGGTTTGTTGTAGGCTGTCGGGAGACATGAGCTGAATGCCTTTGATGGTATTTTATGTTTTGCTATGGCATAAACTGTCAAGAAAAGGGGGAAGGGGAGAGATACCTGATAATTGCTCACCAGGTCATACAACTGAAATCTCATTTTATGATTAAAAAATTGTCTTTGAGTAGTCCTACAGTATTTCTTTAAATGGTGCCCCTGGAGTAAGTTAATATTAGTCTCTCATCCAGAATGTTTATATCTTGCCAGTTTTTCAATTCTATCTTGTAGATAACTTGAGGAATAAAAATAGTTTTTCTTGTTTCTGAAAAAATAGATATGTATTACTTAAAAGACAAAGAATTATTTGAAATTTAGTGGGTTTTAGTTCCTGACTTTAAAAAAAAAAATGTTTAAAAACTTTTGGCAGTGATTGGAAACCTGAAGATCTGAAATAAAAAAAATGTTATGTATATTGACATGATAAAGTGAATTTTGTCAGACAGTTCTACAAGCATCAGTCAATGTCCCAATTGTTGGGACAAGATAGACTCTCTCAAGTATGAAGCTATTACCTGTTGACTGTGAACTTCTTTATCACAAAAACCTAGCTGTTCTCACTCTCAACTGTCTAATCTATTTGACCCTCCATTACTGTTTTACGACAGCTGTCTCTGTCTACATTAGTATTTCAATTCAGATAAGAAATGCCCTTTGGAAGAAAATGCTGTTTGACACAAGTTACTTCACTTGACATTGCTGAGCCATCTGAGTGTGGCAGGTGGATTCTCTCCTAATGTGGCTAAATTAGCAGAAGGTGCACTCTCACAGTGAACCTAGCCCACAGCAATTGTTAATGGGCATTCAGGCTAAAGCACAGATTAGATGTAGCAGAAAATAAAATTTCCAAATTCTGTATAATATGAACGTTGCAGCAATTGTTTCAATATGCAGACCTGCTTCTATTGCAGTGCACTGCTGGCTGGTACAGGTGAAGCTGTTATAAAAGCAAAGTAATGAGTTTAACACTGATGCTAAGTCTTCTGTTACTTCATACAGTCATTTTTTTTAAAGCTATATGAAGACAAAAATATTAACAAAAGACCCCAAAACAAAACAATAAACAAATCACCAGGTCTTTCCTAGTTTGAAACAATTGCTGCAATGAGTTGTTAGCAGATCTGGAACCTTCTTTCCCTAGGGTACGTCCTGAATTGATGCACATTCTCAGAGCACAATGGGATTTAGTTGGTGCTAAGCTTTTAGCATTTCATCTTGCTTCCTTCATTTATAAAATATGGAAGTTAAATATGTGTAGAAATGATTCTAAGACGGGGACTGAAATTTGTTGTATTTCACTATGTGATATGACTCCTTCTTAAAACTTATTTAAAATCCAGATTGATATTTATATCTCCTCCTCATTATCCTAGGAAATGTGGTACTCTGTGTCCTCAATCCCTGACTTTAGGTGAAAGTAACTGTTTAAAACACTGTATGACTTCTCAGGTCTTTATAATGTATTCTTAACTGTTTTGGTTTCTAAGGCATTTTTTCACTCCTTAGCAGCTGTTCCATAACACATTGGTCTTTTCCCATTATTGGGAATGATCTATGTAGAAGCCTTTAGAAACCTCAAACTCAGCACCTTCTCTGATTTTTAAGAGCTCTATTTATGCAATATTTACTCATTCAGGAAGGATTGGTTATGGCCCATAGTTAAATATGGGAAGCTAAAGTAGCTAAAATTTAGTACAGTTTAAACCATTAGGGTAAGTTCTTTCTTCATCCTATTCCAGTTGTTTTTTGCAACTTTACTGCCTTTTCCTGTGGTTTTATATAATCACAAAGTAAATTAAAAACAAGGAGACAAGTACATGATTATAAAAATATATTTCTGTTTGGACTTTGTAGAACAAAGAACTGCTACACCAAGTGTGTAAAGCAGTGAATATAGAAAACTTAGATGAATCCTAAGAGAGTACTCATGGCATGAAAGCAGACAAAAAAAACTACAAAGCAGCTTAATTTTACTGCATTCCTGAAGATCTCTTCGAGTCTTCTATTATTTCAAAGGCATTTTGAATCTCATGAAGTGATCTGTAAGGGTGGTGGGTTGTTTTTCATTTGCTTAAAAATTTAAAGTAATAAGTCCTGACTCCTAAATCTGTGATCTGCTTAATGCAATAGGCTAACAAAATACTATGTACAGAGAGAGTGGCTGAACACTGCAGGGTTAGAGTGTCCTGAAAAGGAAGAGGGAAATCAGGTCCTTCTACAGTAAGAGAGTTTTATGATTAACTTCAGAGAGGCCAGGATTCACCTCAAGAGTGGAATTCAGCCTCATATCTTGGAAGCACGGGACTAGGAGTCTGTGCTTTGTTCCTTATTGACTGAATGCTACAGATGAAATAAAAAATATTTTTCTTCCTTGTAAGGGTACAAGCAAAGTCTCTGTTTACAGCAAGAAATAACAGTGTCTTCAGAGAGAACCTCTGTACAGGCAGCAAGCTTTGAACTTTCACCATTTTAGTACCCTATAGCCCCTTGACCTTTAAGAAAGAAGGGGTTTATTTATATTTCTTCTCTATAAACTTGAAAACATTACTAAACCAAGCTTAATTAAGAGTAGAGGTACAATATATGTGATGATGACAGGCTGGAAGACGACAATTTCTGTTTTATTTTTATGTTCTAGTTCTGAGAAGGCATAAAGCAGTTGCACATGGGCCACCCGTTTTATCTGTTGGAGAGAGGGGACTTCCTGCTTAGGTAGCTGAATTTTAGAAAATGTCTGTGTTCTTCTTTGGCACAACCTTTGGCCAAAACCACCACCACTAAAAATGACAAAAAGTTGTGGAAATACCATTATTTTTAGTCTGCAAAACCCTTCCATGGGCTGGTTAGAATATTGACAAGGAGCAGGAGCTGTCTCATCCGTACCAGCTCAGGTGATGAAACAGACCTTGTCTCATCATTATTTTTCTCACGTTTCCTACTTGTGGATTGTATTCCCCTCACACTCAGTGTCACTTGGATTTCTGTTGCCAGAGATCCATTTAGATAGATTAAATCAGCCTGCTATTCATTAATATTTCATTTATATGGGGATTAGATTAGAATCCATTAGCCAAGTCCACTTTATTATTTTAACATATATTAAAATACTCTAAACCTCAGAAAAAAATGTTGTCTGTGATATACATGTATGTTCTCTATATAATCTATATAACAGAAAATAATTTTTTAATATATAATTATTGTTAAAATACATTTAAAATACATTTTTTTATATATATGGAACATACATATGTATGTACTATATAGAGTTATATATTAAGGTAGTAAAAAAATCTGTAGTTTATTTGCAAGCATTTAATACTCTAGTAATTAAAAATGAAGAGGAAGAGCACTTTTACTTACAATTCTTGTGTTGCCATTAACTCTGTGTAAAACTGCATTGTTTGTGGTTATTAAATTTCAGCTTATAAAAGGACCTTTTCTTTATTTGTAACAAAGGCTGATATATACACAATAGGGCAAGCTTTTTGCTTGACAAGTCCAATTCGTAATCTAGCTAGTCTGATCAAGCTCCAGTTTAAAAGATCTGGGCTCATTGCTCATGTCTCCTAGAAGATCCATTCTAAAGACCTTCTGCCCTAAAAAAGACCTCCTAATTACCTGCCTTAATTTTTTCTTAAGTACTTTATACTCATTTGCTATTGTGCCAGAGCCATCCTTCTGCTTATATACCCTTTCCAGAAGTGGGCTTCCTTCTTGACTCTGCCTCATTTTTCTGGGTTGTATTGCTCAAACTGTCTCCTTTCAAAAGACAGACTCTCTGGTATCTTAGTGGCCATTTGCACTAATTTGTACACTTGCAATTGTTCTCTTTGGCGTAATGGACAAAGCAAACATACCATATGCCAGATGTGTCAACCAGTCTTTATTGTATTAACATATCTCTGTTTATGTTGGAGGTATTTGTTCTTTCCAATTTTCAGTGGCTGAAGAGAGGATAGAAGGAATTACTGTTGATGGCCAATACACATGTTGTAAGAAATTTTTAATAGGTGATCTACATTAAACTAATATGTAATACTACCCATTAATTGAGTTTTCAGACTACAAGTAATATAAATTATAATGGGAATTGGCAAAACAGCTAAAAAATTGCAGAAAGCATGAGAATAGAAGAGAGAGAACATTTTTGCTTGAGTTGGTCTGTTTCTATTTTTTTTTCTTCTCACTTAAGCCAGCTACTACATAGGATTTACTGATCTCATAAGGTGCTCTAGTGACTGAAAAGTTATTGAAGTTTAATAGATTATTCCAGAACAGCATTTCCAGACAGTCTTTTGATTTGTTTTGTTAACACCTAATTAACTTTTTTTATTGAGAGAAATCTTCGTTGAAGATCAAGCATTTCTCTATAGCTCGTTTAATTTGAGTGTCACTATGATATCCTTTGAAATGTTAACAAAAAATTAGAGCAAAGTGAAGGTAAATCAGAGTTAATATGTGTAATATAGTCATTATTACTTTCTAAGTGTTTTGTTGATATCTAATCCCTGATATTTCCATAGAAATACAACATTCTGATTTAAAAATAATGCTTCCTCTGTTATTTTTAAAAAATAGTTTCCAATAAGAAGGCTGCCTTCATAGTCACCTGTAAAAAAACCTAATAATAAATCGGAAAAATCAGGAGATGCTGTAATTAAATAAGTTAATTCTGTTTTCCATTTTGCACAGATTCTTACACTGTGCATAGCTCTACAAAATCTGAAAGTCCTTCAGAACTACTTTAATCAACAGAGTCTTTCATATGTTTTTAATTCTTGCCATCTTCCAAAAAAGAATCATGCAGTACTGTATAGTTGTTTACATGGGGTATTATTCCATTCTGGAGCACATGCTGCTATATTTTGCTGTTAGAGGAGGCAAGGCAAAAAAACAACATTCATCCTTCCCAACTTATTAGGTACACATATGCTCTTATTGACAATAAATTGCATTATATTATAACAATGTTTTTGTTTTATAAAGACAAATGGCTTGTTGAAAAATTATAAGAGTGTACAGAAGAGTCTATGGCTTTGCATTGTATTAACTTGTTTTTGTTGAGCTATGATAGAAGCTTAATTCGATCTTCTTTTCTTGACATTTTTATTCTCATTTCCTTCTCCTGGGCGTTTCTTATTTTAATGAGCTTTTACTGTGCTCCTCTATCTACCAGCATGTGGCAGCTAAGCCAGTCAGCAGACAGTGTATGGCATTGCCAATTAATTTACTTGATTTGACACAGTCACAACAGTATGCTAGGCTTCAGTGACTTGTTCAGAGAATTATTTGTTGAAGTGTCTGGGACATAATGCATGTAATGGGGAGTAGACATTTTGTTCATTTGAAGAAAAAAGTACATGACATTTATTTATGCTTTTAATTAAAAGCATAAATACTCCATAAATTATTTTTTTTACTCCATAAATTTTTCTTTCAGCAATTATAGATTTTGAAATTATCTTATTTCATTATTGTTCCATGCTAAAAATTGTATTTTCATGTTTTTTATGCACCATTGAATGTATATTGCCCAAACAGTTCTGATTATCCAATAACTTTAAATTCCATTATGATAGGAAATAAAATTCTGCTTTCAAAATAAGATTTTGTAACTGATTTATATACACAAGATCCAGCAGAGCATCACTTAAAGTGATGACCTATTCAGTTGGAAGACTGGCTATAACTATTGTATGTTAAATTTTAAGACTTGTTTTTTTTTCTTTTACTCCTGCACTTTGAATGAAAAGAATACATTTCCTTTGCATTTTAAAATCCTTGTTTTGATAAAAATGAATAAAGTCTATTCAGTTTGTAATATTTTTCCCATTTGTAATTCTTTTCCTTTCAAATAATGCTGTTAAATAAATAGGGCATTTTCAAATCAGCTGGTGCATGTTTTTAAACTAAATATAATTATCATGATGTTTGTAACTAATCAAATAAACTTAATAAAACCCCAATAAATCTAATTAATACCCTGGAGTATGGGTGCAAACTGTGTTTAAATCATGCAGTCTATAGATGTGCTCTCCTATGATCCATGTATGTATCTCAGTGTGCTCAGGTTTTTTTGAGAGGTTGAGTAAAACACTTCCCAGTTCCCCTATTTTCCTGTTAGTATCTTGTAACAGGATTCCAATCAGCTGTGAAGTTTTTGGCTGACTCTTTTGAGTTGGACGCTTTCCTGCTTTGTCCTGACCTTCTGCTCATGCTGAACTTCGCATGAGAGATGTGAATGGCTTAAAACATGTGTCTAAATTTGAAGGGCTGAAGTTGCTACCAGAATAGTTCTTTGAAGTACTATATTTGGGAAGTATGGAGGAAAAGTATATATGTGTGGGTGTATACACAGATATCTGTACAAGGCAGTGCAAAAATCTAATTAAAAATACTTTAAAATGAAAAGACTCTTCCTTCTTCATCCAATGTAAAATGAAATGGAAATGAAACTTTCCAATGACAGTTGAATATGTAACTTGCTATGTAATTTAACATAAACTGCATAAGCTGGAAGAAATGTAATCTTGAAAAAAATTAAAGAGACATAAGTCATAAAAAAGACTGGTTTATACCTTTAGTAGAGTTTCTATAATACTGGATTAGATGGTTACAAATGGAAGCCTCTGTGTCTCCACACATATATACAAAAATGCACACTTGAAATGTGCTGTCCCTCTGTACTTACTTTTAAATACAGTAATATTTGATTGCAAATGTATATTTCATACATAATAATAATTAGTCATTGTTGTCTTTAAAGAAATCAATGAGTCAACTTCATTAAGCAGGATATGGAAGTGTAATACACTCCACACACTAAAAGAAGATTAATGAGCTGCTGAGGAGCTCCCTTCTGTTCTCCCCAGTGTATTAGTAGCTGCCACATCAGGGAGCAACAGCTTACATCTTTTCAGATATAGTAAATAGCTCTCAGGCTTTTCAAATAAAGTTGTACTCTGCCTTCTATGCAGGCCAGGGCCTATATATGGAATAAATCATCAGAAGTGTATTCCAGTTCTTCTAAAGAGAGCACAGTAGTGCTTTCTATTTTTTATTGATTGTGTTTGCAGAGGAAAATTGAATCCGTACCTTGTCAAGGCCCCTAAACCTTATGTCATGAAGAAGAGGGGAAAAAAGGAAAAGATGGATGGAGTTCAGTGGAATTAGCCAGAAAGAATGATGTTTCTTATTGTGTGATGATAAATTTTATTTTTGCATCTTGCTCATATCGAGTGAAAGGTAGCAGCTGAAGCACTTCGAAGTAGTAATCTTCAATGATTTATTTTGGCAGAATTAGAAATAAGCTAGTTGGAAACAACTCTCCAATAAGATTTACTTCCAATTATCAGTCAAAAGCTCTTTCCTTTACCGAAGTTAGCTCAAAATGAAAGGCAAATGTTTCTAGGACACACAGCATCTCAGCAGATGTGGGTATCTCTCTAAACATTTGTTTTAGTAAAATTTTTTTCGGTTTTTTTTTTTTAAATAATAGAAAAATAAGTGAAATTCACAATGTATTCATGATGTCAGTATAAATCCATGTCTCTCAAATTAAGGTGTTCTGGCAGGTAACAGGGTCTCTATTATGAGATAGTGAAAATAGCACTGAATTGATTTTTATGTGTAAATTGAGAATCATGCTATTTTAGTAGGAACCAATTGAAGAATAGTTTTGTTGCTGCTTGTGAGCAATTTTGCTTGTTTTAGTTTGGTTGGTAAGTTTCAAATCCAATGTTGTAGGCTTTAAAGGACAATCTAAAGGTAGTTGAAATTGCCTATTACCAGACCTACTACATTCCAAAAAAATACCACCCCCCCAAAAAAAAAAAGAGGGGACTTTATTTACAGCTTGCCTTTTGAAGTCCAGGATGTGTTCTTTAGCAGAAGCAAGAGAGTAATATAATTTGTGTAAAAACACTTAGAGACATAAATTATTAAAGCGAAGATTCACAGCAGCTTTTTCCTTTTTTACTTATTATTGGTTAGTTAACACAAATGTGAGTGAATTCTATATCAAGTACACTTGCAGATAGAATAATACAAACAAACAAAAAATTCAGAGTAAAGGGAGCAAGTTTGAATTACAAATAGCAAACTACTCCAGGAATAATCATTTTAATGACTGTATAGCTATTTACACATCAGTCCCAGCAAATAAACTCTGTGTCTCTTCCAAGCACAAATTGTTGTTGTCATAGTGAGAAAGTGAATTAAGATGAAGACGACATATATTGAACCTTGCATGTGTGCTGTTGGAAGTCTATTTTTTAAATGAGACTCAGACACTTAACAGTGAATTTCTGGAGTGCAGGAAGATATGTTTTTCAGTAGCTGAGTAAATATATGTTAGATACTGTTAGCAGCATTTTACCAGATTTATTTTGGTTTTTTTCTTCTGTTAGGATGCTCTTTTCTGGTTGCTCATCTTGAATTCCACTTGTTCGTTTGTTTGTTTGTTTGTTTGTTTGAATTCTAACTTCATGTGTTGCCTTGGGTTTTTTTCCCTTGCTGCAGGTTCTTGGATTTTTTTTAGGGTGTTTCTCCCAGGGGGCTCTGGCAGAAAGTTGTGGTGGAAGAGGAGAAAGGGGGAAGTAGGATGTAAATAAGAACATAAAACTCTAGACTCTTAACTGTAAAGCATCCCTTCTCCATAAATATTTCAAATAACATCTAGTAACTATATTTCTTGCTATATAGCATAATCTCAACAAGTTTAATAAAATGCTGAATTTATCAGTTCCATTCAGTACTTCAGTACTCGATTAATATTAATTTACTATTTGTAGATCGTATCCTTAGTTTCTCCTTTTTCTGCATAAGCATGTATTTTAGATATATATTTTTGTATATATGACTGTGTGCATGCCGAGGTGTGTGTAAAAATACAAGTTCACATATGTATTTATAACTTATAGCAATATATTTTAGAGTGATGTTACACAGACACTCTTTGCAACAGTATATGTAAATGTATAGTAAGTTTTTTAATGCATCTTCATTAACTTATTCATTAGTAAACTTACAGTCTGAAGGAAATCCTTACTTTAGAAATCTGTATTACATTTCATAGGTGAAGAGTTTTTTTCATGGGATGCATAGTCACCAATTTAGAAAAGCATTTATGAGCATGATTAACTGTAAAATATTTTCCTGACAGTGTTTTGCTGAAGAGGTGTATCAGTGATCTGACCAGGGTGGCAAAGTCACTGATAGGTTTGGGGCATTTGATGGTTAGATGGCAGCAATTTTAAGTCAGGTCACAAGGCCAAAGCAGTGCATCAGTTTATATTGTTGTGAGGCTTGGGAATTCATAGAGGACCCTGAAAACTAAATGCCTTGTCAGCTGGCAAAAGGGTAAGAATTGTTGTCTCCCACATGCCTGCTGTATATGTCCTAAGCTCCAGTGCTGTAAATGCCACTAGCAGCTATTGGCATAGGCTTCCACTGGGCCAAGTACTTCAGACATCAGACAAGGAAATGATAACAAGAAAATAAAAAAATAAAAAAAAAAAGGTGAAAGGAAATTCTTATCTAAGTAAATGACAGAGATTCTAATGACTTCTTGGAGCCACTTCTGGAAGTAAGTTCTGACACAAGTCAAGTTTAGAAAATCTGTACATAATGCTTAATTAACACAGTGGGTCAAACAGGAGCTAAACTTGGTAATTTAACAGTAACCATTTTAAAATTATAATTAACTTCTCATGGTACCTCAGGGAATTGTTACTCTTTCTTAATTAAACATATATATATTTTTTAAATTATCTACTTGACAGAGAGATAGGTGTATAGTACAAGCTTATGGTTTACAGTGAATCACAAAGAGTTGGAAATTTAATTTGATATTTCTGTAAAAAGCTGTATCTTGAGAGAGTACTATCCTCTTAAAACTAGTTTGAAAAAAAAGACATAAACCTTTCTGCAAAATACATTGTGTAGCAATTTTCTCCTTAACCTTTAAAAACAAGGCTATAAAATTTAACATTGTGATCTTATTTCTCTAGTACCTGTTAACAACCTCACTTTGGAGATGGGCTGTCAAATATTAACTTTCAACCTTTCCTTATTCTAATTGTTTCTATTTTTTGTAGTAGCAGAGGGCTAGAATGTAGACCTACTTACCAAAATTTTATACTGTGATGCCACTCAAGTGCCTTAAACATGAACTGGTTTTATTTCAGCTTGACTTACTTGCTTGCAAGAGAAGCTGAATTTTGTTTGCTGTGTGTAACACCATGGTGTGAGCAGGAACTTTATTACAATGGTGACTTTCATAAGATTTATACCTGTGTCTTTAGCTGTTTTCAAATGGCTTGCCAATCTAGGAGTTTCAGCTTTAGAAACATTACTTTCAATGCCATTAGGCAACAGAAAAGAAAGACTTAGTGGCCAAATGGACAAAACCCCCTTGTTTTTCTAATTAACAGAATACTTGCTATTGCCTAGCAGTATTTTTTGGGGGGGGGGAGGAAATTAATGAGATATTTACAAATCATATATTATATATATTTGATTGATTATTTATTTGCTTAATTAAAGCAAGCATTAGTACAGGACAAAATTTCTGTATAACTGTCCACATATTGTTTAACTGAAATGTGAATATGTTTGTATTTTAAGTTCATTGTGGAATGGACCCAGCTCATAAATATTAATGTTGACATTGCTGATATTCCTGTAAGTGATCTATGAAAATAAAGATCTTAGCAGCATGTGATAATAGGTACTATTGTGTATTTGGTCCCACCTTAATAGTACAATTCAAATAACTCATCACTGTCTTTTCCCTGTATAAACCTCTTACAGCATCCATTTGGAAAGGGACATCCTTTTTACCTTTGTAAGAGGCATATACCCACTTCTGCTGACATCATTCTAGTTCTTCAGTTGTAGTGTTTTGTAATTAATAAATATCAACTTTATATGCTTGTGTTTATTTTCCTATAACTGAGAAGTACAACTAGAGTGACATCTCAGAAGCAAAGTATTGGTAGAAGATACTGGCTATGCAAATAAGCCAACAGTCATTGCATACAAACAATGCAACAGGAAGAAGAGAGCATGAAGAACTTAAAGAAAATCCAATAAAGGGGAGGGTGTTTCTTTAGATTTACTTTGTGGATTAGTTAAATGAAATGTTATTAGCTTCCAAAATAGTTCAGTTTGGTTTTTTTGTAGTCCTTGCTGCTTGTATTAGGATGTAACTTTTTAATACCAAATTTTTTTTGTCGTTGACAGCAACAATAGTGTTAAATGAACTCAACTGGACTGCAGCATTGGATGACGTATTCAAGCGGAACAGAGAAGAAGACCCCACTTTATTATGGCAGGTTTTTGGTAGTGCAACTGGCCTTGCTAGGTATTACCCAGGTAACTGAAGTCCCCTAAAGAACTATCCTGTGCCACATATTGCCTTAAAAATATTATTATTTACAAGTGATAAAAGTTGGCTAAAAATTACTTTCTTAACTTGTATGTAGTTTCTGAGTATTAGAAGGAACTCAAGGACTGTGAAATTATTCTGACATAAAGCTAGTACGAGGAGGAAGAAGCTGGAGATGCAATATGTAATTAGCACTTTTACAATAAGAGGAACAGAAGATGAAGTTCTTTGAAAAACTGAAGAGTTAAATTTTGGGTTTATATTGTTTTCTGTAAGGTCTTTGTTCTATATGTTGTGTAAATAATCAGCTGAATATTTGCCAGTAAGATATTTTACCTGTCTAGTTTTAAAAATAGCAACTTGGTGACTAGACAGATAATATTATGGTTAAATTAATTGAAAATACCACTGCACCATGCTATGTGTATGTTCTGCAGAATCCACAATGGCTGACAATTATGTCTTTACTATTAGAGCTAAGGTCAATGAATATAACTTGATTATTTCAACCAGCATCTGTTCTGCCTGTGGAAGAATCCAGTTTACTGGATCACACTAATTAATTTAAATAGATGTATATTTTACTGAATTTTACATCACCAGTAGCTTTAATCTGATTTTTGATATGTACCACCTAATGGAAAGGCTTATTTTATGGCAAGGCATACTGCCTGTGCTGCTTCTGGTTTTAAGTGATGCTGTTATCAATGACAGAATGTGTCCACTACACACAAGACAATTGTGTGTGCTCTCTTACCTACAACTGACATTCTTTCTCTTCTGTTTGTACAAGATTGTTTGTGTTGCTGAGGGTGAAGGGGATTATTCTAAAGCTGTTACTGTATCATTAGCACAATTGCTAGCAGAGACAGAGAAACTGCCTTAGGCTAGTTTGCAGGAAGAATATTTCATGGCACTTGAATCCTGTTTGTTTTGTCATGCTAGATTCTCATGAAACAAATACAGCAAGCTGTTGCAGAAAAAGATAATATAGAAAATGATAATTTCTTTTATTTACAAGTGTTCTTTTTCAGTGCTTTGGGGATGTATTAGTACTGTGTTGGGGTCACCATATTTCATCGCTTACTTTATAGTGATGTTTCCCAAGTGCTGAAAAAGAAGTGTTTCTTAAATGCATCTCTGTGTCAATCTCTAGGAAATTCATTTTCAAGTGTAAGATTATCTCATACAATCTCATATAAGACATTCTTATGTTTAAGTAACCTGTCTCTTCCAGTTGCTTACCAGCACAACAGAGGAGTTTCAGAATCTCTGTGTGTTCTTGAGCTGATGTTTTTATCAGATAATATCCCACTGCCTTGAGTAATGGGCTGGACAGTACATCACTTCTGTCCTAAGTAGGCTCTTAGGCTCTCCCTGTCACCATAGTAACCACCAGCATGAAGGGATCTTTCTATGAGTGGCCCAATGGGTGGAAAGTATGTGTGAAATATAAGATTATTTTTCCATTACATATATCCCATTTTTTCCTACATATATTCTGTATTTGGTACTGTTGTACACTACTCTAGCATCACATACGTGATTTCATATAATTCTCAGCTGTCTGCTTTGTCTGCCTCTTTGGTACATTTGTCTCTACTGAGAGGATAAGACACCTTCCTTCTGACTATGACCTAGGTTGAGAAACACAGCAGTTCCTTTCCTCACATCTTCCTTATCCACTATAACAAATGGTATGGTATTAGGCTTAGATACAATAATAATTAGATGCAGTAGAATAAGAACAGGAAATTATTGTTCAAAAATAGCTAACAAACAGTATCAGGTAGAGGAGGTAATGGTACCAAGTATTTGTTTCCTTTAATATTACTCCTTAATTAGCCTATCAAATGTTATGCATATGTCATTTTTACTGAGGAAACCAACAGTGTGGTGTTAGCTTTGGTTTAGTTTTGAAGAAGAAAATACATAATCCAGACAATCTCAATTTAGGATTATATTTGTGTAGATGGATAGATGCAGATTTAATTTATAATTAACCACAGAACACTGGACAAATCTGTTACACAAAAATAAATTATTTAAAGTAGTTTAATGTGGCTTGACAGTTACTTACATTTAGTGAGGTATCTGTCCAGCTAATTTTACTGCTAGGTTTTAGGAAATAGCTATCTGAAACAACACTTTAATAGCAAATTTTTGGCAGGCTACTGCCAAACATTCTTTTATGAAGAAATGTTGAACCTATACTCAAGGTGACAGTATTTGGTCTGCAGTCTTTTGAAGGTGGGAAAGTGCCCCACTTGGTCAAGATCTGAAAAGTTAAGGCAATTCATAACAAAGATAAAACTAAAGAAGAAATACTACCCTGTCCCTGGATGTTCCAGATATTCCCTTTTCATCTGAAGATTTAACGAGGTCCTATGGAAAATTAAATTTAAAGCTTGCTTTCCCAATACAGTGGCAAGTTCACTCTCTTTATCATTAATAGCTATAATAGAACTTTAATTACAGAAAAGTCTTTTTACATTACTCATGCTAGTATTTTACAAGGATATTCTTATGTAATTAGGGCTTATAAGGTGTTCAGTGCAGAAATTCACAGGTGAATACTGCATCTCTCTTCATCCAGAAAAATAATTTTGTCAATAAAGTCTTAATATTCTTGGATTAAAAATATGAATAGAGGAGAGCTAGTATTATCTCTTCTCCTTAATAAAAAAAAATTTTACAAACTCCTGAACCCATTTGCAGATGTTAGTGAAGCAGCTATCACTCAGCTACTGGAGCATTCCCTGCTTAGATAAATTAATAATGGAAGAGGTTTAAAAATCAATTTCTAATAAAATAAAATGGTATTTCTCCAAATGAAGGACTTGCTGTGCACAGCTGCTCTTGTGTTAACCATTAGTGGCAAACAATAGTGTTGTAGCCATGATACTGAACTCTCCACAAAAAGTCATTATTGAAGTAGATATTAGAAGACTAGAAAGTCTAAAAAATCCATACAAAATGAATCAAAAGCCTTGAAAAACTGAGAACTTCACCTTTTTTTTTTCACAAGGTTTTGTATTTCATAGCTGTCAGTTCCTGTTAACAAAAAAGGGAAAACTCAGAACTCTTTCCCAGTAATGTAGCTTATAAAATATGAGTTAGTGCAATTAGTGTGTAAGTTGGATAGTTCTAGTTTTTACATTGAAATAAGCCTTCTGGACCTTTTTTTTTGTTGAAATCTGGGGGGAAAGGACATGAGCTGACATGACTTGTATCTAACCATGCTCATGATACAGCATATCTTACAATATGTTTAATTATTGCTCATTTTTCAAAACTGATGTGCTTAGTGTTGTTGTGCAAGGAAATTCACTCATTTACAAGATAGTGTGTTATTTCTAGTGAATTAAGGTCATTGCAGCCAGCAGGCCACCACACCTTCATGCTGAAGTTCATACCATCTCTGTGTTTTTATGATATAAATTGAAATTTCTGGGACTTGCTTTTATAAGAGAAAAAGAAAAATAACAACAAAAAGTCCAACAAGACATCTTGTTGCTTCTGTACCTCTTCTCCTCGAGCTCTGATACTCCAGCTCCCTTTGGGGGGATATTAGCTAGTCCAGGTGAATCCAGTGTGAGCAAAACATTTATTGAGGATGAAATTTAGTTTATACTTGCAGAAGCAGAAATATATGCCTCTGAACTGAGATAACCCAGAGCCATTTGAGAGCTTACTTGAAGATTCACACTGCAGTATGTGTTACACATTCAAATCACTTTTGTTTCTTTCGACATATTGGGACAAATAAAGCCATGGATTTGTTTCCATATGGGTTGTTCCTATATCAAACTAATTGTTGAACTGATTTGGGATGAAACTGAGCCCAGCATTGCCCACAACCACATAAGCAATACATTCTAAAAAAAAAACCCATGTGAGATGATAATCCTCTCTTTTCTGTATGCTGATGGTGCTATAAAAGTCACAGAGGACATTGTGCGGAACTGTCTATGTTAGATAGGTTTTACTTGTAGATAATCTGAGCTCCTGGCAGTTTTAAGTCATTACCTGAGTAAAGTAGTTAAAAGATGGCAGCATTCAGTCTGATGACATTGAACATCATCTGTGGTAGCTTGGAGTTTGTCAAGCACAATCTCTGTCTTGGGAGGGACAGTACTAATTGATTATTAATCCAAGGCATCATTATGATATAAAAGTCCTGAGTTTTAAACATAGTGGTGCAAAACACTATATGATGATGTTAGGGGTTATTAATGTTATGGCTGTTTATTAATTTTAACTACATTGTGTGTCATTGCTTTTGATTTTTATTGAAAAATAACTAAGTTTGCATATGCTGCCTCCACACAGAAATTCACGTCTTCTTTCTCAGAAGTGATTTAAGGAATACCATATTTCCCAACTAGTGTGGGATATCTCATGATATCTGAATGCAGTTTTGTGCACATAAGTTCACTAAAGGATGAGAAGAAGTACAAAATGAAATAAAAGGCAAAGTACAAGCTGTAGGTTGCATCTCTACTCCATTTGAGGAAGACTTTACTGAATGTGGCACAGGGAGTTGAATAGTTTGTTTATGAATGTTTCAAATAGCCACACGAATGTTTATTTTAGAGATGGCAAGGTAAAATTCAACTTTAACAAATATTTGTTTGCCTAACCCAATAAACGCTATATTGAGGTTGACTACCTGGTAACACTTTGAGATGAAAAGGTAATGAAGTTTAAGTTAGAAAAAGATGATGCTGTCTTGGATTTGATAATTGGCATTTATGTCTTATAACAAGCTTTCAGCTTCTTTCTCTAAATGTCTTACAGGAATGTAAAGCTGTTAATAATTCACCCGTGCCTCTCTGTGCCATGCACATACATGCCTAACCAATAGAGCATGGAAGATGTTACTGAGGTCTGATTCGGCAGGACTTTTGGAAAGGTCTCCCCTTGACAGTCACCTATACCTCAGGAATCACCTCATGATTTAAGTATAGGCAGATGTAGTCAACGTCTTCCTTTCATGAGGAATATTTAGGCTTTACCCTGTGACAACCTCTGTACTATATTAGTTTTACATGTAATCACCAGAACAGGATTTTCACTCTACATGTGCAGTAGTAACAGAAGAACAAGTCTTCCTCTTGCTTGAAATATAGCCAGGCCAGTATCTCCATAATGCAAACAACAGAATTGGGAGGGATATCAAATCCAATGAATAATTTATAAAATATCAAATCTAACCATATGCCAGACAAGAAATGCCTAATGCATGCAGCAGAGAACTGTTTAATGTTGACATAGTTCAACAATATTAGTATGCGACAATGAAACACTGTGAATCTGACATCTTTAGGACATTTGGTGAGCCATGTTCTGAGATATCTGAATAAAATGCATGTTTTAAACAATAGGTTATATAAATAAAACTTTAAATCTCAAAATCCATAATCTTCAATTTTTGTCTTTTAAGAAAATGTGTAATCATCTTCTTGTGTATTTAATTTTGTTTTCATCTTAGACCAGATAATAGATTTTGTAATTAAGATGTAAGCCAGTTTCCCCAATGGCTTTACAGCATGTTCTGTATACGAAACAAGACAACACTTTTTTTTTTCCAGTGGTGTCCATCCCTTCTAATTATTTCCTGTATAATTGAAAATGCATAATTACTTATTTTTGCATAGAGAGCACTTATCAAATTTTCAAAATGATTTTTTAAAGAATGGAATCAAGGTAGATTATAGTTAGATCATTGGAGATCAAATATCCTAAGGGAATTTTAGTTTCTTAGTAACAGCAATTTCAATAAGATCCTAAAATACTCAGAAAGTTACCCAAACTAGTGAATAGATTTGAGACCATTTAAAGCCATCTAAAAAGTAAAAGTGCTAATCTAAAGAGAGGTTAGGTTGAATGAGTAAATCAGTCATATTAATTTTTGAAGTAGAAGTGGGAATTCAACACTTCTTTGGTGTGAAAGAAATTTTCAATACTAAGGGCTGAGTCCTTATTTATGTTTAGCCATGCAGAGTCTTACTACTAGATTACATAAACTATTGTAGAAAAGATCATAAAGATTAATAAAACTATTTTTCTCAGTAAATATTTTATTTCATAATCAGTGTTTGTATTAATAGAGCACCTATTAATATCTGATGAAAAATTTTGCATTAACATAAATCCAGAAAAAATTCCTTATGTGGAAACTTAAGCACATATGTGCTTATTATGTTACAGACAAAAAGCTTGCAGGTTGCAAAGGACCTGTCAAGTGGTCTAGTCTGAAATCACAAATAATACTGATATAGAGTGAGACGCTTCTGGTGTGCAACAATATACATAATAGGCAGCTGCTGGTGGCTTTATAATTCTGGATAGAGATATAAAATTTTTCCCTTATGTCTTAAATGAATGTTTTTTTTCCAGGAAGAATCCTGGAGTTATCTATATCTTTTTCAATTTCCTAGACAGAAAAATAATTAACATCAGGAAATAGCTCCCCCATTACTACTGGCATACAGTGAGAGAGCAAATTGCAGAGCATTATTTCATTTAATGTAACTTTTTACATTTTTATTTTGTCATTAAGCTGTCAAATAGTTTTGAAATACTCATTTTGCTTTTCAGTAAGGAAAAGACCCTGATGAAAATTATGGTAAAACTTAGATTAAATGTTTGCAAAACTTTCTTAATCTTAGCATTTTCTTCACAGAAACAGAAATATTTCCATCGTATTTTGTTTTCAGAAAATGCCATACTTCCGGTTACTTTTCTGACTTGCATTATGTAAAGCTCTTCTGAGTCTGTGTGTAAGTTTTTAGATACATAACTGAGCTTTAGATCAGTACAGTATTATTGTATACGTTGACTGACTCATAATGAATTTAAAGTACTTTCTTTAAAATAATGATTTTAAAGCACAACACCACGAGGCCTGTTAAAGTCTTTATCTGTATGTAGTTTTATTGTATTATATTATATGCTGATATATATATATATCTAGGCACAAAGGTATTTCAAAATGAAATTACACAAATACAGACTTTTTTAATCTATAGTAAAGGTTGATATATATAGTGTAAAGTTTGTGATATTGATTAATTATATTTTTCTATTAAAATACATACATAATGTTTTTAATTTATTCTAAACATTTTTTTCCTTTTTAGCTTCCCCATGGGTAGATAAAAGTCGAACTCCAAACAAAATAGATCTGTATGATGTTCGCAGAAGACCATGGTAAGCTTTAAATGATTGATATAGATATTTATCACTTACTTTCTATATATGACTGTGAAGACAATTTTTCTGATTATTTATACTTAATAATCCTCACTTTAAGGTATTGCTATTAAAAAACCCATAAACGCCAAAAAGGTTAATTATTCTGAATAAAGAATTCTCAACTTGTACTATCTGTTGTCCAATATCCATTGCATTGTGTTGTACCATTGCATTACATTGATCTTTTCATAGGCGAATAACAATCAAATAGGTATATGGTAATTAAAATATTCACTTTTGTGCCAAAAATCAAATGTAATTCAGATTATAAAGCTAAGCTATTCTTCCAGATTTTTGCAGGTGTTTACAAATATGTCTTAGTGGTTTAGACTAGCAAAAATATCACTAGCACGGTAAAAGACAAGACAACACTGGAATTGTTTCTCATTTGTTTCTGTAAACCTCTCAATGCATGATGCACGTTGACACTTGGATTCATACTAGTTGAATGTATACTTTCAAAGGACGAAGAATTTTTCCCTTAGCTGGGCTAATGTAATAATCTGTCTATCATCGAGATCTTTAGCTCTGAAATAGCATTCATGTTTTTCGGTTATCAGCATCTGGAAATAGTGAATTTTGATCAGTATATCCTACTTCCAGACTTTCCTAATGTGTTTTGGACTTTTGTTTAATTGAAAGATGCAGCAAGAGAGAAAATGATGGCACATAGTTTTCTACTAGCTACAGCAAGAGGATTTTGTTGGTTCAGCTAGATTCAATTTAGAGATCACAGAATGTCATCCATCACATCCAACAAATATGTTTCCAAAATTATGTCATTCATACCCTTTATTTATTTCAGGTATATCCAAGGAGCTGCATCTCCCAAGGACATGCTTATTTTAGTTGATGCGTAAGTGTTTAATAACTGCATACTGACATTAGAGAGATAAAAGTACTTAGATATATCAAATAAATCTCTGCATGCTGTAAAACAGAGAGAGGATTAAAAAGTCCTTATATGCAAAAATCAAATATCTTGGTATGAACAAAATAAATACACAGGAAAAAGATGCTCCAAAAAGCACAATCCAAACCTGAAAGATATTTAAACTGGGGACAAGGAAGTGTGGTTTAATCACTTAATATTAGTTTGCTTTCAGTTGAAGTAATCAGTGGAAAATTTTTCATGTGCATGCTAATATTTGTTGTAAAATATAAACCTAAAAATATATTATTAGAAGCATTACAATAGATCTAATAATGATTTCATCGGCCTGAATGTTGAGAAAGTATGCCAACTTCACGTAATTTACTATATGTATTTAAAACTTACTAAGTTTGGTTAGTATAAAACACTAATAGAAAATGAGTAAAGAAATTAATAAAAACACTCTCTTTGCCTTGGCAAGGCTTCCTTTGTTTAGCTAATGTTGAGGGACTGAAGAGTTGAACCTGATGTGTCAAACAGATTGTTTTATGCAGAAAAAATTCTCAGTAAGAAAATCTGCATTTAATGTTTTTAAATTCACTGAAGTACTTTCATATCAGCAGGGAGTTTTATGAACTTTTGTTATTTCTTTACTTCAGCTTAGGTTTTGTCTTGAATCAAACAAGCTGTTATTTGTATCTGAAAATCTGAAGTTGTAAATCTGTGTGTAGGAGTCTAAAATACTTAGATAATGCATTGGTTGAAGGTGGTAAAATCTCAGGTTTCTTGAAAGAAAAATGAGGAAATGATGTACTATTATGATTTCACCTAAGCCACAGCACTTGGACTTTGAATATCAGTTTTCGAGTTAACTTTTTATTATAATAGTGTAATGACAATAATAATGAGTTGGAGAATTCAGGAGAATTACTGGCAGTTTTAGTGTGAAAGTTGCTGTAAATGCTGGTGGGTGCTCTATGCTTTCTTTGTATGTTAAAGATTTGTTAAATTCAATTTTTGTATTATTTTGTGAATTTCTATTAGGAGTGGGAGTGTCAGTGGATTGACATTGAAGTTGATCCGCACCTCAGTCATTGAGATGTTAGAGACCTTGTCTGACGACGACTTTGTAAATGTAGTTTCAGTGAGTATCTGTTCTTTCCACAAAATTTGGATTGTCAATAAAGACCTAAACAAACTATTTTTGATGCCAGATATGAGATACCTGAATGTTAAGTTGACAAGAAGCTTAAAATGTATTACAAAACACCACATTTATCTTACTGTTTTCTTGTAAAGTATAATGGAAGTTCTAGATTGGCTGCCATTTATACATTTGAGTGAAGAGCAAAAATCATTTAAACAAAGTTCTGCGTAGCCAAATTCTCCTTTCCCATATATTACTCTGGTCTGTGTAACACATCTTCTATTTATCTAGTATATGGAAATTGTCTTGAAATAATTGGTAGCTCCTGGGGTTTTATTGTGGCATAAGATAATATGATACAGAGGAGGTAGGGGAAAGTTCTTTATTCCACGCAGCAGATATTTGGGCTGTTTATGTTAGTAATATTATGTTAATAATGTAATGTTATGTACAGCCATACATCTGGCATGCTGAAGAGGTGTTGCTGAGAAGTTCCACAGTTAGTAACTTGATGGTTAGCAAAGCAGTCTTTTCCAATAATAAGTATTATAGAGGGGGGAATCCATGAAGGAACTTAAAAATGCACATAATTCATGCATACAGAGGCAGCACATACAGGATTGTTAGGAGGAGGGTAGGTTTGCAAGGATTTTCAAATGAAGGTGATACTAGCTTTTTTAGGGCTGGCTTTTCAGCAGCCAAGATCTTTCAAAACATTACCTGAAATTTTAGTACTACCTGCAATTACTACATTTGAGACTTGACTTCCAGACCTAAAACTTCTGTTTCTATATAATAGACTTTTTTTTAAACAGTTGTCTAAAATAGTTTTGAGATTTTCTTTAAATGGCATTTTAGTCTTTCTAATGCTTAATTAAAGTGCAAATTCCTGGTTTTCAAAAAAGCTGAAGGCAAAATAGATTTGGGGAGGGGGAAAACAGTATGGGCAACTTTTAGTTTTCAGGCTGATACCTTGGATGTTATGGACTAGCCTTGACAAGGCTTTTTTAGTTTTTATTAAGTTGTTGAATTGCAAGGCTTTGATTCTGAGGGTTTAGGATGGGAACATTGACATACTCTTAATGACAAGAGACAGCCTGTGTGGTAACTCGAATGATTTTGGAGACAATTTTCAGCTTCTACAGATGTGTTGTAGCCAGCACGCAGAGAGAAAGACCTGAAATAGCACTATCAGAAATCTTTTTGAACACTGCATATTGCTTCATCATTTGCTGTCAGTCTAGCTTGACCTTTCTTCAAGTACTAGAGAGAAGCTTTTATTCACAATGGCATTGCCTTTGTTAAAGTTTTTAATAGTGGATTAGACCATTTTCTTTAGTCTAAATTGCAATGAAGAAAAAAGTCTGATGTTTTTATTATTATTATTAAAGAAAATAAGCTTTTTTGTAATCACATAAGAGGGCAGAAATCTTGCTGTTAGATTCACTGTTTTGGTTCTTTTTTTAAAAAAAAGATTGCAATCCTAAACTGCTGGAAATTGATTACCATGTCCAGTGGAGCTGGAAAATCTGGACCTTGACTACTTCCTGATTAACGAAGCTTTCCAAACTTTCTTTCATTTGCTCCCAGCTGACCAGAAATAGTGTATCTTAATGCTAAACTTTTCTTAGGCTCAGTTTATTTTATTAGCTAAGGTTCAGTGTTATTCTGTCTCCAGAGTTGAGATTTTTGTCAAAAAAGGGCTAGAAATCTTAGAATATTTTCTACAGTACATTTTCCCAGTGGTTTGTAACTTGAAACACAAAAGGACCTTTCTTTTTTGAATGAACTTTAGAGGCACACATCAGATATTTGCAGAACTGAAGAGGACTTTTTGGTTACGCTGCATTCATCCTCAGAGGAAGGCAAGACTCACAGAAATATACATAATAGAACATGGCATCTCTAAATCTTTTATACAGTACTGTTTGGTATTGTGCACTTATAATTTAAAAGTGTGTCTTAGATCCTTTTGACATTTCAGTTGCTTTCATGTAACCTGTGTTTTCATGTGTTCAGATGTATCGGAATTCTGGGGACATTGTTTTCTGACATTTTCTTTCTCTAACAGAAAGGGAATCGTAAGTTATAGATAGGAAACAAATAGCTGTATTATTACAAGGCATTGGAACAGGCTGCCCAGGGAAGTGGTTAAGTCACCATCTCTGGGAGCATTTAAAAGACATGTAGATATAGCACTTAGGAACATGGTTTAATGGTGGACTTGTCAATGTTAGGTTAATGGATGGAGTTGATGATCTTAAAGGTCTTTGCCAACCTTGATGATTCTATGATCGTTATTCTTCACAGAATATTCCATAACAAAGAAGGCATGCCTAAATCAAGTCCAACTCCAGTGCTTTTTAAATAAATCCATGCCCTAAAATATCAACTTAAATATTTTGTTATAGGTGAAAGAAATGTAGGTTTATTCAATACATTTTATGTCATGGGTTAAGGACGTTTTCTCTTGAAGAATGCTAGCATTGGATATCATTGGTTAATTATAAAGTCCAAAAAGCTAGGTGAATACTTCCAGTTAGTGCAATATTAGCAGATGGATATATGTACACTAGCAATAACTGGAAGTTATCCACAATTTTTCTTTCCACCCTGGATATTTTGGACAAGAAAGCAATGGTTGTTTTATGGCTTGTTAGCTTTAATAACCATAGTGTTTAGTAATGAGGTTTTGAGTTAACTAGAGAGCTGTTTTACTGTTAACTTCTGCCAAGATGTTGTACCACAAAACCCATATGTATGATGATTCATGCCCACAACTGAGACACACGGATTTATGCTCATGCCAATCACTTCTGGAAAGTGACAGGATGATTTAATGAACCATGCCTGGTATATGGAGAAATCCTAGGGAACATAAAGCTTAAAAGTAAATGTGTTAAAATACATTAGTTCTGCCGATTTAGTATAGTTCTTGCTTTTATTTCCAGTGGAAAAATGTTGAATGAAATATTAAGTCATGTAAAGATTGCCAGGGGTTAATATGTCATGATTTCCTCTGGGATTTGCGTTTTTCTTATCTGAAGTGCTGTGCTTTGTTGTTGAAAGAAAACCTGCTGTTTGAAAGAGCTTAAATATATGAGTAATACAGCTGTTTTCCCACTAATCCGGTTATATGCTTTGATAGCAGTAAGTGGTAGATGATAGGGGCAGCAATTCCATCCCAGCACATTATGATTTAGTGACTTGGTTTCAAACGTTGACACAGAGAGTGTAATTTGTTTATGATTGTGGGTAGGTTGCAGTTTTCAGGAGAAATGCATTTCAACATCAAATCTGTAAGCAGAAAACTACACAGAGGAAAACCTACCTTGCAGCAACAGACATGTTAAAGGTCAGGAGCTATAGAACTATTTAAAATCACTTAGCCTTTGTAAAAATTCAAACTAGTATTTACTGTTTAGGGAGTGGATATCTACTGTTATGAGCACACTAGGGATCATAGAATCATGCTCTGGGAAAACTGAAAGCTCATCTCCTTTTGTGTTTTTCTGCACATTGAGTAAAATCAGAGGAAATGAGATTTCTGTATGAATTGATTTCAAAGAAAAAACTTTGCACTCAGCCTATGAAATGATTGTTGGGGATAAAAGTAGTCTGTGGAAGATGTACCTCCTTTTCAACTGATTTTTAATAGCAGTTTATCATATAGTTCCCACAGCTCAGTGGTTGCAAACCTGTTTACTTATGCCTTCCTAATTAAAATATTTAAATATGATAATACAGAAAAAAAAGAGAAATTTTGCGAAGAGCTTTTCAATTTATTAAAGGGCTTTTTTCTCTTTCTGCTTCATGTTGCTTCCTGTTTTCAGCAATTCACATTGCACTTATGTTCTTGTAGCTACAGGGAAACATTCTTTCCCTCTAGGAAATATTTTCTTAGGTTTATTTAGAAACTTAAAAAACACACCATGGATAGAAATCTTAGCCTGAAGGGCTATTGAAAGAAGAAGGATGATAGATCCAGGTAGTCTGCCTTGCTTATGCTTTCTTTGCTAGAACTTTTAGATTTCTATGAGTGTAGTTCTGCTCAGCTGGCAAAAAGTTCCAGAACTTTCTTTAAAAATAAGAAGTTGGTTTCATTTATTACTTCCATTTAATGTGGGGGTTTTGTGAACTGTATACTAAACTGCATACTCAACTAGACCAAGACATAGTTTTTTGCTGCATTTTTAAATCTTGTATTGAGAAATTCATTGGTGACTACTTTTTCTAAATAATGTCACTGTTTGAGGAAGAAATCAAGCATAATCACATCAATGTGAGACACTGGCACTGAGGTAGTTCTGTTGGTGGATCTAGAGGAGATGAAAAGGACTTGTGTATGAAGGGGCTTTACAGCAGACTTGCCAATGTATTTTAATTCTTACATTCTCATTCTCCATAATGGACAATATTGAGGTGGAAATACAAAGATTCCTGCCACCTTTTTCATTATTTGACAAACTAAAAAAAAGATAGGTAAGATAGATTAGATACATAGATAGACACACACACGTATGTATGTACTGTATGGATCCATCCAGCAGCTGGGTTTGGACTCTCCATTTGCCCATCAAGTGCCCCTAGATCCCAGTCTGCCCTGTTGCTGCTACCTAGACATATGAGTCCCCAAGGCCACAACAGCACTCCAGTTGCTGGTAGAGACCATCTCATGTAGACACACAGAACTGTTGGGGTCTCTCTTGGTCCCAACAGCCAACCCTCCACTATGATCTCACCCTTAGAAACCCAACACGCACACGAGTTTCACCACTAGAGACCCTCAGGACCAGCACCTGACACTAATTCCAGGTGCTGGTATTATGAATACAAAGGTCCCTGGGACTCACAGTTCCACTCCAGTTGCTGGCATCAGTTGCTGCACTCACACACCCAAGCACAGACACACAGGCAAAATAGGAGTCAATCACCGAGGAAAAGAGGTAGAAATGGATTTTAATAAGGCAGTACAAATTGCACTGGTGAGATGAAAGACATGGCCAGACAAACACACCAAACAGCAAACCATTTACACGGGACCAACTTCTTCTTTCATCCTCAAATCATGTAAATCCATCCCTTTCCTATCACCTGGTTCTTCCCTTAAGTATTCCATACCAAGTCCTGTGCAATCCTGAAATACTCGTCCCCTGTATCCCATAATTTCTCCCATACAACCTTCCAGAATCCAAAAGGAAGAGTTTCTATTACAAATTGTTGCCTAGGCCCTAGTTAGTTGTGGAATATTAAAAACATGTCCAGAAGACAAGTCATCCTGACTATACTGAGGACAAATTACAACCAGGAGGTACCTGTCTATCTCCACTTGGCCATAGGGAAAGCCTGGCCCAATGTCTTGGACTGGTCTCTCAATTAAAAGATGACTGAAATAAGATAAGCTGAATCATACTACTTGTGCTCAGCTGAGAGTGCAAAAAGGAGTCAGTGGGAATAAACAAAACAGGCATTTTTGGTGGGTTTACACTTTTTTTTTTCTGTGCGTGTTACTTTTTGCTTTAACATATCAGCTAACTTTTTACTGTTCTGTTATTAACTGTAACTTTAGTTTATTGAGGAAGCAAAATGTTCAAAAGTATGTAAGAGGGGAAAAAAAGAAATGGAAAGACTCAGAAAAGAAATAGGGCAGTTTTTAAAACGTGATCTGTTTCATTTTAAATCTGTCACAAAGCATTAATTCTAGGGAATAGAGTACTTGAGTGCACGAAAAGCCAAAGGGAATGGAAATTAGAAGCTGAAATTCTACATTAGGATGTCAGGAGCAGTGATGTTGCTGGAAACTGTACATTTATTACTGTACAGTATAGCTGACAATTCCAGATGACTAGAAATGTCACCTCCATTCCCACTTAGAGGGATCGCTTTGGGCATCAATACAGATTTTTATTGTCTTCTCTTATAGTTGTCAAATGTCAGGAAGTCAGACTTACAACAGCACATGGCATGGGCTTCTGTGGTTTCCAGAATAAATCCTAGCTCTCCAGTATATTAGTAGTATTTAAAATGACTAGTTTATTAGTATATAAAATGAGGTGATAGCTCTACCTCATGGTCCACTGGTTAATAAATGTGTTGGCTATTTCCAGTTTCTTAATTTTTAGTAAAGCACAAGTCTTACTAAAGAGACTCCTACTTCATTAAACATATCAACAGTCCTGTGAGGTTTTATGGCACATCAGATGCTGGACCAGAAGAGCATTTCTCAGTCAGCTTTCCAGCTGGAAGACAACTATGAGGGGGCATTGTGACGGTATAATTAAAAATTAGTGGTGGGTGAATGCTATCTTGAACAATGAACTCATTCCTTAGCAATTCTGAAGGGACTGGGCTGGGCTGGCTTTAATGATTCTTCTGAGAAAAGATGACTCGCCATGTTCATGAATAAAGAAGAAAATGCAGGCTGTCCATAAGATTTGTGACAGGGTGGAGGGCTATTTGCTCTATTGTTTCCTCTTTTTTTAATATATTTTCTATAAAAGTCATCTATTTGGTAGGTGAAAATTTTAAGATGTAGCAAGATGTTTGGTTTGTTGTGAATCTAAAAGATCTCTTAACTTAGGCAAAACATGAATGAAATACTCATTGACTTCTCAAGTCTCGGCGTTAAAGACTTAGGCTTTTCCCTCCTATCTCACACTTCCCCTGCTTTAGTGGCAACATCTCACACATCAGCAGTGTGCTGCCACAGCCTCCTTAATGCTGGTGAAGCCCAGGCATTATGCACAGCCAGACACATTGCTCTGGCCGGCAAGAATGACAGACACATTTAAGTCAAGCCTTGGGAGTACGGAGGTGACATCTTTTGCCCTCCACTTGTGTCGTCTGATGCTGAAATGTGTTTCTATCTTGTATTTTAATGCACTGACTAAACATTCATGTTGCTTTTGATGCCCTCAGTTGCTTTTGATGCCATCACATAAACCAAATTTACAGATAATGGTTTAATGCTCAAGCCTTTATCTCTGGTGACCAGTGATAGAACACAAGGAAATAAAGGAATGAATAAATGAAGCTGTGCCAAGGGAAGTCCAATTTGGACCTTAGGAAAAGCTTCTTCACCAATAAGGAGGTCAGTCACTGGAACAGGCTCCCCAGGGAAGTGGTCATGTCACAAAGCCTGTCAGACGTCAAGGAGTGTCTGGATGTTGCTTCAAGTCATATAGTTTAGTCTTACGTAGTTTTACAGGAAGATCCTTATGGGTTCCTTCCCACTTGGGATGTTCTATAACACTATGATTTTATGATTAATCTTTTTTGGTCAAGGATGTTTCATGTTCCAAAGAATTTGAATTTGTTTGAACAAAGACTCCCCCAGTCAGGCAAAAAAATAATAAAATGTCTACAAAAGAATTTTCTAGGAAGTTTCTTGTTATGTTATGTCCTAAAGTGTATCTGGGTAGCAGTGCCACACAGGGCAGACTAGAGGACTGCAGCACTACAGTAGTGCAGTGGTTCAGACCAGCCAGCTTTCTCTGGGAGATTCTGAAGTTTACACTACTGAAATTTTCAGTAGAAGTCAAAAGAAGATGATTTTAACTAAATAATACATGCTAACTTAGCCTCAGCACTATGAAATGACCATTAATGAGTTGAGCTTGCCAATCTTAACTCATTTTTTAGCATAACCTGACATTCTCCATTGTAACTCTGAGATTCATAGTGCAGCATCTCACTTTATAATCTGAACATTAATCCTTTTGTACTCAGTGGGAGCTTTGGGTTGATTTATGTGCAGATAATCATATTGGTTAGAAAGCTTAACAAAGCTAACTGAGAGCAGATTTTGGCCCAGTATTTGGTCTTTTGCCAAACATCTCATATTATGCAACAATATTTTTTTCAACAGATATTTCATGATCTAACAGTTTTATTATTGTTGAATGATGTTACCTCTGGACTATAATACACATACATACCTTTCACAATGAAAAGAAATGTGATACCTTTTAAATATTAGGAAATGCCAATAGTATAAATTGGGGTATAATCCTAATTTTATTTCACCCTATACTTGCAATACAATTTAAGAAATACAGGTCTGCTCCTTCTGAGTACTACAATAAAGGTTTTGTACTTTCTTTACAGGTATCTGTAGTGTTGTACTGTATACCTGAGGACTACCTATATGCAAGTCATAGAATAGGAGAAAGTTATTCTAGAGCAAGATATGAATGACACCACATATTATTTTTTGATATGTCTAATTACAAATCTGTATTTCTTGAACTGCCTCACATTTTCTATGTAGTGAGATCTACATGGGGAATAAAAATTTGCAAATTGCTTTCTTACTCTTCTCTAAATGTGTTCTGATAAATATTTATAATGTCTTCTCACTGCTGAAATGTAGCTTCTAACTGGCCTTATTCAAGATTCAGTTATTCTTGGGATTAACCCTAAAATCCTATTACCAGGCCTAAAGCAGCAGGAAGAAAAGGAAAAGAAAACAGCAAAGCTGGATTTAGCTACAAGATGAAAGCCTGATGAAATCAGATCTATTTCACTATTGCTCATTTAATACATATAGATACAACTGGGTCACCAAGCTGATTTAGCCATGAGGTAGGAGTAGCATAGCAACAAACCTCAGCAGATTGAAAGTCAGCAGTGGTAGTAACTGATTAGGTCTTCAGCAAGCTGACAATATTTTTCTCAGTCTTCAGTATTCCCAGAGTGCTGTTTATGATTTATTCAGCTAGCATGATCTTGCTATTTTAAATGGGTTTTTTTCTCTGTTAAAATTTTAAGTATAGGAATTACTGCTTTGTTCAAGTTTATATGAATTTTCTACAAAAGATAAATATTTCTGAATGTTTTAAAAATGCACAACTTCTATACATTTGAAGGCAGGATCTCTTTTAATAGCAGAAGATTTGGAATGATTTTTTTTAGTTTGTTTTAGCTTAGTATAATTTCAGAAAATTCTGGTTAAACATGCTACATTGAGTCATTAAGTGTTAGTACCCTAACAGGGATGAGGGAAGAATAAGGAGGAAGCAGGTAAGGACGGTTGGGAGAATCTGACTTTTTACATATGGTGTTAAACAACATTCAATAAGAATTGTATCACTTTTACAGATTTTGGAAATGCAGAAAAACATTTAGGTAGGAGGTTTGTTTGCAGCTTTTCCTTTATGGCTGTTGTAATCACAGTTCATCAGACTGTTGGAAAATGAGATGCTTGTTTACGTAACATGGATCCTTTGTATGGAAAAAATAGATTTTCATCCTCCTGGAGCTGACATTTCTTGTGTTCAACATGTATATTTTTTTAAAAAAAAAATAAGATTAGATTTTAAGATTCCTGCTTCTTCATTCATTTGGCACACAAAAGTATTTTATTGTTTTCGTTGAGATGAGAAATTTATACCAGTCACAGAAAGTGCCAGCGACCTCCACCAGAAGCGTAAAATTTTCAATTTCAAGAGAACATTTGTAAGAGCGGTTGTCACGTTAACAGGCAAACCCCGACCCGGCAGCATCCCTGTCCCAGACTGTCAACTTTTATTATTTTAGTGCCACCTAGTGACTAAAATTTGGAAAAGTTTTGAAAAGTTTCACTAGTTTATTGGGTTTGAGTTGCTTATGTTGCATTTTTCAGTAATGAGATGATTAAGAAAAGATTTTATGGTTTTCAAATTGGATCGCAGAGCTAGTGCTGCTTTTCCCAATTGCTTTTTCTGAGCATTTACATAAACTTGTCACTATTTTTTCTGAGAATTGTGGCCTTCCTCAGTGGATTAATGCTTTGTCCAGATAGCATCTGATAAATGTTGACTGAAGCTTACTTTCCTGACCGTGTCATAAAAACAATTAAGCACATACATATACATAAACCTATTTTTAATAAATATGTATATGTATGAAGACATCAGATACAGCAGAAAATAAAAGATATTGACTGTCAGAAATAATAATAAAAAGTTTCTGATCAAGATAAATTAATGCCCCAAGATACCACTCTTTAATTCTTTATAATGTTTCTTCTCATGTTGCTATTTTTAATGCCTAATTGTTTCGCTATCATTAGACATAATGTGAATTCTAAGACAGTGGAATGAAGGGGATGTTTTGAGTTTCCTTTCATAAAAGAAGCAGAATGAATTGAAATGTTATATTTGCATTTAAATAACTTTCTACCCTTGCCAAAATAATGATTGACATTGGATTTTGGATTTATGTCCTTCTTACCTCTCAGGAGATGGAGATATCTTTAGATATATAGAGGGGGATAGATGGATATACAGAACAGAATTTGAAACGTTCATCAATTTATACATTGCCTGTGAAATGTGAGCTTTTTCTCTCACAGTGCTGTCTTCAGTCTTCAGAATGAATCATGTTACCTGTGTGTGCATTTTGAAGAATTTTAAGTGATGATTCTGTAAGCATTTGTACCATATTTAACCTTCTGTTTTAAATGGTGTGTAGCAAAATCACTAATACCAAATTAAGTACTAGTATCTCACCAAAAGAAGACATAAACTCATGAAGACTGAGCAAAACTAAGCTCCTAAGAAAAATAAATACAATGTGAAGATGGCAATTTATTATATAATGAATTACATTATTATATATTCTTTATTATAATATAATAAATATGGCAGAGTAGTACATGCAATATGAAAGTCACATCATAATTCAGTATTTTTCAGTGATTAAAAAAAAAAGTAAAATAAATATTTCCCCATGTTTTTTATTTCCCTAACTCTTCATTTCCCAGTTCAATTTCATTATACAAATGTGAAACAAAATTTGTGGGATTTTGTCCAATTTAGAAGAGCTTTTTGGATTGCAAGAAAGAGTGAAGCACCAAATATCTTATTTTAAAATATATTCATTGCCCAAATTTGAAATCTGCAGACGCTGCTGGGCATTCTCAAGATAGTGACGTGCTTTATCTCATGGATCAAGAAACCATGTCTTTTTACTACTACAGTACCTAGAAAAGTTAATTAACTGTCTTTAATACTATTTCTATTTATTTTACAGTTTAACAACAATGCTCAGAATGTCAGTTGCTTTAATCATCTTGTCCAAGCTAATGTGAGGAACAAGAAGAAACTGAAAGAAGCTGTCTATAAAATCTCTGCTAAAGGAATTACAGATTACAAAAAAGGCTTTAGCTATGCTTTTGAACAGCTGCTAAATGTAAGTATGAAAGTAATTTTTCTCAGCTGTAAAGTGAAGGACAACTTGAATGGTCAGATGACCACTGCATGCCCCTCCATTGGGTGGCTAAGTAGTAGAAGTGCAAACCTCTATTTAGCAAGTAAATTTATCCCAGCAATATGTTTTTCCCCCATCAGATTTGGGATTAGTTTGTTAATGTACTGTACTGGTTTAACTTCAGCCAGCCAGTTTGTCATTTAACGTGAGATTCTCAGGTGGCACATAGCTGTGGTAGTAGTTGATAATTTTAAAACGAAAAGCTCTATTTTAGAGTGTTATTTCAAGTTTACTATTGTATCTCCTATAAATGTTTAGTTAACCTACAATTTCATACTTATTACAAGTAAAAAGCAGTTGACTGTGACTTGAGTACTGATGCTTCCCATGTACCACAAATGTTGAGATTTTGGTAGGAATTTTTTAATGGTTTGTATAGTTGTTTGGTTTAAAACAATCTTCTACTTTTCACCTTCATAAACACTGCATATTGAATCGTCACTTTAGTGTAAATAAATTATACCAATTTACAGAGGTTAAGGATTTACCTTAACAAATATGAAGTATATTCTGTTTATTACTGTTTTTAAAATGTGAGTGATGTATCTCAGTGCAGAAGTCTTTATTTTTTTCTCCTAATGTGCCAGATTCTGGACTTCCGGGACCATTTTATATGCAGCTTAGGGCTAGAAATGGTTGAAAATCATCTAGCTTTGTTAAATTTTGATGGAAGAAAAAAATATATACAGTATTTTCAAGGGTGTTTTCTCATCAGAACATTATGGAGAGGAGGAGGCGTTTGGTGGGGAAATGATTGGGTGCCCTCTGCTGACGGTTGTGTAAAACTGCAAAAAGGATTCTAAAAGTACTTTTTAAGATCAGGCTGAAAGACTTTAGCTTTTTCATTCATCCATCTCATGCAGAAGGAATCAGGAAGATACAAGAAATTTTACCAAGCACATTATGTACATTATTTATTACATTTGGTGCAACACCAGATGTGTACTTTGTGTATTAAGATGACGCTGATACAGGGGAAGCCTCAAAGTAGACTTGTTTGTAGGACTAAAAAAATTGCTTTAAAAAAATAATTGGGAATATGTCTCATAGTGGGACTGTCTCTTGCAGTTGGAGGCAGAGCTATGACTAGCTTCACAGAATCTCTGTAATAAATAATATTTCACAAGTGCCATGAAAAATTTACTGTCCAATGTGTTGTCAGAAATAAACACTTCCGTTTTTTTCAACATGCTACTTCAAAAATATCAATAATCTGGATTCTATAACTTTTGGGTGCTATTTTTCCAGATTTGTTGTCACATTAACTTGCTATTTCTTTGAAAATAATAATATTTCAGCTTCAGCAGTTCAGGAGCTTTTATCCCTCGTACCCTAATAGCTGCAATTTGGAAAACCCAAATATCTTGAATACATCTGTTAGTAGATTTTTGGTTTGGTTTACATTTTCCTTCCACAGTGGCAGGAAACTATGACAACAAATGCATTCCTGGTGTGTCATGTCACAAGGTGTAATCCTGACCTTTGTCTTAATGAGTTAATTTTAGGAACATGAAAGTTTTATAAAACAAGAGCAATTTTAGACACTGTATAAAATGTATTATGTCTTGTTTGTTTGTTTCAAAGACGAAAAAAAAGACCTTTATCAACTGCAAAAGAGAGCTAAAAATGAATACTTAGACTCAGTTCCAACTTGTATTTTTCTGTGGTTTAAGCTAGAAAGCCAGTTTTTGTCTTGGAAAAAGCTGCTGTATAGGCAATATATTCCTCTTAAAGCTGTGTTCTGTGATGAGAGGACAAAGACATCCATTGGACTACTGAGACAAAGTGTTCAGAAAAATGATGAAATTACTGTATGAGCTTTGCAGAGTCGCTTGTATTCAGTCCTTGAGGCAGTATCTCTCCATCTTGGAGCAAATGGAAGGGAAAAAATATATGTTGTATGCAGTTCTGCCTTCCTCTCGATGCCTTGCAAAAGGCTGATGTGTTAAGTTCATTCATCAGGATGCAGGGTTTTTACGGTGGGAAAATAATCACATGATTTGAGCTTATTTATGTTTGGATTTCCAATATTGTTTGGAAACTAAAATCTTGAATTTTTTTTTCCATTACCTAGTTTTAGTGTCTAAAGAGTGTAGTGTAAGTAGATGCCCTTCTGCAAGTACTAGGAGATATAGAAAAAAACCCTGCATTTTTCTGATACTTTATAAGCATATGCTAAGTAAACTTCTGTGAGGTTGATGTGATGGGTCTGAGTTAAAGAGCTTTCCTTGTGTTGGTGGAGGTGAGAGGAACCACTAGATCCCCATTCCTTTGTGTTGGGCCAGACCTGAAATGAGTCATAATTAACTCTTGTGGAACAGAAAAATGATTTTTGTTTGTTTTTATTTTATTTCTTAATTTAATTGAATTTAGTTTAGTTTTCATTCAGAAAGAGGTATTGAAATCCTAAAAGACTCTGGAAGTTTTGTCATTACTGTGTTAAAGTAGTAAGCATGTTGATAATAAAGCCATCAAATATAACAGTTGTTGTTCTTTGCAACCTGAAGTTATACAAAGCTTCTGTTTGTATCTCATACAGCACAGTGTCTCTAGAGCCAACTGCAATAAGATTATTATGTTGTTTACGGATGGTGGTGAAGAAAGAGCACAAGAAATTTTCCATAAATATAATGAAGACAAAAAAGTAAGTGATATATGAAAGATTTTACTGCATAAAGTACAACAGCATAAAGAGGAACATTTAAATATGGAAGCGAAAGCATTTTTGGTGTGTGTATAAAATACTTTAAAAAATGTATTAGTATTGAACCTTAGGGCACTTACAGCTTTCTCAATCTGTAACATTGCTTAGAAAAGACCATAAAATGTATCCAATATTTTCACCTGGTGACTCACTGGTGTCAAACAGTACAGAACTATACCATAAGCCATAAAGAATTAAAATTTTTATGACATTTTTCTTGTATTAGTGTAATACTTGCATTATAAAGTGGAAACACAGATAACTAAATTATGAGTTATATGTATATCTCCTCACTGTATTTTCTATGTGTCTTGTTCAACAAGCAAAGACAAAACCACATCTCAAGGTTAGAATCTGAATCTGAATAGATTTATACTGGAACAAACCCACGTTTTTCCCAGTGAGGCTAATTATACATTTGAATGTCTTAGCTAGGAGCAGGATGGTTTCCTATTGATGAAATTTGATCTGTGGTTCAAGTGGAATTATGGGCTTGACATGAGAATCACTGGACGAGTTGTGTTGTTCAGATGAGATTGCATTATTACTAGTGCTGGTTTTGATTTTAATTTTTGAATATAATCAAACTTCTAGTCTGGCTTTTGCATACTTAGACATTTACAAATACATGACTGTGTGTGTGTGTGAAATAAATCAGCTTTGTAAATTGTCTCCTACTACATTTCAGTGCAAATCATTATATATATGATTAATCACTTTCTAAAGAAAAGTTAAATATGAGCTGGATTCACATTCACAGTATAACTAATAATTTACCTTTTCTAGTGCTTGGAGATGTGCTTATACCTGGTTTTTTGTGGGTTTAACAGTTGCCATGGATGCTTATGTATAAAGTAGTGGAAATATTTTATTGGAAACCCTCATATATATGAATTAATCCCTTTAAGAGGAGAACTAGAAATCATAGAATCATAGAATGGCCAGGTTGGAAGGGACCTCAAAGATCATCTAGTTCCAACCCCCCTGCCCTGGGCAGGGTTGCCACACAATAGACCAGGTTGTCCAGGGCCACATCGAGCCTGGCCTTGAACACTGCCAGCAATGGGGCATCCACAGCCTCTCTGGGCAATCTGTTCCAGTGCCTCACCACCCTCTGTGTAAAGAACCTTCTTCTAATTTCTAGTCTGAAATTCCCCTCCTTCAGCTTGTATCCATTCCCCTTGTCCTATTACAATCTGATCAGCTGAAAAGTGTCTCCCCTGCTATCTTGTAATCCCCTTTTAGGTACTGAAAGGCTGCTACAAGATTCCCTCAAAGCCTTCTCTTTTCTAGGCTGAACAATCCCAACTCCTTTACCCTATCCTCATAGGGGAGGTGCTCTAGCCCTCTGATCATCTCTGTGGCCCTCCTCTGGACCCGATGTAGCAGGTCCTGGGAGAGATATTTTCTATCTTGACCAGTGATTCACTCAGTGACCTTGACAGTGACAATTAGAAGGAAGAATAGGAATCATAGCAACTCATTATGTGGCATACATGCCTGCATTCTGAAAATATCTGCAGAGATTCCTTTTCACATTTGCACCTGGTAGCTTTTGCTGTGTTACAACAGAAGCCATCAGCTAAAGGAAGTATGTGCATAAGGGGGAAGAGGTATGATTCATTTTGTATTGGTTTCCATTTAATTTGCTGTGTTAGGAGGATAGTATAATAAAATATCCAGTTCAAATGGCAAAACAGATTTGCAGTGCTGAGGTTTGTGGTCTTATTCACATCATGCCTGACAATCAGTTTTTCAGTGAAGTAAATGAATAAAAAGTAGGATTTACTAATTTTAAATTATTATTTTATTATATCCTTTATTACTGCTAATTTGCACTGCTAAGGGTTAGGTTGGTTTTATGCATACTGTTATATATAATACAATATGCTCTTACTTTCTTTTTCCTACTAGTGAATGAGGGTTTGAGGGTTTTAATGTATACAACAAGTGTATAATGCTGATAATGGTCCCTGTATGGATTTCTGATTATATAAGTATATTTTCTAATGTAAATAAACACAGTGCAGTTACAATAAAAAGCAACATTCCTATGCTTTATTAAGTTCTATGTATCTACAAGGTCAAACCTTAGTAGGTACTTACATTTAGTTACTTCTCTAATAAGGTACTGTGTTTCTAGATGCCATCCCTTACTGGTTTTCTCCAAGTTGATACTGAAATGCTATGAAAATACTATGAAAGATTTTGCATGTATAATTTGAAGAAGCTTTTAGTTTTCAATCAGTAAAAATCCTTGTGGCGTTAAAGGGAAATTCATGATTGAAAAATTTCTAACGAGACTAAACCAGTAAATTCATTTTTAGGAATTAAAATGAAACCTCCCTGACAATCTTTCATAACATTCTAATACCTTTAAAAATAAGACTAGTACAAAATGTTTGTAGTCCTGCTTACTTCAGTTAAGACTACACTTGATTAGAGAATGATGATGTGAGCTGTCTTCTTCCCTCTCTGTGTAATTTAATGTTAATATTAATCTTAATCCAGTAGAGCATAATAACATAACTGACAGACACGTTCTAACATGAAAAATACACATCTACTTTAAGATTTGTAAATTCCCAGTCAGTGTTACCTTCTTAGATTGAGTAGTGGCGTGCTTTTCTATTTTAACTGATGTGATATTTAAAGATAAGTGGATCTAGATTTTGTTATTATTATTGCAGTTAATTTACTATTTATTTCATGAATAGCCCATTGAATGCAAGACCTAGTTTATAATTATCATCTGTAGGGAGACTATTCAATATGACTAAGACACTGAAAAGTTTTTCATGATTAATACAACCTCATTTTGTTTATATTTTGTCTGAAAATGTCATTTAAGAAGAAATGGTATGCAGAGAAGTTTTCCATCAATTCAGTTCCATTAAAAACATCTGTGTGTGGTGGGCGCAGAACTGCTACAGTTGTAGAGGTCCTATAGGAGAGGGCTCCAGCTTGCTGTAATTCCACTGGGCAGCTTAAGATTTGCAGTGACTTACTCCAAAAGGGACACATTCAGCATGTCAATAGAATGATAAAATTAAATAAGAAAGCACTTGCAAAACTTTATTCTAAACCAAAAATTCCTCCTATTGTTATTACCAAAGGAGGGAACCATTTTCTTCATGGGTTTGAATCTGTTATTGTGCAACTGCAAGTCAGTAAAACTGAAAAGAAAACTGTTAATCTAAGCAATGGTGTATAAATCATTCTAAATAAGGCTGAAATTGTAAGTACTGACTACAAATGGCCATTGAAAAAGCCCATGACATTTCCACTTTGGGTAGCCATGCGATTCTCATAAGGTGTCAGACTAAATGAATGTAACTTCCTAGGGTTGTTTACAGAACCAAAAATGGAAACAGCATCTTTCTCAATGCTATTATCACTTTAAACAGAGCTTAGCAGCTGTCAATGTGGACTCCACATTTCTGAGTGTGTGATAGACCTGTAACCCAAGATATAACATAAAGTAATTAAGTGTTGAACTGAGCAACATTCTGGTTTATATCTGAATGGCATGTGGCATAGTTTGCTAGATAAAATGCAAGCCCTTTTTTAAGCTTTCTCAGTTGTAGATTTTTCTCTGGCTTTCTCTACATTAGCCCTCTGTGATCTTTAGACAACCAAACACTGAGATATTTCTCATTCCTCCTGATAGTCCCCTTGTGCTGTGAATTTTCTTGGGAGTGATGTTACAGGAAATCCCATATAGAAGAAATCTCCAGTTGGCTGGTTAGACTGCCTCCCTGGCTCCTTCCCTTATCATTTGTGTCTTGAGCATGTGTCATCTTCCAGCTGTTATATTTTTAATTTATTGTATGTACTGTGACGTGTACAACTGGTAAAGCTAAAATATTCTGGGTGAAACTTGGGTCAGTACTTACAAATTCCACAATCCGTTAGTTTTTCTTTCAAAGTAAAAGTGGAATCTATGTTGTTAGAGAGCTTACGGAAGAAACACCTTATTCTTAAGGCAAATTATCTATTTTTTTACCTCTTTCTTAACTCCACTTACTAATGACAGGCTTGCAACATATCCACTGTCTCAGCTTCTGGGTTCTTAACATAGATTAATGCCACATAGATCAATGAGTTTAAATATTCCATATCAGCAGTCTTCATCCTGTGACTCTCATTACCCACGTATGCTTCAGTAAGAGGCAAGCTGCACAGTACTAATGTATTTAAGGTCATAAGTGTATAAATCCATGAAAAACTAATTTTTTCACTTTTTGTTTCTTTGTTATACTGTGATGCTGTGGTATTATGCACATAGTTTTCCTAGTAAACCTATGTTTTGAACCACAGTTACCCAATGGTATTTGAAGTGCTATTCTACTAAGAATCAGACTTTGGTGACTTTTAGGGTACTGTTTTTCAAAAATGTCTGTATATTGTTCTTTGAGCAGTCATCTCTTAAAATGACATACTACTACCATGTATCCATGCCCCATCATGCTGCTGGATTACAGCAGTCTACCACTGTGTTTCCCACACTGTCACTGACCGTTTTACCTTTAGTCTATATAACATCGCCTCTAAGGTTTTTCTTAAAGGCTTCAATAAGAAAGTCATATCCATCATATGTCTTTTTCACCTATTTTTCCATTCAGCCATCATATCCCCTGTGCTGTTCGGTGTATATACACAAGTTTGCTGGGCAAGATTGCTACAGACTTAGGAGGTTCAGCAGAAAGTGCAGTAGGGGAGAGTAGGGTTTCTTTTAGGAAAAAGATCTGCATGCAGAAGAGCATTTTCTTGCACATATATATGTTTTGGTACTGAGTTTCACACCTATATATGTGTTGGTACTGAGTTTCTCTTAGGCTGTTGTTTCATTATGAGAGTGAATGTGTCTACATTACCATGTTGCATTTTTATCTGCTTTGCAAGATAAAAATCCATGTGGTGGTGTTGAGAACTGCGGAAGGCTAATGAAAGTTTTAATATAGCTTTGTTGAAAAGTAACCTTATCAGTTATATTAGAATCGTATATCTGTTACATAAAACCCAAGTGGCAACTTGTTTCCTTCAGGTTTGGCATGGAGAGGGCTATTTGAAACTTCTATTTTTGTTGATCTTCAGTTCCAAACCACTACATTAATAGTCATTGATTCAGGCTATCACATAGAGGTTGATGCTGCAAACAGCATAATATGATTAATCAAGGCAATGAGGATAGGATCTCATTTAATATAGAAAGGACATTATGTTTGTTTTGGAATGAGAACAAGAGAGTCAGACTGCGTTATACTTATTTGTACAAACAAAATAGTACACATGGCTAAACTGGTTGAGATTAGACATGAGAAGTTTTCTCCTGTCTCAGTCTCCCTGTGTATTAACTGAATTAATTCTTATGAACTTGGGATTGCTGTGAAATGCCATGTGAATTGATTGTATTCTCCTGTAATTCAAGAACTGAAGGGCTGAGACTTTCTACAACAAGCAATTTAATACCCAGACCCTGCCTGGTTATGTTTATGTAACCTCTTCTTTAAAGTATCCAATTCCACAACATCCTTAGGTATTTGCATTTTTCTATTTCAACACCTACCTGTTTAGAAAGCTTTCCCTGAGTTTCTTTAAGACAAAATGAGCATAAAAGGTTGTTTCTTTTCATCTTACACTCATTACAGAGAAATTAATTCTCATCATAATTGCTCTTACATTTTAGGAAACTATTTTTTATGTTGTCATCCTCATCCAACTTTTCAACTTTGTCATTTCAACTAAACAATTTCTTGCAAATTCTCCTATGTTATGTCTTAAAATCTTTTCATTCTTTATTATTATCCCTGTTGTGTATAATGGCATGTTATCTCTACCTTTCTTAAAACATGCTCTTGAACAGTTATAGAAACTTAAGTGCTATCAAGACAACAAAGTATTTTCTTTGACTTATTTTTTTCATGTAGCACTTAGGTAAATATGTCATAGAATAAAAGTTGCCATTTTGGAAATGCATTATATTGAACCATATTTGGTATTTTGCTTTGTTCTGAATCGCTTTTTCCCTAACTGCTGCTTTTTTATGGATAATTGTCAATTTCAATTTCTGTGTTTGATTTTATGAGTACTTTTAGTCTTACATTGCATTAAGCAGTTTCTTCTTGCGTATTTAACGTATTCATCTTTGTGAATTGCCAGTTTTCTTGTTATCCTTTATTTAGACTATCTTCCCACAATACTCAGCTAGCCAGTTCTCTAAGTTGATTGAAGTCTATCTCTTTAACCTGATTTAAAATCTGTCATACCTTCTTTTCCTTGAAATAAAAATCATAAATTGTCTTTAATAGAATGAGAAAATAACTTTGCAATCTTGTACTTGCATGGAAAATGACACTCAAGTATAAGGTTCTCTTGAGGTTTTCACATACATTTTTATAGCTCTTATTCTTAAAAAAATAGAGGATTTTTTTTTAATCTGTTATATTTCAGAACAGAATCAGCCCCCATATGCAGTCTTAGAATTCTTAACAAAGTCCAAAGTGGCTTTACATATGGGCAGCATGTAAGATCAGTCCCATTTTAGGGGTTTTTTTTCTGAATCTTTAATATTTTAGCTGATTACAACAGAAATGAAACTGCATATCATTCAGTATAAGAATAAACTGTCTCTTGATTAAGTTTTTAGTATTACATCCTCCATAGGATATGTGGCACCTATAAGTCTGTGCATATGCAATGTTTCTCATAGACTATCCTGGGATTTCAGGTGCAGTTTGGCAAGAAATAGAACAAGCAAGCATACACAGTGATTGCATTAATTGCTAACTGTGAAGGATGTTCTCTATTACATGATTGTGCATAAAGCTTGCTCTTTCAGACATCCTAGGACATTTGCCAGTTGCTGACAGCAGGTATCATCATTGCCTGCTTGTGTCGTAATGGAATGTCTTACCAGCAAGGTCAGGTTGCCCTGAGCACAGTGCTATACGGCAGTGATGAGTTTCCATTGTTATACAGTGGTTATTAATTTCTTTTCCCCTAAAAAAGTACAGGGAACCAAACATGAAGCATTTTCATTCCTGAATCTCTCTCTTCTAAGATGATCTGAAGATACTGTTCTATTCCCAGGTCAATCTCCAAGAAACAGCATGTGAACAAGGGCAAAAGTCCCTTCACCTGTTGAGCTGACATACCCTTTTTCTAGCTCGCTAAATCATTTTCTTTTGGAATTTTCTTGTTCCTGAGAAGATTAGGCCATTGTAAAATTAGGCATGAACTTTGTACAACTGATAATTCCAGAAAGGAAATGGGTTCTGTTGGAAATGAGAATTTCCGATGGCTCTTCCCTTCCTTCCCCATCCTTTTCCCTTTTCTAATGCCACTGTTTGGATATATAACCATCTAGTTTCAGTTAGTGTTTTCCATGCTGTACAAGAACTGGAGTAATGGGAGTAAAAAAATGGAGGGAGTAACTACACAGAAGAACTAGTTAATATACTATTTTCAAACAAAGGCTTTTTGCATGAAAAAAAATCAAATTACCTGATTAAAATTAGTACTTGAAATATTCAGTGGAATATTTCAGTGGAATCCTCAGCTGGTATTTGTAATATTTCTTCCCCAGGACTTATAAGGCTAAAAAAAAAAAAAAAAAGAGGCAGCTTAGTGTCACAATGTGAACAGTAAATATCTCTGTAATTAATCTGGTCCTTTCCAGCTGCTCTGCTGCCTCCAAATGTTGTTTTGACTATCAAAGAAATGCCTAAAATGCTTTTAATCCAGAGTACAAAGGGAATTACTTTGTCAACTCCTTTGTCTGGTTCCTGATATGGACCACCAAATTTACAATAAACTCAGAGGAAAAAAAGACTTTTTCTTCAGGGAACACTAACTGCTGAGTGTCAGGGAGAAGTAGCTTAGGGAAAGGAGGAATTTAATCGTTTTTCATTTTGACAAAGAAACTTTGTTTTTAACATAACCGAGGAAGGAAACAGATCAACTGAGTAAATAACAGCAGGGTAGTCAAACATTCAGCAGCTGAATTATTCAAAAAAATTACAGTGTAGTTTCTTCATCTGAAGACTTGGAGACAGAATGAGTGGCTAGAAAGTCACCTGATCCAAACTCAGTGCTTTATGCTTATTGCTGAGGAGGTGTGGGGTGGTCTGATGAGGCCAGCATTTGTGGTGGAACATCAGAAGCAACCAGTGTGTCTGCATCCTTTGAGCTAGAGTTACAGCCACAAATCTGCATCGCAGAAGACAACTTGTGTTCTATTTTGCAATTTTCAAGGTAAAATCCATCTCTGCCTTTTAGCAGATTGAGCTAAACATACACTAACTGCATTACACTCTTTTGGAGACATCATATTAAACAAAACGTCTTAAGGCACTATTTATATTAATAAATTACATGGGGCCAAGACACGAGCTTGGACACTGTCCAACAATCATTTACAGATTTTAACTGTTAGTTAAACCTGGAAGGTTTTCAGCCTCTGCCAACTGGTGCAGTCCCTGGAAAAGGTGCTGGGACTGCTCCTGGGGCAGCAAGAAAAGGAGAAGGGGAAAAGAGCAGTGGTTTAATTTCTATGCATGTGTGTGGGCCATGCTGTCACAATTGCTCTTAAGGCAGGAGAATGGACCAAGGCCCAATTTTCCATAGAGTTGACACAGACAAATTGACTTTCAAATTCAATCACATAATTGTGAATTCCAACTAGTGTTTTTGAAAGCACTGCTTTTCTCTGCCTTAGTGCTGTTCTTGGGACTAATGTATAAAGCTAATAAAACAGAGCTGTTTTATACCTGCACCTAGAAACTGCTGACATTAAAAACTTCATCTTATCTGGGGAGACAGTGTAGTACAGAGGACATAGTCTCCTTGTTGTTATGTAATATTCCTACAGTAAGTTACTGTCAGCATAAGAATTCAATATCTGCTTGAACTTCTGGCTTATCAAAGATTAAGTCTAAACTAGGTAAAGACTTAAAGGATCACATAATCAGTGATTCGTCTATCTAATTATAATCAATTTAGCAGAGGTAGATTAGTAGGTATCAGCAGGGTATTTAGACCTTCACACTTCAGCGGTATGGCAGAAGAGGAAGGGGCACACGACGCGTTAGCTCTCAGTAAGGAGTTGCTGTGGTTCCACAAGGTGGCACTAAAGAGGTGTAAAACAGTGCAACTGAATTACTTTTTAGTTCTGTTAGTGTTCATTCTGAATTTTTTCAGTATGTTAACCATAATGATGTTTTCAACCTCTGCACTAGAAAATATCTCCCTTTTCATGGAGATATGCTTTCTTTGTGAGGAAACAAAGACAGATGGACTAAACCACTTTTTTGTTTTTAATTGTTTAAACACTCTGTAACTCTCAAAGCACATTTCAGTGATTCATGGCATTCACTTTAAAGACTTCTACAATGAAGATGTCCGTTTCATTGTATGCATATGTTGTGAAGACTTCAGGTATAATTCTCAGTTGTTAGTCCTTTTATGGAGTAATTGCAGGTTCTTGGATTAATTTTCCCATTGTATTAAGACTTAAATGGCTTTGGGCCCATATTGTCAGTATAGAATCATATCCAAAGCAAATGAGATTCTCCAATGATCTCCTAATATGTAAAATACTTAATTTTTCTTTTTATTTTAAGATGGAAGGATTCACATTACATTGTAATGTGAGCTAATTTTTAGATTGTCATTATTTCTTTTCTTCATTAGACTATAATTACACAGACTATAATCAGACTGAATTCATAAGCTAGTATTGCAGCTTGAAGTTTGAGGTTGAATTGTAGTGAGTGAAAGATAAAGAAGACTGCAAATATATATGGAAAGTCTAGAAGAAATAATTCACTGTGGATAAAGGTCTGGACCTACTCTGTTAGTCTCTAAATACTTTCCTCAATGTCAAGGAGGTTTCTTGCATACTTACTTGCATTGTCTTGCTGAATCAGAGTATAGAGTATCAGATATGGAAACACTCAGGTAGATGTTTTATCAAATGTATTAATACTTTCTTCATGGCTTTAAATTCAGGGTTGTCCAGACTGCGATTTTCTTTGCATCAAAATATTTGTGAGATAAATTCTTATAGTTACCCTTTTAATTTTTCCATCCCAATTATCCCAAGTCTACACAGATTTTTGGAGAGCACCCGTGGAAAAAGGCATTTTCTAATGTAGTTTATGCATTTTTGTTGGTGTATCATGCCATTCTTTGTATTTTATAATTTGGCATAAAATTATGAATTTTCATTTTGAGTTCTAAACCTTCAAAAATTCACAACCTTAGCACCTACCTGGGCATTTCTGGGCATTTTCATAATTGCTGTTAAGGGCAAAATGTGTATGCAGTGTGAGAGATACCAATGTCTGAACTTTCTTGAGCCTGGTATTCAGAGCAATTTGAATTTTCTCAAACTGAGAGGCATGAACTCAAAGCTCTTTTAATAAGCATTGAACTCTAATTTAAAAGATTAGAGGGACTACTGTCACATTCACTTTGAAAAGGGTGAACCTCGCTCAGTCCACCACAAGAAACGGACCTTTGGAGGTCTCTAGTCCAATGTCAGGCAAAAGACTGAGTGAGGTTGCTCAGGGCTTTATCTAGTCTCATCTTTAAAATCTCAAAGGAGGCAGACTTTACAGCCCATCTAGGTAGCCTGTGTCAATCACTGTCAGACTGTCCTTACATTCATTCTATACTTGGTTGTTTGTTTTGCTTGGTTGGGGGGGTTTTGTTTCTTTTTGGTTTGGTTTGGTTTGTTTGTTTGTTGTTGGTTTATTTGTTAATAAGTATATTGCTCTACTATCTATTATATGTATTTGTGGTTTTTTCCCCAAGAAACTGTCTACCTGTTACCAGCACATGGTATATTTCTGAAACTACTAACACAGCTCTGGACTTAAGCTCTTGTTGGTAGAAATAGAAATTTTTATTTCAGAACAGCTTCAAGATTGTATCTGACTGGGCTGGCAGAGCAGGCTCATGCCCATCTGTACTTCGCCATCCTTAGGGTACAAGTTTTCTAGAAGTACTTTACTGTGAACAGTCCTGCTGAAAATCAGAAAGTGTGACAGCTCATATATGTTTTTTCTATTCTTTCCATTTTTTATTGTTTTGATAGTTATATTTTTTATGAAGAGAATGAATGTATGTCTCCTGTATGGAGGCAAAGTTGTACTTTCTCTGGGAAATGGTTTGTGGGACAGATATGTCCATCCACTAGTGTGGATGATGTAGAGCAAGAGTTACAGCAAAAGGACCCAGGAACCTGTAATGTATGTAGAACCTCAGAGGCTGCAGAAAAGCACAGGGAAGAAGCAACCAGCCCTGAGTGGTGATGGAAATGAACTTCTTGGTATCAAAGAGTACTTGACAGTTTACTTCAACTCAGGAATCGATGTAGTTGGTTGAAACCAAGAAAAAAAAAGGGAGGAACAGTCAAAGGGAGAGTTGCTCATATCCATTGTGTCTGATCTAGTTACTCCAAGTGTTCTCAGTCATAAATTCCCTGTTAAAAGTAATTAAATCTGTCTGTTTTAGTTTAGAAGTATTTTGTCTTCTTTGGGCAGATGTCTATAAAGAGGAAGCGTAGACAGACACATCTCAGTCCTTTGGCTGACTCTGGGTCCTGACACAGAAAATGTTAGCACAGAACATGGGGTTTTTTGCTAAAATTGGCTTGTTTCATTTGACTTGCTGACTCATTTTTCCAGCTGGTCTGCCATTCTACTCAATTCCAGATGAGGCAATAGGAAAAAGAAGACTCTTTTAAATGTTCCACCCTCTTGCCAAGCCAAGTAACAATTAAAAACTCAAATTTTCACTGCAGTTCTTTATCTCTGTTAATTATCCGAGGACTAGTAAATCAGAGATATTGTCCTCTACTTGTTGTCAATAATTTAAATTCTAAATTCTTTATAGATTAGTTTCAATTTTAACATGCTGATTCTTTTCCCTCAGTAACATACCATTCCACAATGTGAATCCAATGCAGTGTTTCATTTTTACATTGGAGATCAAATGCTAGACAGAGCAGTCTAATTAGCTCATATTTTATGCACATGTGAGCAAACCCACACGACTCTGTCTTAATTAGTTACTTTTAATCCAAGCAGGTCTCTCAATATCTAACTAGCCGCCTTCAGTGGTTCTTATTGCACCAGAACTTTTGAGAAGAATGTATTCTGAATCAAGTGTTTAGTGGACACTAAACTGGAAGCAGTGATGGATTCCAAAAAAAAAGAACAGGAATACAGCAGGTATCTTGTGATCTGAGAGATAGCAATAGAAACAACATTGTGATATTCAGCTTGGGAAAAATAGATGGTAATTAAATAGAAACAGAAAGATCCATTAGAAGAATTATAGCTGACATTTTGTAAAAGAAGTTAAGAACAAATGAGGGATGGCAAATGTTCCTTGAATTTGCAATGTGGTACAGTATAAAACAAATAAATGAGATGTAGACATAGCAGGTGAAGTCATGTTCACAGTATCAATACTGATATTTTCAAGGTAATAGAAGGCTTTTTTCATCTATCTTTATCTCTGTGAATGATGAGAACAACATTTTACTGTCACACATGTACAGGCATTCCCATACCTGACTGCGTAACTAGAAGTGTAATTGTCTTGACTCATTACTGAGAAATGACCCTGTATTGGATAGTCTTCTTAGTTTTATTGAAGAACTTCCAATTTTTTCTATATTTAAGAAAAAATACCCAAGCACCTGACTCAGCATTCAGTACAGCAGAATAGTTGCTTTAATTCTGTTTTTAACTGCAGAAACAAAGTGTTTGTATGGATAAAGTAAATCAAAACATATTGTTAATTAAAATGACATCTAGCACAAAGCTTTGTTTGCCCTCCTTGCATATCGGGGTCAACACTAATATTTCATCATTTGCCTCCTGCTGATTGATGATTTGGAGCTATTCCTACAGCTCATGGTTAATACATAAGCTGTGATTATGTCACACAGGTTTTGTTGCTTATTTGATGAATTAAAGTTTAGGTAGTAGTTGCACATGCTAAAAATGTGGTGAAAATTTGTATAAATAATCACTGAAAAACTTAGCAACAATCAGTAATTTACAAGAAATCTCTGCAATTCTATATTATGAATATTATTTAAAGAAACTATTACCTTATTACTTGATTATAGCCTGCATGCAAATTAATTCTATAACGTTTTGATTTTAAACATACTCATCAAGTTACAGAGAAAGAATTAATAATCTGATTTTTCTCTTGTGATCTCTAATTTTTAAAGTGAAGTGTTAAAGGTCGATAAAAAAAGAGATGCCTAAAAAGAAAGAGTCTGGTCCTTGGACATTCCTTTTTAAAACTCCTGGGAAAGTATTTTTCCTACCTTTTACAGAAACTCTCATCTTTGGAGCAAAATATTGAGCCTGAAGCTGAAACATGATACTGTAATTTTTTCTATGTGTCTTGTAGGATTTTTAATTTGTGTAGAACAATACTGGCTTTTGAGTTTAATTTTTCTCATTCAAATCAGACATTTTGAATGGAAAATAATTTCAGCTGAAAAGCTTGTTTGCAGTCCAGAACATAGATAGAATTTGGTGAATTCTTCTGAAGCCATGACTCCCCTCAGCTACAGAGATAGATTGGAGTTGCATTGACTAAACAGAACAGAACTGTTCTTATAAAACATAGCTTTAATGAATATCAAGAGATTATAGTGGAATATCAGAAGCTTAACACTTCTCTGGAGCTCAGTTGAACTAATTTAGTGGGTTTACACCAGAAAGATTAAAAGCCTCAGCAAAATGAGAATTTGTTTTCTGTAGTATCTGAAAATTTCATATTTTTTTCCTGAAACTATTTCATGTCCTAAAACCTCCTGGGTTTCATTGTTATGAATTCTACTGCCATGCATATGTTCAAATGTATGAAAAATCTAAGTATCATTAACTTCAGAGTCCATGAACATATAACTGAGCTATATGCATTGGTTTTTAACTTGCACAGGTACGTGTGTTCACGTTTTCTGTTGGTCAACACAATTATGACAAAGGACCCATACAGTGGATGGCCTGTGAAAATAAAGGTACTGTGTTTTCCTTTGAAGCTATTCTTTGCTACAGCTTTGGATAGGTGATAGCCTTATTATTCTCTAAAAACTGCAGGGTTATTTTCAGCCTGGTTTTTATCTTTATTATATTTTTTAATAAAAGTTAAGTGATTAAATAATATTAAAAAAGAGAAAAATATATAAATAATAAGCTTGCATATTTATTTCTGATTATTTAAAACTTTATATTGTAAGAAAAGTCACAGTATTTTTCATAATAAGATATTATGGTTAAGTTTTCAGAATTCTTGTTGTAATAGCCATCTATAAAATATGGAACTGATGACAGATAAGAAATTAAGCAGAGCTGTTTTATATTAAGGGGTCTGGACAAAGGGATTTTTTTTTTCTGGTTGGCTGGCTCATTGGTTTTCTTTCTGGTTTTATCCAAAGCTTACAAGGGATTAGATGCAAATCAAAATTATTCTTGCTTTGGTTTAATGATTTTGCTCTTCAGAGACCATTTATAGTTTTTAATTTTATCATGCTTTCTTTATCACATCCAAAGAAGCAATTTAATTAATTTATTTAATTTTTCCTTAATTAAAAGTTTTAGTTTATTATCAAGTCATATGTTGCTTATGGCAAAGTAATGCCTAACTCAGTACTCTTACATCTCCAGTCCTTCTCCCCTTCTTTCCAATTTGACCTACAACTTACTTGGCCTGAAACTGGATCTGTCTTCAGTGTCTGCCTTCAGTCTTATTGATGCATATGGGCAATATTTTCAATTCAAACAGATAAGTGATAGTATCAATGCTGAATTAAGACATTTCTGCTGTTTAGTTAGAAGAAATACCCATTAGATTTTTTCATCCTTTCCACAGAGTGCCTTGTATTTTTATACTATGAACATCGCTATTGTGGCATATAAATATCACAGTGTATTAAAATGGCCATTAAATATACTTACGCATCAGAGTAACTGGGATTTCAGGAGTACAAATTCAGTATATTATCCCAGCTTTAAATACAACAGACAAAAGAAACTCATTATGTACTCTCACTATTTAAGAGTAATTAGCTCGGCCTATGTGGCATGGTGACTCGTCACGTGGCCATGCATTGTGGTGTCACCTACTAAAAAAGTATTCCATTCATACATAACATTTTCTATAAAAATTAAACTAGAAATTACAAGCTAAATGAAATTACTCAAGACTACAACACTAGCAATATAATACAGTAAGATGGCATTATTTCTCTTCCAAATTTTAGGTTATTATTATGAAATCCCATCCATTGGAGCTATAAGAATAAACACCCAGGTAAGTGTTTTGGCCAAAACCAGATGCTGTTGTAACACAAAGTGGAGTAATTGATGTTCTTAAATCTGTTGCATTTCATATCTGTCTGAATGAGTTGAATTTTAAGATGCACTACATTAAGAATAGAACAAAAATTCAGGCTTTTTTTTTTTTCATATAAGGGAGTATTCTGTTAAAGTGTTCTAAATTCTTTTTTTCTTAAGTAGTTGCAGTGAGCCAATTCACAATGTGATCCTGGTTTCCCTGGCCAGCTGGCCCACAGCAGCTTGCATGCAAACCAGTCATGCTAGCATCCCCTCAAGTAAGCTGCCCATGTGCACGCAACATCATGTCTGAAGTGATCTGTATCCTGCAGACCTCTGCGCAAGGACAATGTTTTGGGCTTGGGTTTTCTCCTGGCTTTACATAGTCCCTCTTTGATCCTGAGACATAGGAGCATTTTTTAATTAGTTTCTATAAACCCAGTATTTTTTATAAGATGTCTGGACATTTATAGTCTGCCTTCTGTCTTATAGTATGATCCTAAGGGTTTCTGTTACATGGAGAAGGCTATGGATGTGTGTGAGGGCATATCCCAGCTGGATTATCTGAATTTATCTGGACAGAAACAATGATCTGGTAAAATCCTGCTTATAGGAGAGGTTCCTGGATTAACCCAACCACTCTGCTAGAGACAAGACTTTTTTCCTTCAGAAGAGATATAGGACCATATTAGCAGACAAGCGTGTAGATAATTAAGGGCATAGGAGCCTGGCATTTTATGATGTGATTCAAACTGACAGTTGTCTGAAATTCCATGAATTCACATGTCCAGGAAGGCAGAGAAATATCATAGCAGTTCTTTCTCCTTCCAAGACCAAGCATGACATTTCTTGACAGAAAATAAGAATCATAGAATGGCCCAGGTTGGAAGGGACCTTAAAGATCATCTAGTTCTAAACCTCCTGCCACGGGCAGGGACACCACACATTTGACCAAGTTACCCAGACTCCTTCCTTTGTCTTGAATAAGAATCCTTTGATTCTGTTAAATAATGTCTGTCAAGATTCATCCCTAATATGATCAGACAAATAGAAAAGGTTGACAACTGAAACAAATTTGATGGCATCCACTCCCAAACCAGACCAGAAGTCTGACATCTCATAAGATCACCAGCTTTAGCCATGCTTCTGAACTGAAGGAAGGCAGGGACTGTGAGGTTTTGTAACTCTGAAGTTTTTGTAAGTTGTTGCTGTAGTAGCTTAACATACCCAGCTGTTACACCACTCACTCTCTGTCTTCCACTCTTTCTTCTGGGTTGAAGATTCTGTGACTTGCTTGTAATTTGATTGTCATTAACAATTAATTTTGGAACAAAAATTGTTGTAGTTCTCAATTCATGGAAGGAAAGCAGTGGTTATGGTTGCCATCCTGTGCAACCTGCTCTAGGTGAACTTGGTCTGACATGGGGGTTGAACAAGGTGATCTCAGTGGTCCTTCTAGCTGCTAACATTCTGTGATTGTGTAAGGTCCATGTTACTAAAACAGAAATACAGGAACTGCCTTTACTTTAAATACTGCAAACTGAAGACTGAATTGTTGGATAGTATGATTTTAAAGAAATAATTAAATGCTCCTCCTACATTAGTGGTGAATTATTTTTTTTTCTGATAGTTTTTATTTAATTATGGGAGTGTTATGCTGTTTCTGGACTTTGATCTAATAACTGTCTTCTGATGAGTTTGTTATACTTTTTGACAGGAATACCTGGATGTTTTGGGAAGACCAATGGTTTTAGCTGGAGAGAAAGCCAAACAAGTCCAATGGACGAATGTCTATCTGGATGCTCTGGTATGATTTATATTTATCTCTAGTAGAGAAAGAATTTCAGTAAATCAGTAACTATAAAGGTCCATTTTCCACAGTCCTGAGGACTTAGTTTCCTATAGTTCCAAACATAATTTTCTTGAATTTCCTGACTCAATGTATTTCAATAGAGCAATTTATTGAATAACCATTTCTAACACATCGCTCATTACTTGTGCCTAGTATACTCCTAGGTGTTCTGAAATATAACAGCAACAACAACAACAAAAATAGATATCCTACACACAGACCTTTAAGTGTAGGTCATTATTGTCCTCAAGTTAACAAAAGAAAAAGGAAAAAATAGTTTTCCAGCGTTGTACGTGTGCTGCAGTGGAGGTCATAGGTTAAGTTACCGGTGAGGAGTCTGGTTTTTGTGGGTTGTTTTGTGGCTTGTTTGTTTTCTTTTTCCCAAAAAACAGAATGAAACCTCTCAGTGTTACTGGGAGTTTGTACAGATTTTGAACTTGGATCTTTTTCATGGTTGTTGTAATTACTTGCTTACTCAAGGTAATGATTTCTTTAATTGGACAGTATCTATAGCAGAGAAATAAACAAAAAGATACATGAAATATTTTCCTTACTGCTGAATTTATCACTTCAGTCTTGTAAAACAAACATATTCAGGAAACTATGAAATGCAAAGTATTATTAGCAGCAATCAAAACTGTTACTCTAGATAACCTTCTTCTGAGTAACTCTGACTGGACAAAAATTACTGCTAAATGGTCTGTAATCATATATTTATCCAAGTTCACATGGTCACCTAATGTCATGTCAAAATCCACTTCTTCCTGGTTTTTGCATTACTGAATCAATCAGTCAGCATTACTGTAAAATTTTAATCAACACATCACAGAACTGAGCGTGACACAGAGGAACTAGTTTTTCCTTGGAATTTCAATGGCCAAAAGTTCATTAACCATGTTTTCTTGGTTATTGTTGAGGTACTTACTGGAAAAGTAAAGGATGTTATGATGAAAGTTCACATGTTCTGTACATATCCTGTTGTAAAGCCAAAGCTAATGTTTTAGATTGGGATAGAAAGTGATTTGGTTTTAAAGTAGAACAAATGATACCTGCAGACTTCTGTTGTGTTACTTTAGATTTTCAGTGAGTTCATTTAGTCTTTCCTTCAAGCTTTGCTCTGTTCATGTGTTATATATGTGTTTGTTTACATATAATTACATATATATATTTGTATGTGCATACCTCTATATTTATAAAAAGTAGGACAACCCAAGGTAAAGTGTTGAGATAAAGACTGACATTTATGGAGTTTTTCATCATAGATGAGAGCATGAAGGCACACGTGTAGCTAATCCACTTTGAAGCCTTTTCCTGGTTGTTGGTTTTAGCAGGGACTGGGACTGATTTGTGACACTGGCTATCTTAAATTTCCAAAAGCAGTTCCCTCAAGTGAGGGTTACACTGTTCCTACTTGTGCCTCACTGATCGTTTTCCAATCATTTTTCTCTTATTGCCCAGAAGCTCTTTTGGGGCTAAGGCTAAAATAATGTGAAATTTATTACATGAGGACACATTTGAATTGCCCTTAAGTTGAGGCTATGAAATTCCAAAGAGGTACTTTCATTTGAGGCTCTCTTTAAAGACTGTGTTTAATAATTTGATACATTTGTGGCAATTCACGTCTCTTTTCTTGCCCTGTTTCTTCACGTTCTGTTACATTGTTACTTTGGCTTCAGTTTCTGTAAAATAATCCCAGAGTTTTCAGTTCCTCTTAGGTTTACTAGTTATTCATAATTTCACAATTATTGTCCTCTCTAACTGTATCTCTTCAATACTCCTTGTAAAAAAAAATCCTCATTTCTTTAGATTCATCTCCTTTTCTTGCTGTTTTTATTCTCCTAAAAAGTCCACTTGTCCTTCTTTTCACCTTGCTTGTAATGTTACTAACTCTGACCACATCAACTTTCACTTGATACAGAAACTTCAGCTATGAATGATGGTTTAAAATTCAGATAGGTGCTGCTAGACTGGGCAAATGGAGAACAGATTTCATCAGGGTGGATTAATAGCTTATTTTTTTCTCATGAAACAAAAGGAGAATGTTGCTGTGATGGATACTGTAGCTGTAAACATATTTTAACAGTATTTAGGATTTTTTATACTATTATACCCTAGGCTGTTGTACACCATTTTTACAAAGTAATTTATTGTTCTCATTATCATATGGACACAAAAGAATGTAATTTTAACTTTCTATGTATAAAATAAATGAAGTAGTATTCTTTCATAAAGTCAAAGCCAGTACCTTAGTGTTTGGCTACACTAAACCCTGGATTGTTCTAATATCTTGTGGTTCAATTTTTGTTATTTAACTAAAAAGTATTTTTTTCCCCTCTGTATGTGGTTATTTCCTAGGAGCTGGGCCTTGTGATTACAGGAACTCTACCTGTCTTCAATCTAACCAAGGAAAAAGAGAAAATAGTAAGCTGTTACATTAAAAAAAAAAAAAAAAAAAAAAAAAAAAAGGAGGTCTTTTTAAATTAAATTTATTGCTAAACTCATTGGAAAAGTGTGGATTTCCATAGAGCTTTACATAATTTCATTGTCTTGTACATCAGAAACAAAGGAGTTATCTATAGTTTCTGATAACCTCGTGGGAACAAGAAAATGCAGATTACCCTTTTTGCAGTTCTGAGTTTCAGGGTAGGACATTCCTTGATCTCTCTCTTGACCTGGTGGCACTGGGAATGCATTAAGTGCTCAGAAGATGGGAAATAGATTATGATATTATATATAACTCGCCAAGAAAGGAATTATCAGATATATTTAAATAACAAATTGGTGAGGTTATTACATTTCAGGGTCAAAGGCAGTGATGTAGAGAAGTTAAATTAATTTGGTTTAATGATACAGAAAACAGCACTGTGTACTTAGATTAAAAGCTAGGTATTAAATAAATACAATTGCCAGTCCCTATTTCTGTCTGATAGAGAATCAATCTATGTTCTCTTCACAAAACAAAAATGCTGCTTTTTTAAAATCAGACCTAGAATATTCTTTACAGCATGTGGTAAAATGCTGTAAATTTTGTGTGATACTCTAGTTTATTTAGGTCAAAATATAGAATTTAGAAGAGATATTCTTTGTTTCAGTTTTTCACGTAGACTCCAGATGGACAAATACAACTTGTATCACTACCATTTCTTCTATTTACTTTCAGGATAGATCTCTTAGTTTCACTTTAAGAGCAAAGCAAAACAAAAAAGGTTTCATAATCTTATCTACAAGACAAAGCCTGGAATGAGTCTGATTGCAAAGTAAGAGACTACTGGTTATCAAAGGATGTCTTTCTGAGAAGTAAAACAGTCATGGTCGAGTACAGGGAAACAAGAGGAAAACTTTAATCTGCTTAATTTAGGTCTCTACCTAAATTTTAGGTTACAGACTGCAAGATGCTTCTACAAATATCTTTTCCAAATTTATTTAATATAGAGAAGGGTTTACAGTGAAGTAAACATAGTGTCTGAGTCCCTGATTTCAAATGCTGGTGATTGTTCTAATCACAGTTTTTTAGGGGGTTTGTTGGATTTTTTTGTCACTCAACATTACACAACAGCCAAAAGAGGTTAATTGCTTCAGATTCTCATTTATCTGTTGCTCAACCTAAGTGTGCAATAGTAGCTCTATATTGGTGCTAGTAACCTAGTATCTACATCATTTGCAATATTAATGCATTACTTCTGCTTTCACCTTTTTTTTTTTACATTTATTGTTTATTAATCCAAGAAAGCATCCATATTCATCTTCATAAACAATTTTCATATTCTGTATTAAATTCTGAATGTGCTGAGTATTATTTTGAATCAGTTGAATATTATTTAAAATGCTTAGAACAGACAGCTAAGTAAATAGGCAACATTTAAGTAGTATCTGTCAGATGAGATGAAGGCAAAAATCAAAATTCACTGACTGTTGCAGTTATTCTGCATTGTAAATGTGCCAAACACATTCTAATATTCTGGAATCTTAACAGAATCAGCTGATTCTTGGAGTAATGGGGGTTGATGTCTCTTTGGAGGACATAAAAAAACTGACGCCGCGATTTACAGTAAGTTGCTTGCATTGGTGGTTTCTGTTTATGTATGATTTATGTACAGTTTCTGTGCATAGTCTTTCATAAGTCATCCAGCAATGACTGGATGTGAGTCAAAATACTAGCAGGCTTCTTTTCATATATTCTTTTCCATTGTTGTTGATTTTCTGATGGTTTTCTCTCCAGCCATATAGAAAAGCTCTTTAATATACATGTCTGTCTGTACCCTACTCAGAATGATTGATTCATATATTTAGACAACTGCTTAGGGAATTTGTAAGAAAATAAATAGTACTGTGGAAAACAACAGCTGAGGAAGCAAAGGAACATTACAAATTTGACTGAAGGCAAATGTGAAGTCCTGCATCTAGAATGGGATAATCCCATGCCACAGGACAGGCTGGGACAAATGGCCTCAAAAGGCAGGAAAAGGCCTGGGGGTCATGGTTTAGGACAAGCTGAACATAAGTTAACAGTATGTCCTTGCAGTAAGGAAGGCCAAGTGTGCAGTGAACGCTTGCATCAGGTGCACTGTGTCTAAGTTTGATCTCTTCAGTATAAGAAATACACTGAAGTGCTAGGCAGAGTCCAGTGCAGAACCACCAGGTTGGTCAAGAGGCTGGAGTACAGGGTAAGAAGCTGACAGTTCATTCATCCTAAAGAAGTAATCTAATGGGCTACCAAGTGGGAGTTATAGAGAAGATGGTTCTTGACATTTCTTGAAAGTTTACAGTAAAAGACAAGAGGCAATTGACAGAGTTGTGGCAATGGAAATTCCAACTGAAAATGAGAAAAAAAAATAATTAGGAGAGTGGTTAAACAATGGAGTAAGTTTCCCAGAGAAGTTGAGGAATCACCACTGGAGATACTTAATAACCATTTGAAACCTAGTGTATTGGGCCTGGCTGAGCTGCAGTTCATTTCCCCAGAGAAGCCCTCACTGTGCTGTGCTTTGCATTGGCAGCTAGAAGGGTGTTGGTAACACACCGGTGTTTTGGCTACTGCTGAGCACAGCAGCAGCACTGTAATGTTCCTTCTTTAGATGAGGGCAAGATCCTGGGAGGGAACCCAAGCAGGCCAGCTGACCCAAATTGACCAAAGGGATATTCCATACCATATGTCAGCTCAGATATGAAAGTGCAAGGAGCAGGAGGGTGGGCATTCATTGTCTAATGGCTGCCTGCTGAGGAACCACCACACATGCCACAGCCCTGCTTCTCAGTAGTGGCCGACCATCGCTGCATATGGGAAGTAGAGAATAAAACTTGCTATCCTTTGCTTATGCGTGCTCAGGCTTTACTGTGGTTTTTGCTTCAAGTAACTGTTTTATCTCAACCCACAAGCTGTTTTCTTTCCACCTTACTCTCTTTCCCCTGTCTCTCTGGGAAGGGGAGTGATAGAGTGGCTGGGTGGGCATCTGGTGTCCAGCCAGGGTCAAACCACCACACCTAGTCCAACTTAGAAGTTGGATCTTATTTCGAAGTTAACTCAGCTTTCAGTGAAGGAATGTAGCAGATGACCTCCATAGATCCCATCAACTTAAAAGTATTCTCCAAGTTTACAGTTCTAAAAGAGTAAATAGTAAGACATTATCTTTTCTCTGTTAAAGTATTACATATTTAATGATTCCAGAGGCAATATATTTTCTTCAATGTGACCGTTACTTGAAAACCACTAATTAATCTGTGTTTATTACTTAGAACATTATAATGCTATATTTCATGTCTGTCTTTCAGCTTTGTCCAAATGGATACTATTTTGCAATTGATCCTAATGGGTATGTGCTACTTCATCCAAATCTCCAACCAAAGGTATGAAAACCTTCTAATCTATTTCTTTATAAGAAGGGGATATAATCAGAAATAAGAGAAACTAAGATCTACTGGAAGTGCTAGAGAGTAATACTAAAGAATTCTCAGCTATGGAGGTGTCAGGAAAATCCATTCTGCATGTATGGTTTCATCCAAATCTACTTTAGTCAACACAAAGGCCAGCATTGGCTTGTATTGAATCTATCAATAAAATAAAAAAGATTTATATTTTACATGCACATTTATATATGTGAAATAAATGTTTTAATATAAATATTAATATCCAAAGAACTAGTGGTAGCTGTAATATCATTGTAAAAAAAAATTGTACTGTTACAAGATTCTCTCAAAACAGAGGAGTTTATAAGTGCACATGCTTATTTTGCGGTGCTTTCTCGTATCAGAAATTCAAATTTTTATATTTGTAAAACCACAGAAATCATGGGACAATACATTGTATTTTACTTGTATTTTTGTATGTGTTTTTTTGCTTATTTTCTGTTTACCAGAGCTGAAACCTGTACTGCAGATTTAGGATGATCTTGCTGAGCACTCCTTCCCTGAATGCTAGATTTTTTTAGAAGTTCAACTTGAAAAAGGCCTTTCATCTTTAAAGATTAAATCTTTATCTAAATATGATTAGGACAAAGCTTTCCTCAAATTTCAGGAAAATTTAAACCCAAGACTTCAGTATGGTTTAATATCCATTAACTGCAGTCTCAACCCTGTGGGGACTTGTAAATGACATGACTCTTAAATAACTTGCCTCGCTGGCTTTGATGAGGTATTTCAAAATGAATGGATGATTTTGGTTTTTTTCTTCCTGAAACCAGAATTTTAATATTTGCTTTAGTCTACTGCAGTATTTGAAAATGCTTGTATTTTAATTCTATTAGAAACATACTTTCAGCAGATTTTGTGTCTTGAATTCATAGTGCTTAAATGCAGCATTATATAAAAGACAAAGTTAAAATTTAAGTTTTCATGTATTAAATGAAAGTTTTGATTATTTTGCTTAGTGAATTATTCTGAGACAAATATATACATCAGACTGAATCTTTTCTGCATTAGAATTTATTAGAAATTCAGATGATGACGAGTAGTTTATTTCTCTCTTGCTTATATGCAAATGAAGTTATCCTTTTGTTAAGAGAACTATAAAATGAAGCAATGTAGTATTTGTAGTTCAAGCACAATCCATGAGGAACTGATGGATGTGAATTCTGTTCTTATATATGCTATTATACTGCAGTGTAAACTCATTAAAACTGGAAAAAAAACCCAAAACTTTTGTTAGAGTGTGAAAAACTCAGCTCCTCCCAACTGAATCTAAGCAGACAGATGAATTATTAGGATACTAATTATCATGGTTTCTCTGTGTAGTTTTCAACTTAAAAGGGTATGGAAGTCCAGAGATGTTTTCACATACTGCTCTAATGTTTGATATAGATCCTTTTAAAAAAAGGATATTTTATAATGGTATGTTTTATGTTGTAGAATGTCTAAATGTAGTGTCTACAATGTCTAAATGTAATATTAAGCATATGCATTATTATCACTATTGTTGTCATTGTTGTTATTAACAGTTACACAGACTAGAATTTTTCACTCCCAGTTTGTGTGGGGTGGTGCATGCTATTCAGAGTGATACAGGAACTACGTTTTAAAACTAAGGTACACTACAAAGATAGATGTATTTGGAATTCATGGACTTTCTTTAACACATCATATTAATTTTAGTTGAACCTTCTGGTAGCTGTTAACTTATTAACAAACAACATCTTAACACTTTTTGACAGCAGTCTTTCAGTAGATGTAAACTAAAAAATCACTACGTCTTTACCTTTGAAGAGGTGAGGGTGTTTTAAACTTCCGGTGGTTCCTTCTGAACGTCTTCTGCTTTCCTTCTGAAAATCTATTACTTTAAAGCATAACTGGTTCAACACAATATTTTGAGAAATTATCTTGCAGTATCATCTCACAGAAAAGGCCCATAAAATTTAGAATTTGTGCAGTTGTTTGCACAACTCAGAAAACCTAACAAAAGTCTGGTTCAAAAGTGTATTAAGAACTTGCCTGTCATGTTCTTATTTGCACATGAAAACTATCTCAAATAATAACACAGGAAACCTTTCTTTTTCAACTTCAAGTTTAATATAGTTTTCAGCTGCTTAAAATGCCATACTTAAAGTTTGTATACTTAGTTATATTACATTTTTAAGCAAATGCTTAATTTTATGTTTTGCTGCCACTTTTCTTTGTGTATTTGTGTGTCTATTATTCCCATTGCCTTGGAAGAGAACAGATGGATCCTCCATCAAATAATCGTAGTCACTGTAGTGAGTGCATTAAGCATACATTAACAATATTAGTCTTGATTAGATTAGGTTTGGAAGCAGTAAATAATTCAGCTTCTGGATCTGTTCTAAAGATTAACATCCTTTTCTTCATTTACATTATGATTGTGATCAAAATCCATTTTAAGGTAGTTCTGTAACTCCAGTTGCCTTCAGTAGAGTCCAGTATTTTGTCTGACAGTTTATGGGTTTGAAAGAAATACGAGATTTTTTTAAAATGGGTGATAACAAAAAGTGGAACTCTTCTCATTCTGTATTTTAATTCTAACAGAATATGTGGGAGGGAGAGCTCTCTATTAACTTAATTCATGTTGTTTAACATATGTCTGGATTTTATTTCCCGAGACAAAAACTGTGTGCAAGTCTGGCAGAGAGCTCAGAATTCTTGAGCAGAATGAGGACTAGTCTGTGCTTCCAGTAAATGTGCACTGAAGAGCATAGATGTTGAGGGAAGATTTCCATACTATAAGTAGACTATTTACTGAGAGTGTAAAAATATAAATTACTGCTTTTTTATTACTTCAGCAAATTGGTGTGGGCATACCAAAAGTTAAATTGAGAAAAAGGAGACCAAATGTGCAGGTAACTTTGGATGGAGGTGATTAGTGCATTAGAGTGCATAGACTTGGAAATACAATTAGAAAGCTTCTGCCCTGCTTACTAGGAAAAATCTAACTAGAGAACTGTTTACTTTGACAAACAGCTTCCAAAGCATGAAGCTTGCATCCTTCCTTTTTAAATAATAGAAAACATGTTACTGGTTGTAGTGAAGGGCATTCCATTAAATTGTAGTGCTTTACTGATAGGTGCTAATTAGAGCCATGCTGTAGAAACTGTTCTTCAGATTTTGAAATGAATTTGAAGACTGGGAAAAAAAAAAAGAGACTACTTGTGCTGGTTTTGCATGCATAAACCCAAAGTCAAGAGAAGATCTTTCTTACAACTTGATTGCCATGTTTTATTGTACAGTGTATGCTGTATAACATTATGGAATTTGAATGAGCTGTTCAGATTTTTTTTCTTGGTAAGTCAGAGTAGGGCTCTGCTATTTACATCAGGTTTCTTCCTCTAGCAGACCCAACTCCAGAGAATTAACTACCATTAACCTGAAGAGGGAAAAGGAAATTATCAACATTTACATAATGCAATCCCTGAGCATAAAACATTCAATGAAAACTTTAAAATCATTAAAAGAATAGAATAACTATGTAACTAGCAAAATAACAAGATTAGATATAGAATGCCATATTAATTTCTTAAACATATGGGAATATATAATGCAAAACTGGTGGCTTGCATAACAACACCAGAAAAACATGGCTTAAAATCCTGGTCTAATTCAAATCAGTGGTTTCACTGAGTGTCAAGTGCTGTGTGTATACCACATGTAGAAGACCACATCTGGGCTAGATTTTTTGGTTTGCGCTGGAGAAGGCAGCACTGGATCATAGAAATACTTCAATTTTCTGAGCACCCCTGGCCCCTCAGCATGCTGCAGTATGATTTAGCTGTTACTGGATTTACCTGGCTGTGCCGGGTGCCCAGGGTGGTGCAGCTCTGTCAACTCCAGATATTCCTGGATCTTGCTCTTGGGTCCAAGATTTTGCTGCCTTCTTACTATATTTTATTTTAAAAGCCTAACAACCTGTGTCTTTGCTAGTACTGCAGGTACAATTAGGAACTAGGCTCCTGCAACTCAGCAGAGAAGGCCTTCCATAGAATTTGTGAGAATACTGACTTCCTGAAACACAACTACATTTTAATGAAGTTTTTTTATGTTGCTGCACCAGTTCTTTCTTTCTTTATTTCCTTCTTGATTTGTCATTGAAATAATAGAACTTTGCCATTATTTGTCATGCTGAAAATGGTTTGCAGTCCCTTTATTTGCATGCTTCATTGCTAGTGATTACTTCTATTTTGTTTTATCAAGTTGTGCTGGTGAATGTGGTCGTGTTGCGCTTATTCTAGTCATGTCATGTGCATGACTGGATAAAGAGAAGAGCAAACTGAACAGTAAGTTTGTTTCTTCATGGCTTGGAATAAACCCCACTAAATGGCAACCTTGGAAAAAAAAAATGGAGCCCCAGTACTGGTAAAAGCATGTTCTTGGGGGGGGAAATAGTCTTCCATTTAAAAATATGGCACTAGGAATTTTCTATTCTAATTTATAATGGATTTCCTTGTGCCTCAGGCACATCACTTAATGTATCAATACCTGCTTAGTTTCTTCGTCTATTAAAAGTCATTAGTAAGTACTTCATAAAGATTGTGTGGTAATATCACTTAAGTCTTAAAAAAAAAGAACAGTCAATATATATTTGTATTTTGATGGACTATTAAAGTTGACTATTTTGTCTTTGGGACTCCTTAACTACAGTTAGCCCAGGTTATCATTTGAAATGAATTTTGACCTTGATTTGATGTGATGGCTTCTTTTTTCTTTTTTTTTTTTACCATTTTGTTTCTTCTCTGTTCCTTTGTGTGTGTGAAATGGAATGTGAACTTCATAAATGCCTCCTCTGCCATGCCAATGGCTTCATGCATGCTGTTTGGGTTTGACCATGCTATTCATTATCCATTGCATGTAAGAAAATATATTTTTTATTTATATTTACATTTTAGCCTTTTGCTATTTATTTTGTGAGTGTGGATTTGTTGGAGGGGGGAAAAAACAACTGCATAACAATAATTAAATTGCTTTGAATTAATAGAGAACACATGTAGATGCTATTATATTAAAGTTTCTGAGTTTATCTATCTTATATAAATAGGAACATAATTATTTCTTTGATGTTTTCAGTAGACATCTAAACAAAATATACAGAGTCTTTGTATGCAATCTTCCCATTGCATATTCTCTTTCTGTGAATGAATTTATTGACTTTTCTCTTAGCAGAGAGTAAGTCTTACTTGCTAGGAATAGGAATAACTCCTTATATTCAGAAACATGTACATTTATTCCTCAATAATATGAGGCAACAATCTTTTGTCTCCTAACACTATTCTATAATATAGTCTTGAAAATAAGGGCTCTTAATGCTCCAAACTATTATAGTAAGGCACCTTTTAGCAGCTGTTCAGGAAGTTACTTTCTTCCAGTACAAACTAGAAATACATACAGAAACTGTTGTGAAATTCTTGCATTTGTTGATAGAATAGTCATATGTGCATTTGTCATATTTGCCAGAGAATGTTAGTATAGAAGGAATATAATCACGATTTTGAAAGAAGGGGCTTTAGTCCACCCTGAAAATAAGTTAGTATTGCTAAATCAAAGAAATCCCTTAAAAATGTGATTATTAGAAATTCCACTAGTCTTGAAACACTACCATCAGCTAATGACAGTTTGTGTTGCTAATTGTTTCAGAAACAGCACTCAGTTACTGAGAAAACTAGCCCTTGAGATACTTTCATGTATGAATTATCTTATTACACAAAACAAACAAACAAACAAAAGAGACTTGACAATTGGATTCCTAAAAACTCTCATGGAAGATGGCTCCATCCAAGTAAATGGAGACTGCAACTGAGAAAGGAGCAGAGGCTGGAGAGTGGTCTGAGCTAGTTCCGCAGAGCTACAACAGTTTTCTCACACTCCAGTGGGACCCAGGTTACTACAGATGCAGATCACCAAATTTCTCTGTACTTCATAGTCAAGAGTTGACATCGCCTGCAGTCCTTATCTCTTGAAGCTGCTGGATCACAGAGTTTCTGTGCTACAGGTTTCTATCTCAACTTGAGATAACTACTGATGTCAAGAGAAATGCATTCAAAGCAGCTAGGTGTTCAGGGAAGTCCTGTAATGCTGAAAATAAAAGTGATTTTTATTTTGTATAACAAACAATTAATTTGCTGTAATTACTGCCACTTTGAATCTTGAACCACAGCCCATTCCAACCTCTTAAGAGCAGGTCTGTAGTCTGTTTTTGGCAAAATTGCAGACAAGTACAGTTCTTTCTCTCTTCCTTCTTGGAGGCAGGACACATAATGAAAGATTCATATCCGAAGTTTCCTCTGATGTGTCTTCTCCCACCCTTACAGTTTGTGACATACCAGCAGTAGGGGAAACAGCTTCCCCGCATGGTCCCCATAGATGACAGACTGTGGACTGACACTGGCCATTAGTGTTAATTTGAGTTTCACTGATCTAAGTAACCTCTCTAATGAAATAAAACAAATGAGAAAGGGCCACTAGTAATTCATGATGCTGCAAGAGATTAAAATAGATAGGTAAGTAAGCCAGGTTAAGTAGCTTACTTTGAAACAAAGGGATTATTTATAAGGTTGTGGTACTCTGTCTTTATTATTTGATCATTCAATATCTTCTACTTCAGAATCCTAAATCCCAGGAGCCTGTTACACTGGATTTTCTAGATGCTGAATTGGAAAATGATATTAAAGTTGAGGTAAGTTTACCTGGTTTCTTAGTACCCCTTTGCTGCTTGTATTTCACTATATAACAGACAAACAATAAATGTTATAGATTTTGAATGAGAATCTATGTCAGTATAAATTTCAATTTTAAATTTGCCAAGATGATGACTTTGTAGAGAGGTAAAGTTATAATGAAACGAATTGAGACACTGTATTATTCATAGGCAATGGCAATGAATTATTTTCTTCTCATTTTGAGACACCATTATTGCTATTTAAATAATTCTTCATTAAGTGTTAATCCATGGGGAAGAGGCTTGTAAAATTTTTCAGAACTGAAGACTTTTTAATAGGATATTAATATATTACCTGCAATATTTTTAAAGTATTTCCCTCTCTCTTACTACTGCAAGCTTATTGCTGTTGTGGGAGAACTGAGAAAGTATTAGCAACAAATTAATTCTTCTATATATTTTTATTTATTAATTTTGTAATACATTCAGAAATCAGAATTTTAAAAAATTCATTGTTAATTTTGTGAAATAAAATGGGGAGGGTTTAAACATTTTAAATTTTTTAACATCTTTTTCACTTTCTTTTAAATTGTTCTTTCAGAATGACACTAATGAGCATTTCGTGGTATCTGTTTATTCTGCCTTAAGTTTCTTTAAATGTCTGCTTCAGAGAAGAATTATTCTCAGACTGGTATAAAAATGTTTGTGAGACTCACTGCTGCTACCAGAATCACACAGATGTTCTGGAAAGCACAAGAAAAAATAAACAATTCTCATCCACACAGAATTCATATTCTCTCTAGTACCCAACATCAAGGGGTTTTATGGGTTGCTATGCAAAGTCTAGCAGGATTGTTGCTTCATAATTCTATTGATTGAGTATATTCAAATATATGGGTAAAGCAACTTCTACTTATAAAAATCTGAAAATTGTAAACTTAACATTTTGTAAGAGCTATGACTTTCATATACATTACTATTTCTGTGTTTTTATTAAATACTTTGGATCACTAAAAAGATTATTCATGTTACATGCAGCGCTAGTTTGGTGTTGGTTTTGGTTTGGTTTTGTTTTGTTTCCTTTTTTTTTCCCGGTGAATAGATTCGGAAAAAAATGATAGATGGAGAAAGTGGAGAAAAAACATTTGAAACTCTGGTCAAGTCCCAAGATGAGGTAAGATAGGAACACAGGCAATTACATTTACAGGAACAAACAAAACCGGAAAAATACTGTGAAATGGTGAAAAGATGTTCATTTTGTAATGTCAGTTTGTATAATTTTTCCCTCTGGACTTGCTAGTTCTACTGGCTTACAGTAAGAGAAACCATGTACTTATGAAAAGAAGAATTGTTTTGTTTCTTGGTTTCTTTGGTGCACCATTAATCAGGCAGTCGTTGATGAGGTCTTGCACTCTGTTGACCAGGAAATGGATCCAGCCTACTTCTGTGTACGAATCCCAAAACAAAGTAATTAATTTGCTTGCAGAGATGTATGAATATGGGTTTGGTAGTTTATATTGTGGTTGAATGGGAAGAAAGTAGCGAGAAGAAAATAACATTTATATGCCATAAATGAAGGCTATCTGGAATAAGGAAATTCATCTTATATTCTGTACTTGTGCTTTCTGAACTGCTTGTTGAGTTCCTTATTTTTTTGTCCAAAATGCTAATTCCTGATAAAGACTGCTACTGGTTTCTCTCTAATAAGACAGACACATTTCCTAGCAATAGGAAGTACAAAAATTTCATATGGAACCTTACATTTATGGTCTCCTTCTCTGTTTTGCTCTGAATATAAACTAGCTTGAAGGTGGCTAATTTAATGACTTAGCAGAAGAATGTGAAGCAAATATAGCATCAAGCACAGACACTAACCTTATAACCTGTAAGCATACTGTAACAATGCTCAGTAGAATTGCTGGGGGCTGTGTAGTTAATTTTTCATGTGTAGTATTAGCTGCCCCCTCCTGTTGGTCTTATATGACTATGATATCTCCAATGATGTTTGTACTTAAATGGCAGAATGTTCCAGTGAAGAGTTCGTCATTCTCACAAGGCACATGCTTCGGAATCTGATTAAGTGAATTGATAAGAAACCAGGCCTTGTAGTTTAGGGGGCTTTTATTCTGTCAAAACCAGCACATTCTTTACTTATATTCCATTCAATGTCTAATAGATGGTTGCAACTTTTAAAACATACTCAGATGTCTTTAGGAGAAGAGGGGAGCAGCCAGAGGTGTCTGGCAAAGCTGACTCCTTCAAGCCATTGCACCCTCCCAGCTCCAGACTACTAGAGCCAGAATAAAACTTCTTCAGACCATGGACCAAGCATTAGCCATGCATCACTTAGGACTTGATAGCTTCATATATTTTCTTATAAAAAGGGCTGATGTGGTCAGTTACTCTGAACTGACAAGTTGCAGTCTTGAGGCTTAAAATTGATGTCCTCTTTGGTTTACTTTTTGGTTTAAGTTTGCATTGCTTTCCTTTTGTATTGCAGCTGGCCCTAACAGTGTCTTGGGAGATGACCTCATACTACAGCATAGAATGGACTTGTAGCAAGCGTGGGTGGGGTGTGCTGGAGTCTCCCAAGGCCTCGGGGGCTTTCAAACTAACAGAGAAGATGCCATAGGAACAAAAGCATTGCCACAGTCAGGCAGCCCAGGGGGATTGAAAACTGAAGGGTCAGGAAAACTTCAATATTATGTGTAGGTTCTTTGGCAGTGATGAGCTGAGGATGAGATGGTCTCAGACAGCTCAGTAGTGAAGTAGGCAAAAGTAAATGGGAGCTGATATGTGAGGATATTTGATCTGCTCGGTTATCTTTGAAGGGAAGTTTCGGTCAACTTGTGTTCAAGCATGTTAACGGTGCTGGTGGCAACAGAATTTAATAAGAGCCCAGTTCTTCTCTTCCTTCCCCCTCACTTCAGGCAATGATTTTCTCTTGCCAGGATACATGCTATGCAACCCATGGCACTGCATGTGATTTGGAGGGATTGCCAACACTAGATTCAAGTGTCTACTTACTCTGAAAATGAAATAATTGTATAGGCACACTATTAAATATAAATAGACTTGGGCAGGAATCTCTTAATCCCCTTTTCACCTTAAATATAAAATATATCCAGGCATTACACATTGATATATGTATCTTTCTTGCTTCTTTTGCTTTTATAGTTTTATTTTTGACTCTTAAATTATTGACACTGTCATGCTGTACTGAAAAGCAGCAGTCAAGTAATGAGGATGTTTGAAATCATAAATGTCAAAAAAACCCACTTCTTTTTCATAACCATAGTCATTTTCAAACTTTTGTTTTACCATAGGGAAAGAAAGAACGTAAACATATACCTATGATGCCTCTCAGTGATGGTTGTGATGTTTCAGTGCAACAGCTGCACAGACTTCATTGCTAGCATACCTACAGTCTCTGATTATAAAATAATAATACCTTGTAGCTGGCATAAACCTGTAGTTTTGAAAGTGGAAAACCAAGTAAAATGATGTCAGCCAGGTGCCTTAAGGACTGAATCTCTGAGGAACAGTGAGACTGTCTCTATCACATTATTATTATTCATGCCAAAACAAAATGAATGGTGAAGCTTATCCTGATGTATTAAGTTATTTAAACATAAACATTTACTTGAATGTGAAATTTTTCACAAATTCAAGACCCTCCTAATCAGATGAAAAACACATGTAAGTTTAGCATGAAGTACCTATACAATCAGAATTGCCTGCCTGTGCCTGTAGAGATACCCAAATTTAAATGCATTTAGGCAGTGATACTATGACCTAAAATGACAGGCACTGGGTGTTTATTATTAAATAAAGAGTTACTTGCAAGGTCTTTTTATAATTGTGGGGTTTTCTTTTCATATTTTGACTGTAAAATGGTCTATAAAGGATATGAAATCTCTTACCAAATTTAAGTCACATAGTAAAAGGTTTCATAACCCTGAATAATGAATTTAAAGGGAAAATGATAGGTCATGTTTGTGTCATTTTATTTAATTTGCATTTCATTAATGTTCAAGAAAAATAATATAGATTATCATCTTGGCTTGTATCATTAATAGTGTGGCTTGCAGGACTAGGAAAGTGATTAGCCCCCTGTAATTTGGCACTGGTGAGGCCACACCACCAATACTGAGTTCAGTTTTGGGCCCCTTACTACAAAAAGGACATTGAGTTGCTAGAGCATATCCAAAGAAGGCCAGTGAATCTGGTGAAGGGTCTAGAGCACAAGTCTTACAAGGAGTGGCTGAGGGAACTGGGGTTGTTTTATCCAGAGGGAATGCCTTCTCACCGTCTACTTGAGAGGAGATTGTAGCAAGGTGTGGGTCAGTCTCTTCTCCCAGGTCACTAGTGATAGGACAAGAGGAAATGGCCTCAAGTTGCTCCATGGGAGGTTTAGATTGGATATTAGGAAAAATTTCTTCACTGAAAGAATGATTAGGCATTGGCACAGGCTCCTCAGGGAAGCAGTAGAGTCACCATCCCTGGAGGTGTTCCAAAAATGTGTAGACGTGGTGCTTCATGACATAGTTTAGTGGCATGGTTGTATTGGGGTGATGGTTGGATGTGATCAAAGAGGTCTTTTCCAACCATAATGATTCTGTGATTCTCTTATTCTATTGCATGAGATATTTGGAAAATGTTTAAGAAAAGGATTTGCATCTCAACCCTTGCTTTTAGCGAAAAAATAGGATTCCAACAGATTTGTACTTGATTTTCCACTGTATTTCTCAAGGTCACGCTTGTTGCAGCCCCAGAGAATAATTTACTTTTTTACCAATATCTCTTTGTAGAGATACATTGATAAAGGAAATAGAACATATACATGGACTGCTGTAAATGGCACTGATTACAGGTAACTCCTTTCTGTTCTCTGACTTCTTTTGGGTAGTTAATGTTCTTTTGTTTATTTTCAATGACATTTTTAGTTTCCCATTTTCTGTGCTGGCTAAGTCAGGACCAGATTGCATTGTCTCCAGGCCTGTAAGTTTTTCTGGATTCCTTTACAGCTTTACAGCTCAGAATTGTTGCCCTGTCTAAGGACCAGAAGCTTGGTCTTTATCCAGCTATTGAGTTTTATCACAGGATATTTCAGTCTGCAGGAAAAAATATTTTTTGTGATAGATATTGAAAATCTTATTTTTCCTCTTTTTTTTTTTATATCACAGTATACTTTGGCTCTTTACTGTACACTTTCTTTTAGATTCCTCCTCTTCATGTTTAATTTGCATTGCCTGCATATTCTTTTTTTAATATGCATATTAAAAAGGAATATGCTGTATTATAGTCTAAAAAAGTGAAATGTTTTGTGTAATTCTTTTTCAATCACAGGCATTGCTTACATCATGACTTTGCTAACTTTCACATCAGATCTTAAGGACAGGAACAGTGCTACTGATTATCTCTGAAATCCACATCTATTTGTGACAAGTTTCAAAAAATTTGCACAGACACTGTTTTGTATCTAAAACTATTTTGTAAATGGCAGCAGGAACAAATTAATTAATGGGTAGAAGAGTATCCTCCCCTTCAATGCAACACTGGCACCTGTATTATTTCAAATGTACTTAACAATGCAGCTTTTTAACATTAGAAAGAATGTAGAAAATCAACATTATCCAAAACAAGGTAAGGTTTACCAGCTCTCAGAAAAGTTAAACTACTTTAGTTCAAAATAGATGGTCAAATTTTTACCAAAACGTTACTTTTATTGTGGTGAATTACAGTAGTCCTCAGCCAAGCAGGTTGCTATTTTGTGTTGTGTTCTGCACAGTCAGTGTACAGTCAATGAGAATGCAAACAATTTGTATGTAAAAAAACTAAAATCCATTCTAACAAGAGAATGAAAATATAGGATATTTTATTCAGCATCCAATTTTTCTGTTGAAGTCCCTCTACCTTCGTAGTCTGTAAGAAAATCTTTTTATCAGACTATGCTATCTAGCAATCAGTAAAAAAATACATTTGATTTACATGTCTTCTTACTGAACTCCCTGGCATGATATACAACAATAAAACCATGGAGTCTCATTGCAGAAAACCTATTAAACATAAAATTACAAATTTTAATTAGCAACTTCTGCTATCAGTAACTGTTAATGACAGGTAAACTGCCACTGTTTTCCCTGGAGGAAAATTACTGAACATTTGGTGATAGCCTTCTACCAATCTCACTTACATTCTGTGTAAATGGCAAATGTATCATTAAAGGTCATCTCATTTATGGCTCAATTGTACAACTTCTTAAATGCTTATTTCTGAGGCTATCCATTAGACACCTTTGCAGTTCTACAGTGATGAAATCAGAGTGTAAAAATGAAGAATGTGATATTTGGGATGATAAGGCCTCTTTAATGATTATCCCTACCTCCTGTTCTTTGCCATTTTAGAACTGAGCTCTTCTACACATGTATTGAATTTAGTTGCAAAAAGAAGCTCTATATATTTTGAACAGAAATAATCTAAAAAAAAATACAGTGTAAATGTTTTGCAAATCTGAAAATGTTATTACATAAAGATGTTCAAAGCTTTTTAGTGGTGACTAAAATATTTCAAGAAATTATTTTGCATCTTGAATGCAGTATAAATTCAAGTTTGCCAGAGACATTTCCTAGTGACTACAAATAGTTTCTTTATTAGTAAAAGGAAAGTGTCATTCTATGACGCATGCAAATCAGTGTAGTATTACGTGCTGGGTTTTGTTATCAGTGATCACTTTCACATGTATTACATTGGGATGCTAAATGTGTTCAAAGAATATGAAAGAAATCATGTATTTTATTATTTACAATTATTTGGAAATTCTTTGCTTATCCATCTACTTGTATCTATTAGGAAGCGTGGGGCTGGTGTGTCCCTATACAACTATTTTGTCTCCTGATGATCCAACTTCCAAACTTGTTAATTGCTTTAACATAGAAACTGAAATTGGAAAACTGTTGCAAATAATGTAATTGCTTTATTTGTGTCATTTCTATTGCAGTTTGGCATTGGTGTTACCATCATACAGCTTTTATTACATTAAAGCAAAAATAGAAGAACCAATAACGCAAGCCAGATGTAAGTACTGTGAAGGTTCCCTGTTTTTGTCTGGTATTGCCAAGTCTCAGGTTCACTTGAAAAAACAATGTTTAAAATTCATAAATCTTGTGGAATTCACTGATGTTATCATGATGTACCCAAAATCTGCAGCAATGATTCTAACCCTTTGTAACATCCAAGGTGCAAGAAATATTCTATAAAGATAGAATATGTGCAGGTACCCCAGTTCCACTGACAATCCCTTCCCCCTTGCTCTGTGCCTGTAGAATCATTGCTTTGTGTATCCTCTGTTGCTGTGGTTTAAAGGGTCTGGATACTATTTGTTTTCATTCAATTACATAAATACTGTCATGTAAACTATAATAGTAAAGCTCTTTTTTTTTGTTGTTTTTATAGAATTTAGAGTATAATGTTTAGCAAATTACCACTGCTGTCTATAGGAATAGATTCATGTGGAAGGGTTGCTCAGTTCAGCTTGCAGCTAGGTTTTTATTTTACACTTTACAAATAGTTTTAGTGGATGTTTGTAATGTATTTTTGAATGAGATTAATTTCAAGCTGTTTACAGACTTTGGAAAGATAATTGGAAATTATGTTTGTGAGTATTTAAATGCTTTTCTTTGTTAAGTGTAACTTAACTGTTATCTAGACAGTAGACAAAATAGAACCCGACACGTCCTTTTAACTTTGCTCAAGTGTTACAATAAACTTGAACAAATATGCATTAAGCAGGAGGTTAGAAATGCACTGTGAATCTCTACAAGACCCATAGATACTACTTGTTTAGCAAAAACTTGGTCAGCACTACCCACCCTCTACAGTCATCTCCTGCATATGGAGTATGTCAAGTTCTTAATAATCAGTGATTTGTTTTGTAACTGTCAAATAGTAAGTAGTTTTAAACCGAGGTTTTAATGAGTGAATATGGTTCTCTTGATGGATAAGGTCACCCATTTTTGCACTTACATCAATATAACCTGCAAAACAGACCCTTGAAATAGCCACAGTATATAGAAGGTACTTGAGAAATAATGGTGAAAGGTGTATTCCGAAGTCTTCAAAGATGTTTGTCTTTTTTCCAGACTACAGCTGTATGTAAATTTAACCTTTGATCTATCTACACACAATATTTTTATTCAAGGGGTATTTGAATAAAATATTGTTTTGTGACCCCTTTTGCTTTACCCTGTTTTTTTCTGTTTCCCTGCTTTCTCTTTCTGATGGATAGTGGGAATCAAAAAGGGCAAGTATATTCTTGTTGCTCAATTTCCTGTGATAAGTGATATTTTTCACTTATATTCTATTCCTAATGGTTATTCTCCTCTGTATTCCTCATCTCAGGATTTTTTCCATGATCATTGGGTACCACAGCAATAGAAAGGGGGGTGAGGGGGAAATTAAAAAAGATGTGAAGTGTTTTCCTGTTTTCATGCACATTTCAGTATATTGCTAATCTCTAATCCTTCTTTGTCTGGTCCTATCAGTATTCAGTGACACCAGCTTTTAAAGCCTTTATTTTCAGTCGCATTGAAATCAATGCTTATATGGAAGAGGTTTCTAAAATTAATTGCAGGAAATACTAGAAGCATTTTCCTTCATGTTCTAGCAGCTTGGTGTCCCAAATATTTATTTGTATCAGATTGCAACTCTAATGAAAACATCTCATATGTTTTCATGTTGTCATGCTAATAAAATATCTTCTCTAAGTTTTTAAATACGATTGTTGCCAAGTCTATATTGCATATAATCAGTAATTTCTTCCTATACTGTCAGATACTGAGAAGTATACAGAATATTAGTAGGAAAGTGTCTCAAAATAAACATTAATTTCTAAATTAATGGATGCATGCAAAAGCTATCAAATATTTTGAGAATAAAAATTATGTCAAAAAGCCCAGTTTACTTACTTGGTGTTCATTCTTCATCTTTCCAGATTCAGAAACACTGAAGCCTGATCATTTTGATGAAACTGGCTATACATTTATAGCACCAAGGTTGGTTAGTTTCCCAGTAATGAGTATTATTTCATCAATAAATAAGCATTTAATCAGATGAATGACATTTACAAAATACTGACTTGACAAGGTTTCATTGTGGTAAAAAAATATTAACTAAAAGAGAAGTTATTAAATTCATGTTTTATAAGATCAGTCTTGTTACTGGAGTGTAAATAGCACATTCAGGCTATGATTCCTATTTATATTAATCAAATAGAGCTATAAAATCTGATACTGATTTTTCAGTGGAAATCTTATTAAATCTGTTCATTTCTTGTGGTTGTGACTTAAAGTTTTCTATCTTTGTACCTTAGCTTCTAATTTATTTATTTTATAAAAAAATTTTAATTTTTATTAAAATAATATTTTATAGGTACCACAATACTCACCTCAAGATGTTTTCCAACTTCAAGTGCTTCAAATGTCTCTATCACTTCAGCTCGAATTAATTTTTTGTTCATTGAACATAAAAATGATTGAGTCATTGAAATTTGATTAAGTTCATTAGTTCCCTATTTTTTTCATGTGAAACTGTTTCCTATGTTTAGGTGAAACTTTCTGTGATCTAGTTTATGCCCATTTGCCCCTTGTTTTATCACTGGGCACCACTGAAATTGTGTAGTCCTTGTTGCCCTTATAAATGTATATTTGCAAGGGGAATATAGTGTGATAAATGGTTCTTAAAAATTAAGTTTCTTTAAAAATTATGATAAATAAAGGAAATGCTGTAACATCAAGATCAATTAAGATTTACTGCATTTCTTATCAATTTCTGTATCCTTTTACATTTTTATGAATATATTGATTTCAGTGAACAGATTGTGTGTAAAACAGTCTTCTACCTTCAAATGTATTTGCAGCTCAACTCTTTAATTGAATTTTTCTGAAGGATTCAACTTATCGATAATCAATTGTACTAGTTAGCAGTTTCCAACAAGTATCTACTTGTTGGGTTGATCTACATCAACAAAGCCTGTTTGATATAGAGCTCTATTTATATGTGAATGTTGGTATAGTAAGGCAAATTCTGCCTGTAGTCTTTCAGGATTGTGACAGAGTAAGTAAATGGTAGTAAGATAGCTTATTTATATGAAATACTTGAACAGACTTCTTTTGTTCATAAAATTAGCTTAATATAAAAAGTGCATTTTAAAAAAGAGCTTCCTGCTTTACTGCCAAATCCTCTCTGCATTTTAATTGAAATTGTTTAATGCCACTCTCCATCTAATATTTGCCTTCAAAATGCCCAGTGACTTTTATCATGCATGCTTGCATTCAGATCAATGCCCAATGATCTATTCCTTCATTTTATCACATTACAGAAACGACAGTAGTTCAATGTTTATCTTTTTTGCATATGTCAAAACGAAGAGTGTTTATATGATTGTGTGGTTTGTACCTTATTAAAATTGACTTTTAAGACTTCTCAGAGGATAGGATATTATCCCATAAACCCAACCATAGCTGAGCATGAAGTGACTATATTTTAATCAGCAGTGTGTGTACTTTCCATTACAGGCCAGCAGCAGTCTAAGTTCATTGGGCATTTTTTTATTCAGCTTACAGACTCTACGACCTCCTAAATTCATGGCCTACACTAGTCCTGAATGCTTTTTCTGGGGATCTGTGCCCTATGTCATCCATAGATTTTTCTTACAATTCAGATATAGGCAGACAATTAAGCACTTTTATTTTCTGTAGATGCCTGAAACAGTAAATACGTTCAACATTCCATATTGACCACGGTAGTCAGTTGAAGTAGTAGTGCCAGCCACCTCTTTGTAGTTGCACAGTCAGGCTTGGACTTTAAAATTGCTGAGCCATATTTGTCTGCTTTCATAGCAAAGGAGATAAATCTGAGAAGACTGATGTTTTGCTGTTTTTCAGAGAATACTGTAATGATGTAAAAAAATCAGAAAACAACACTGAATTTCTATTAAATTTCAATGAATTTATTGACAGAAATACTCCAAGCAGTCCATCATGTAAGTATTATTCTCACTTCACTGATTTTTTTCTTAGATAAATACTTACTCAAAAATGTGAATTAGTCAAATGGGCAGCTTTCATGCCCAAATCATGTGAATTTTGGTTTTATCTTCACTATATTTTTTAGTAGAAATACATCTAGTGTTGAGATTTTCTGCCCACAGTACAGCCTGTAAAAGTTTTCAGTTTTCTAGGTTTATTTAAGAAAGTTTCCAGGACATTATGCATCCAGTATTTAAATGATTTAAATATATTTATATTGTAAATGAGTTATTTCCATTTTTGTAGCATGTAAGGATAAGTATAACTAAGAATTAAATGTTGTTTCATTGCATTACCTGAGATAAAAAAGGTTTGAATGAAAATATGTTTTAAAAATACATTAATTTCTAAATTTAATATAGGGGACATGCAATGCTGGGACCTGTATCCTTATCACCTTATTTATTGTATGGCTAATAGAATTAGCCCATTTTTTTTGTGGCTGTAGCATCTTGACAACTCAGAATTTCATTTTAGCCATTTAAAGAAACTCCTTGTCATATGGTTTAAGATGAGTGTCTTAACTCTTTTAATAGGTAACATTGATATGGTCATTAGAGTTTTGATGGATGCAGGGTTTACAAGTGAACTTGCCCAAAATTATTGGAGTAAACTCTCTCTGTAAGTATTCTTTTCATCGACTCTGATTTTTTGGATGTATCTCAAAGTTTGATAATAAAATAATATGCATCTGTATGTATATATGCATATACACAGTTAATGTTTACACAGGATAGATATTTAATTTATGGCTATGCACTTCAATGGCAGCCCTTGACAAAGGAACTTGTGAAATTTCAGTGTTTTCATTTTAAATCTTATTTTTGTTTACAGTGATGGAGTTGTTGCACAATTTGTTGTTACAGATGGTGGAATTACTAGAGTATTCCCAAAAAGGTAACAATTGTATAATATGATAATTTTGAAAACTGAAAGTTTAGAAATTAAGTAATGGATGTATTGAATGAAAAACAACTTCCCCCACATTCTAATCTGTACTGATAACTATGAAATAAATGGAATGTCTTGGTTTTCCCTGATTACATGTGTCACTGCTTGAAACTGATCTGTAACAATATTTCTATAACAGATCCTTGTAATTCAGGTATCTAATTAGTGTAGAGTAGCAGTAAAAGCAGTGCCCTTGTATTAGTAGTGGGGCCATGCTAATCCCTAATTACTCCTAAACACTTGTTTCTTTGGCAGGCTGGCAGGCTACAAATACTGTAAAGCAGTAGGTATTATTTTATTTTATTTTTTTTAGACTAATTAGAGCAGACCAAATGGTCCAGGCACTTGAAGAGATAAAAATGTATCATTACCAGAGGGCAAAAAGCGAACGTGAAAGTGCTCATATAACAAACCAGACATCCCCATAACTGACTGGGAATAGTGAAGGCACTAGTTCAGATATAGTGGTAAATGGCAAATGTATCTACTTTCTTAGATTATTCTGTGTTTCCCCAAAATTGGAGAATGACCTTTACTCCCCAAATCAGGTTTATTTTCTGTTGGTCTTATGAATGATGTAAAATCTTTTGCAATGATTTCTGAAGATATAGCATGTGCTAGGAAGGTTTGTTTATTTTTTGTTGTAAGTAGTATTGCTGTTCTATTTTTCTCAACATATATCAAATGATAAGACAAGATCCATGGTATTCCAAGAATATAATTTTCTTTTTTTTTAATATCCCAAAGGATTTTTTTAATAAGTACACCTGCAGTTAACCAGTGAAAGCTGACTAAGTCTGAGGACTATATGAATGAATCTCACATTATTTCCAACTGAATAATAAAAACATAAAAAGCATAAACCATAAAAACCATAACCCAAAACCTTGCAGCATAGCTTTAATGAGATTCTGACTGTCTTTTTTCATCACTATTTTATTGTGATTAGGGCAGGAGAAGATTGGTTGGAAAATGCTGAAACTTATGAAGTCAGCTTCTATAAACGAAGTTTAGATAATGACAACTATATTTTCACAGCTCCATACTACAACAGTAAGTCATCACTGTTTTGAAATGTCAGAGCTAACTATTCCAATATAAGTGTACTTGTAGACGTTTCACATGCCAGTTAAGGTCACTGACAAAGGATGCAAAGAGGACACTTTATGAGGAAAACCATCTTGGGATGTCACCCATTATTAAGGACAAGGTAATTAGAAGGACACTAAACAGGGGACATAATGATTTGTTATTGATTCTGGTGGCCCTGTATGCTCAGAATTAGCAATGCTGAAAACATACAGAGTGATGGTGTTCATTTATTATACTCAAACACTGTTTTACAGAGATGCTTTGGCACAAATATTTTAAAAGGAAGTGAGAAAAGTTGCACTTGGGGACAATAACAATATCTAGTGATACCTACTTACCTGAGCTAGGTTCTGTATACTTTCTCAGCACCAAACTTAACAAGAATCCAGAGTCCACAACTATGTCCACTGCATCTGTGCTTTTGAATGTTATTTCAAATTGTTGTTATTCACCAAAGCCAATTTGTCTGAAGAACTGTGATATTTGAAACCTATGTATGCACAATAGTAAGTGCTTATTACTGATGTGAGCAGCATTAACCTTGCCATGCTTATCTAAAAGCAGACACTATCAGCATCAGTAATGACATATGCCTTTCTTAAACATAAGGGCTGTTTTATTAGTATTATTTCATACTTATTTATTGCATCTTTTCTTAATAAAACATTAACAAGGTAATTAATTAAATTCCCTGAGGCCTCTGTTGTTCCTCAAAGAGCTTCAGGGAACGTGCTTTTAACTTGCTTTTCATACTAAGCACTGTTGAAAACAGGCTGAAGTCTGTCAGAGCAGTAATTGTTGGTTAGTGAGTGGTGTCAGTGTACCCTGCATTGAAAAATACACAGACGACAGCAGGATAAAATCTTTGGCTCTGATCCTGGTTTTAGCAGAGCTGCTCACATGTGTAAAGCTATTCAAGGCTCTGTTTGCAGAAAAAAAAAAAAAAAACAAAAAAAAACCCCAAAACCAAAGCCCACAGTAACTTTATGAAGCAGTGAACCATGCACAAAAAGTGAATGAAGAAAAATAAACAGAAGTATTCCTCCTAGTCATCCAGATATTAGTGACCTGAGCTATGATAGGTGATAAATGTGTAGTACAAATGGGTCAGTGCATTTGATTTAGGGTTGTTTTGACTCATTCTGGGTATTTGAATAATTGTTAATCTCAGTTTCAGGAGGAGAGACTTTTATGTCACCCTAACTTTTTTTTTTCTTTCCCCTTCCATACTCTCAGAAAGTGGTGCCAATAGCTATGAAACAGGTATTATGGTAAGCAAGGCTGTGGAAATAGCAATTAATGGGAAGCTTCTGAAACCAGCAGGTAAGATAGAATGTTATTGAAACTCTAAACACATTAGTTATTTGGTTGTTGCTCAACAGTGAATTAGAAATTTAATTGAGATTTCAAAGGAACTTCACTTTATATAGCATTCTTTTATCTGAGACTGTTTTAACATTGCTAGTGGGAGTCAAGCCAAAGATCTGGTTGTATTTGAGTAAGATCTCTTAATTTATTAGTCTCAAGAAGGATGTTGGTGGTCAGGCAACTGAGCAAATCTCATATTTTATCCTTTTCCAGTTTACTAATTTAGATGTTATAAGATTCTGAAGTTACCTCTTTTTTATTATTTTCATTTTATTAAAAAAGACTTTCATGTATTTCTGTTAGTTGTTGGAATAAAAATTGATGCAACCAGATGGATGGAAAATTTCACAAAAACCACAATCAAGAGCCTGGTAAGCAATTGACCAAGTGTTTTTTGAACTTTATTTGCATTTCTCGAAGTTTCAAATGCAAATAGGTCTAATAGTTCTTGTGCCAAAGTCACACTGATGAGTACTTGCCAAGTAGTCATCCAAATGCACAAAATAAATCTATGTTGAAAGAGACTGTATTTTGTATGTGTCTTGCTTTCATAATTATAGAACATGGTTAAAGACAATGAAATATTACATATTGCAATCAGTAGGCTCCCTACTAAGATTATGCTGTAGCAATGAATAAAATCTGTAGAAGTATTGGTGAATCTATTTTTATTTAATGTGGAGGATGGGTAAGCACTGAACAGTCAGGTTTTATATTGCAACCAACATCACAGTATTTTATCAGAGCTTAATGAAGTAGGTGTCTTTCATTCCTTACATCTAATGCTTAGGTGTAAATGGAAAGGAGAAAAGGCTAAATGGAAAGAAGAACTAAGGAATTAAGAGTACCTTGGGAAAGGAGAGGCACAAAATGAAGGCAATTATGGAACAATTGGGGCAATGTTGCTTGATTGGTTGTATATCAAGGGAATCGATAACAGTGTCTGGATGTGGTAGGTATTAGAGTGGTAGTTCAATGGGTAGGCAAATGCATTGCCTAAATGTCACAACAGTTAAGGACAAGATTACTGAAAATAAGAAAGAAAGGAATATCTGAGAATTAATTTGAGATGAATGACTGGTAGTTATTTTGCTCAGGACATAACACAAGGAGACAGTGTTGTGTGTATAAATATACTTGTTGCAAGAAAAAAAGAAAAACATGTTAGGAATCAAAGCCATAAAAGCTAACTGGAGCTGGTAGGCTTCCTTCATCACATGGGATTCCAATACTTTGAGACTCTTGGAGCTTTTCACAGTCGAAAAAGATACCTGGCATCATATTTTCTAGGGTTTTTTTCCATACCCTAAACCCATGGAAATGTATGTTCTTTCTCTTTTACCTTATACTCATGAGACTGCAACCCTGAAAAGTCCTCCAACCTATTTCTAATATATTGAGCATACTTAGAAAAGGAGATGTATCAGAGACTTTGTGAAAGACAGTAGAGATTGTGCTGTTGATAATTAGTGAATACAGGTCATTCACAGAGATATTTGCCATAGACAAAACATTCAAAATTAATTTAAATTAATATAGAGGTGTTGAAAATCAAATCACTTGTTCTTGTCTCAATACCACTACAAAATACGATTTCTTTTGAAACATTTTTGTGAAGATTACTGTACTTCTGTTTTTTAGTGCAACAGTGAAATCTGTGGCTGTGAGAGAAACAGTATGGTAAGAATATGTTCAGTTTATGAATATCTGTCAGATTATGAAAATTCACTCATTCTCTCTAGAATTATCTAAGACAATTCTGTCAGTATTTGAGAGTTAATTTTGCAGAAAATAGGACTTAGTCATTTGTGTCTTGAGAAAGATGAAGATTATGAGGGGAGGGGGCCAAAGAGGGTATAAAAGTCAGGTGAAGTGGTTGTTGCAAGAATCATTGTAAGGAGGGTATAAGAACTAGAGGGAAGTTAAAAAATAGAGTAAGAGCCATAGAGAATTATGTGAACTAATATATGAGAAAAATCTAACAGTGATTTTCAAAGCAAGAGGTGAATCCTGAGGAAAGGTAATCATTAAAAAAAAAAAAGCTGAGAAAAAGAACACTAGAAGTACCTTAGAAAAAGGTAAATGCAGACTGAAAATCACCAGAGTATGTGATGTGCCCCTTCAACAGTCATTAGTCATCATCCTCTCCTCTGTTCTCAGCCCATTCAGGATCCAGGAATCTCATAGCTCTGCTAGCACTCAGGAGAGCACAGCTTCAAGGGCTATATCACAGTATCAGATTCTGCCATGTGCTTAAAAGCTTTCTCTGCTTAGGTTTTCTGTGAGTTCTTTTGTGGAGTGTGAACATCATTAAATGAAAGAGTTACAGCAAAAAGGGTACTCTGGGTGGTTATCTATTTGACTTCACCGCTATCTCTCCAATCTCTGACTGCAAGGATCTTTCACAAAGTGTAAAGCATAGGAACTAGTGGGCTTCCCACTTCTGCACCTGACACCTGGAAGAAACCCACTACAGTCCTTGGCAAGTGAAAATAATCGTGACTAGTATGCTGAGAGTCTGCACTTAAGATTTTTACCATTAAAAGCTGCAAATGCAAAGGGACTTTAAGCATGGCTGAAGCACATCAGAAGTTGTAGTCCCTTATTATGAGTTAAGGTTCAATTAGAATCAGGTTTAATAAGGATATAGCACTCTTAGAGCTAAAAAAAAGTATTGAGCAAGTAAGAATTTACAAAACAACTTGTTTGAAACTAAGCCACAAATAACCCTTTGATCTGTACAAACTTTTATAATACTGATAATGCTACTTATTATAACTCAGTATTGGCCCCTTGGCTATGGGGTTGCGATTTAGTCTGAGCCACAGAGATTAGAAGATACTTCTGAAATGTTGAATAAAAAATAGTTTCTTACAGAGTGTTCTCTTCACAAATCCTTTCTGCAAAACATGTTTTACTTTCTTACAATAGCATGTGGACTGTGTTATCCTTGATGATGGTGGATTTCTTTTGATGTCAAATCGGGATGAATATACACAACAGGTAAGTATATTTTTAAGGACAGAACATGAAAAGCAATAGAAGTTTTAAGAGAAAACAAGATCATTTCACTCTGAGGTTACTCTGAGAGTAACATTTCTGAATCACTAAAATTTTTCTGTATCAGAAATTCCAGTTATTTTGTTAGTCTTTTTCACAGTCTTATTTGCAGTTTTAAGATGTCATACTTCCTCCAAGTTGCATTCTTTGTGCTCTGCCCTTTAGCCGGTAGGCTACTGGTGATGAGGACAAGTAGTATGACATCCACACATTGTCTTTTTCACATTCGTTTTGCTTTTCCCTAAGCAGTGTGATCTTATTGATAGTGCATTTAACAGTTAATGTCTAACTGGAGTTACCCAACTCTCTTTTGGGAAATAAATAAACAAAGAAAACTTAAGCAGCAAAACCATATGAGTTGTGTAGTGGAAAAAAATAATGTGTGTGTATGTGTGAGAGAAAATCAGAACTGTTCACATTTTAATGAGGAAATACTTGGAAATACTGTAACTTATCTCTATATACTCCCCCTCATCAGATTGGAAGATTCTTTGGTGAAATTGATCCTGGCCTGATGCGAAACCTGATTAACATGTCCCTGTATGCCTTTAACAAGTCGTATGACTATCAATCAGTCTGTGATCCTGAAGAAGAACCAAAGCAAGGAGCTGGACTTCGTTCTGCTTATGTGGTCAGTAGTCCCTCGTGCAGTGACTTACATTCCTTAAAAGTCTGCAAGTGTTTGTATAAATAACATAATCTCTGTTGTTTATTTCCCAGCCTACGATAACAGATATTTTGCATCTAGGATGGTGGGCTTCTGCAGCTGCCTGGTAAGTACAGTCACATCACTAGAAACAGAGAACTAAAGATACATTTAGGAGCTTTCTTTTCTTTTGTCTTTGGTTCATTATTCATTATTGTTCATTATCAACAATAGCCAAAGAAGAAATAATTTTATCTATTTCAGAGTCACATACATAGACACCCCTATCAGCTACTTCCTCCAGCACCATATTGGTGCTGGGACTGATGCTATACTTTTGCATTGTTGTGAATTGCACCCTTGGAGATCATTCCTTTTTGTAAAGTTTTATGATATTTTTATTTTTATAATAATTATCAAGCTGTAACAAATTACCTATTTTATGAGGCTAAAAATTAATATATAGCAGCTGAACAAATATGTAGTGATTTTCTCACAGAGAGCACTATGAAGGTTCTATATTGGTTTTTATTGTTGGTTACATTTTGTTACCAGCAACAGCAAAAGTCTCAAGTTTTCTTGGACAACAGCAAACCTCAAAAAATGGAGATGGGCAATAATCCAGAAGAGAAACTTGAAATTTTCACAGAGAAACTTTGGTTTATCAGTGATCAAATCAGACTCCCTGGTCTGGACTCAATTTAGACCTGAGGTTTATTTTGTATGATGTTTAACTTGAAAGCACCACATGAAAGTACTTTCTATGTATGTGTTTTTAATGGAATCTAGGTCAGAAGCAGAGAGAGAAGGCCATTAAGAAAGCAGAGTGAAAAGGGCTGAAAAGAATGGATTCAGTGAGGCACCTGCCAAAAGCAAATGCAAAGAAATAAGAGAAACCAGATATTATTAAATAAAAGTATATTGTTTCAGGCAACAATGTGGGATAAAGATGTGAGTGATGATTTTCAATATTTATATGGGATACATCAGCATTTAGTTAGCAGAGTATGTATCATTGCTCCTTCATGCTTTTTTAACTCAGAATTCACAGTTTTCTCAGGCTGCCTTTTTCACTCAGTTCCCTGTAAATTCTGTGGTAAGCCCTTATGAAGGATTACTATTTTCTGTCAGCAAATTGCAACACTGTTGAATGCCATCAGGTCTCTTCTCATCTGTAACATATGATGTGCTGTCTATCTGATGATTCAAGGCACATAGCTTTGGATGTGAACCCAGAGCTCCTTCAGGGATTGCCTCCACTGGAGGGGTGACAGGCAGATACACTTTCTTTTCACATAGATCATGCTGGATAAGGAGAAAAGGAAAAAAATCTTACAGGTTGACTTAAGTTATACAGTCCTTTCTTTCAGCAGAACAGCTGTTAGAATAAGATGAGATCGCTTCATATTAGTAGGTAGAAGCATGACAGAAAACTGCAGCTTAGGAGGGTTTAAGCAGAAGCGGGGAGCCAAGGAATGCAATGGTAGCAAAGCCTGCTTTGACAGGTTGATAGAGAAGGGGGATGTGTATGTGGCAAGCTGGTACTTGCTTCAAGTAAACAAAATAGGAAAAATATGATCATGAGTGAAAAAAAATAAATTTAAATAAATGGAGCTCTTTAAGTCTTAAGTGTTTTGGCAACATCTAGGAGAAAAATGCGTTCCATACCTCAAGAGCAGGAATAGAGATGATTAAAAGTCAACTGAAACAGTAATACTGCTATTGTAATATTCCAATGTTGGTCCCTTTCTCAGTAATTTAGGGAATCTTAATCAGTATAAAGTATCTAATTCAGGAGCACCTTCCCTGAATGAGTTCAAATGGTTGGTATAAGTGTTAGAGGAGCACCAACATGCTTCTTTCACCTCCTGCAGAGGTGTAAGAGGAGGACCTGGATGGCATGATAACATTTCTGTTACATGACTTACAGGCGCAAATGATAGGAAATCTCAACAGTAGAATACAAGATTAGTGTGAAAGAAGACCTGGGAGAAAGTGTGAAAAGAAAAACAGAATCAGTTTTAAATAAATACAGCTTTAATAACTGGCAAAAGCATAATAAGCTGTGATGATTTTGTTATTAATAACTCTTACTTGAGTAGTTTTTAAGGATCCATTAAAATACAAAGAAGGCAAAGAGCCTTTGACACATATATTTTCCTCCTGTATTCAGGTCTATCTTACAGCAGCTGTTCTTGAGCTTGACTTTTCCACGCTTCCTTGAAGCAGGTAAGTCAAGAGAATGTTAAAGAATAAATTTTGGGTGAAGTAAAAGTTAAGAATCTAGGCTGGGGACCATATTTGGATCTCCCCATTGCATCTGTGACTTTAAAATATCATTGTTTATTTATTTATGTTCTTCTTTCTGTCAGCTGATATGGAAGATGATGATTTCAGTGCTGCCCTGCCTAAAACAAGCTGTATCACAGAGCAAACTCAGTATTTCTTTGAAAATGATGATAAATCTTTTGGTGGGATTGTAGACTGTATAAACTGTTCCAGGTAAAATTTCTTCAATATAAATAATAACTTTTAGATATGCATTTATTTTACACAAGATAATTACACTATTACAAGAAGAAAGAATGTATTTTGGCTTAATTACACAAAACCTACTAAGCAAGAGAGAGAAGTATATAGGCACTTACATGATAAAATGCACTCTGTTTAGAATGAATTTCATTTGTAATAATTAAAGAATCATAGAAATATTTTAGTCTAATTTTTGTTTTATAGTCTTTGCATGCTCCATGAAAATTCACTTTCTGACTCTCTTATAATTTGGGGTTTTTTAATTTATGATGTGAACTTAAAGATGTTCTGCAATATTCAGAAGGAAATTATTTTCTTTAATCTGGTTATGTGATGGAATTTTTGATGGCCAAGAAGATTGTGCAACTTATCTTCAAATTTACCTTCTAGTCAATAATGCTCATGATTTAAGAGTTGTGGGTCTTATTGAGCAAACCATACTGTTTCGTTTTGTGATTAAAATAATTACTTCTCAGGCCCCATGTGCCTAGTCAAAATGATGTTTCATGTTATGTTAAAAAAAATGTGGATACTTGAGAACCGTAGCAACTTGGACCTAGTTCTATATTACATACAAAAGCATGCTGGGCTGAAAGTTTGCATATATTAAGAGTTTCTGAAAATCTTAGAAATTAAAATTTACAGTCAGATTTTGAACTACTTGAAGGCAGTATTTGAAGTCAGGAAAGAGAGACAGGATATTGGAGAATGGTGAATACAGCCGAAACACGCAGACATTTTTTGCTGTCTTCCTCCTCTGTGTTTTTAGTGTGGGGGGGGGTGGTTTGTAAGGTTTTCTGTTTGGGTTTTGTTTTTTTATAGTCTGGAGAGTTTTCAGAAGTGTTCTTCAGTTTCCTGAAAGCCTATAGAGGTTATGTTAATGTTACAAAAATACTGCCACAGTGTGGGAATTAATATGAAAGGACAGTTTAAGCTGTTTAAAACAGCAGCTGGTAATCACAACATCAGTTATTTAATTAACAAGTATTTTGTCCTCTTATTGTACCCAGTCAGTGGCACAAACTCAGCATCTATGAAATTTCAAAAATAATGCAATGAATTCACACCTAAGTAATAAAACTCTACTTGTATAGAGTCATAACCATCTATCTGAAAATATTTATTAATTTCTATATGTATAAAGTTGTACTTAGAATCCACTAAAAGCACATAAACTGTTAGATTGTTCTGAATTTACCTCTCTTTGAGAGTAAAATATATTTTGTTAATGACTAAGATATACTAGGATTTTTTTCTCTGCTTTTTTGAAGGTCTGTCTGCCTTTCCAGTAAATTTCAATTATACATGAAAATTACCCTTGAACAATCGACAGATATCCTTACCTTTAATATCTAAGGCATACATTATCTGTAATACAAAGGTATAATGCTGCCTATTCAACTATTCATAAATTGAAAATGACCCTGCTAACTTAAAAGGCCTTTTGTAAAATTATATATACATAAAATACAGCAAATACACATCTAATACACGGCATACTTACCTTAAAACTCTTTATCACCCTTCTTACAGACAGGTTTATGTGTTTGGGTTTTTTTGTTTGTGTTTGTGGTTGGGCTTTCCTCAGTGTTCTCAGGGGAAGAATTGATGCTGAACTGATTTTATTTCTCAGTACAGCTTCTGTAGCAGTACAGAGATAGCTATTAACTCGATTAAAGTCATGTTATATTCTTTTCCTAGTTTTCCACTAATAAGTATAGTTGAAAGAGGGAACCATGGAAATGTCAAAAAGATTACAAAATTTGTTATAAATGTTTCTTGCTGTTCATTAATGGAAAAGATAAACAGTAACATGCAGGGAGAATCTGTGAAGTTGGATTACTTTTGTTGCAACACTGTGTGTCCTTCCTTGCTTCATTTAAACATAGGTTTTTCTTGGCTATTTTTCCAGACTTTATCATGCAGAGAAGATTTCAAACACCAATCTAGTATTCATTATTAGTGACAGCCAACTTCTGTGCCGCTCCTGTGACCCAAAGCCACTGATGCAAGCAGAGAAGCCGGGTATCCTTTAAAATCACATTATTTAGTAGTGTGGATTGATTTTTGGCTATGATATACTGAAATATATGTGGAAAAAATGGCCTATTTATGTACATATTAGTTGCATGATTACCACTGGAGTACTTGAAGCTGCAGATATTTGTGCATGATATCACAGAGGCCACAGATGCTGAGGTAAAGAGGAGAGCTGTTATTTGTAAGTACATAAACAAAATGGGCTTAGAGGAACCTCATGAAGTGTCCAAAAGGCAGATGCAAAGTCTTGGATCCAGGACAGAATAATGACATGCAGCTGGACAGGCTGGGGCAGAGTGACTAGAAACAGCCTTGCAGAAAAGGACTTGAAGATCGTGATTGACAAGAAGTTGAACATCACTTGGCACTATGACTTGCAATAAATAAGAGTCAGACATGGCCTGGGCTGTTACCAAGATTGTAGTCAGAACTGATCCATTCCATCTCTTTAGCACTGAAGAGATCCCATCTGGAGTGCCGTGTACAATTTGGGGCTCCCCAGTACCACAATGACATACTTGAAGAAGGCAAATGATGGGCCACCAAGGTGTTTAGCATCTGGAGCACAGGGCAGTCCTGGGTTTGTTTAGCCTTTAGAAAAGACAAGGACATGTCTGTTTGAAAAATAATTGGAATAAAGGGAAACACAAAGATAAGGGTGTTTGATCATGAAAAGTTAGGATGCTGCACTGATCCCTGGAGCTCTGAGGTGAAGTGACAGAGGCAGTTTAGTGTGTGCTCAGTGTCAATGAGAGCTGCTTACTTTTTGTGGAAGCTGCTTTAACCATCAAAGGTTAGAGTATATCCAGCTGCTAACATAAAATTTCTTCAGAGCTGGCTGGAGACATAGGTGGCATACATGCTAAGTAGAAGTTAAAGCAACTAAGATAAGTAAAGTTTTGGTGCTCAATTTTTTTTAAAACACTCTAGCATAGCTTTACTGTGTGTGTTACCAACTGGAGTAATAATAGCTTAACATACTGAACAGTGGTATAAGCAAGTTCAACAGAAGATGGTTTTGCAGCTTACCATATCCATGTCTTTCAAGTATTCTGGACTGACTCCTGTCTCTTGTTAGCCTGTGGCAAATGTGAAATGTAGTATTTACACATAAATATCAGCAATCAGAGATTTCAGAGTTGTAAGATGAAGCCTCATGTTTACAGTTAGGTAAATAATAGTATGTCACTGCTCCCATTTCTACCTTGCTGTTCTACTGTCTGTTTGGACAGCATTTTGTCTATCTCCTGTCATCATTGAAATGCTAATGAATCTGATTAAGTTTTCTGTAATTTATTATCAAACTCTACAGTGGGGTGATCTTGTTTATGATACTTGGGGTAATATAAGTATACATATAATAAAAGCAGTAATTCTTATAGACCTTCAGTGTAATTTTCAGCCTGTATATAATGATACTTTTCCAAACAGGCTTCCTTACCTTTACTGCGTATCTTCATTTTAGCAGAGTAACATATGTTACTCAGTGGTAACATATGCTGTAACCATTCAGCACCATTGAAAGCTTACTGCTTTATCAAATATTTTCTGTAACATTTATGCAATAGTAATAAAAGCAATACAGAAAATCTTAACTGTCTACAGTTCTGGAAGTACTAGTTCTAAAAAGTCATACAGGATGTTTATTTTCTTGATTAAAGCAGTATAAAAAATGTATTTGATTTTGATTTATCTGGAGAGTTGGGTTGATTTTCTTTAATTTAAATAAGGAGCTGTGGCTATTGATGTTTATTTCGGTACTATCTGAATTAGCATGAAAGTTCTCCCACCCAAAGAAAAACCAGAATATTTATCCTGCTAATGGATGATGCATGAAAAACAGTCATGCTCCTTAACCAGAGAAACAGATGAAGGGCCAAATCCCTGTGAAATGGTCAAACAACCTAGATACAGAAAAGGTCCTGATGTCTGTTTTGATGAATCCAAGCAGGTAAAATTTAACTTGTAAGACTTTCAGACTATCTTTAATAACAACTGTACAGCTGTTTTAGAAGAGCAGTGAAAACTGTTTAAATGTAGCTTGGTGCCTGGTAACCTATCACTAAACATACTGTTCACTCTAGTCCATAGCCACTCTATTTCAAGTATCCCATGTTTAACATAAAATTAACAGCTGCTTTCTTATCTGCCTTTCCTATAACCATTGTACTTTCACACATGATTCCCACTAAAAACAGAAAAAAAGTCATCAGCAGTGATGATCTCTGAATATTGCTATGAAATTCAGTTGTTCTTTGGCTTTCACAAAGAGATGATAATCCTGGCTTAGAAGTAGTATTTTTATTAGTGTTGTCAAACAATATTTACAGTGGTGTTAAATGATTAAAAACATATCTGGTTTAGGATCTTGTTCCTCTTAGAAATTCCACAAATGTGTATTGACCATAGGTCATATTCTTAACAGGTATAAAAGTTAATTTCTTTACTGAAATCAGCAAAACTATGCTGTTTAGTACTCCCTGTATTGTGTGCACACTATTACAGTTACAGTGGTACAAAACTGTGTCACAGTTTTGAAGGATAAAAATTATAACTGTGCCACATATCTAAATTATTTTGAATATATTTTCTGTCTTGCCACTTCAAATACTGTATGAAAGATAACATCCTGAATTCAGATTGTTCTGAATAAATTTCAAAACAAAAAGTACCTGCCGTTATATAGAATGAATGTTTCTAAAGGGCATTTGCAATACCTCTTCCCTTTTCTGCTAAGGAAAGATTGTCTGAAACTAGTGCAGTTGGTTGACTATAACTGCTGTATACTAAATTTTATTCCAGTGTATTCTCTGGTTTCTCATTAATGAGACACAATTACTGAGATGTTAGTAGTGTTAAAAAAGTCCAGTCAGTCAATATTCAATGCATTTTTCTAGTAACCAAATTTTATTTTAAAAAGGAAATAATTTTGCAGGCCAACAAAAGTTAAAGTTGAAAAATCATCCAGAAGCTATTTGGCCATTGCAAATATTCCAAATCCTCCTTATACTATTGTGTGTGAAATTACAACTCTTGCTCACTAGCTTGATGTGCTGATCAGTGTGTAAGTCATGTGTTTTGTAACAGTGGACTGTTTTGGTTAAGTTTATTTGCAAAATTTGCTGTGAATCTCTTGCTCTTGGGTGGATGCTTTCACATTAACTCTGCTAACTGCCAGCAATCTGCATGATATCTCATCTTGTATGTCTTTTTTTCTGTGTTTTCTTTCCTTTCCTCTACTTGCTACTTTGCCCGTTATTAATAGGATCAGCCTATATGCACAACGAGTCGTGCCTCTGCCATGACGTCTGCTCCTATCTTCATTTTTCTGCAAGTTTTCATGTGGTGTGGATGGTCAGTTACTTTCTCTAATTTTTTTGTTTTGTTCTGGGCTTAAAAAATTAGCAGACTTTTTTACTTACTAAGCATAGAAAAGAAAACAGAATGAAATGAGTCCCAAAAGGAACAATCTGGAGCAAATTACTATTGCAATATTAAGGGAAATTAAATATGAAAAAGCCCTGTCTGGAGCCTTATAAATCAAAATTACAGAACAGAAAGGCCTCTCCCATAGCAAATACAGACACAGGAACCTGTTGGGTTTATATGGTCAGCTCTTAGAGATTGCACATGTACCAGCTGAGTCAGTGTCGTTCCTTTCAAAACGTTTTTCCCTTGTGCCTGTTAAAACGAAATAGAAGAAGAAAGCTTTCTTCACAGAGACAAGAAAAAGTGCAAAGTCCTTAGAAGAGACTATAGTATCCATGAAAATAAAGATGTAGCTGGGATAGCAGGAATGGTGCTCTGTGTAAGAGTAAGTGTTGCTATTGAGAAGAGTAAGTGGTTTTCATTGCATTCAAATTAACACAGATTATAAAGATGGAAGGTAGTACTGTGCATCAATTTGGTTAAACCATGAATATAGTGTAATCAAATTTATACTTAAAAATATATATATACTTAAAATGTATACTTATATTTATACTTAAAAAATTTTTTTTTCCAACCTATACATATTAAATGCCTGATTAAAGCAGAAGATTATTATTTTTCTCCTAATAAAATACTTGGATACATGAAGTCCTGCATGTCGACTTAGTGAAGACTCTTGGGTTCATAATGAAAACCTTAGCATTTTAGACTGTGTTGCATTTAATGGTATGAGGGTGTGCACTGCTGTGCTGGTAACATGTATGCAAGAGAAATGCTGAGTCAAAGAGAATAAAATTCATGACCTAGTATACTGGAGAGATTTCCGATCAATATTATTACTCAGGAAACCACTAGAGGGGGATACGAACATAGCTAAATAAAGGAAACTGGGAGGCAGAAATAGAAGCTTAGAGATCATTTTCAAAGTTACTGTAGTAAATAAAATACTGAAAATTTCAACAATTTAGAATGCTCCTTTTCTCAATAATTTATGCTTGGGAGAAGTTTCAACTAATACCGCTTGATCATCACTGAAGAAACTTGGAAGTTTTGTTTAATGCTGTTTCCTGTTCGGATTATCTAATTTCTAGCAAACCTAGGAACTTGCTCAGCCATGGCTGAAGGTTGTAAGGAAGGGTGAAAGTCCCTTCCCCCAAGCTAATGGTAATCCATGTTAAAATCTAGAGGATTAACTTCTCATATTCTTATGCAATTTGCTCTGCAAGTAACATTTTAATTAAAAAGGTACTGTCCAATGTATGTAAATCAGCAGAGACTCACCTTGAGCTGAATTCTTTATGTCCAAAATGATTTTTCTACTCAAGAAGGCAAACAAAAATAGTGGGAAAACCATGAAATACAATTTTAGCTGATAGACTTTTGGCGGCAGCAAAGTTATAAAGGTAATTTTGTTTGTCCATCTTGTTTTTAATAAGTTTATGATTTTGGAAATGGGTTGTCATTGGACATTAATCTGTGTAGTTTTATTAAAATCACTGAAGCCAACACATATAGAAACCAGCTGATCAGCTGCAATAATGGCAGCGGTTTGTGAGGTTTTGGGGTTTTTTTCATCAAAGATAACAAAATAGTCTTTATAACTCCCTTGAATAGCTTGCTGTTTCTTTGTACATGGACACGGGTTTTGTTTGTCATACCTGACAATAAAGACAAGAACTCTGCAATTTTTTAATCCCTTCTGGGAAGCTCTTGTTTCTGTCAGTTTCCAGAGATGTCACTGGGAGCTTTGAGGGTGATTAGTAGCCCAGAGCACTGTATATATCTTGATAGGATTGGTTGTATCCTGTCAGTGTGTGTGTAGCTGTACAGCTTTGACAGCTTTGTGTGGTAGTTCAGACAAAGGAGAATGACACAAAATTTATGAAAGACCATGCACTGGAACTTGAAATGACTCTTGAATAAAAGCAAAGGTGTTCTCCATGCAATATGAAGCATTTAAAACGTAAGCTTATGAAAGGTATAAGTTTGAGGTAAGCAGTGGATTTAGTGGATTAGAGGCCAGATCAGAAGCTCTTTGGCAGATGTCCTTTTAATAGTCAGTGTACCACAATGGATTCTGATAAATGATTAAGGTTTCAAGACAAAGTTTTAGCATATTAAATAATTATAATGTACTTCTACAGGAGAAACAAGTATGTTTCTGTACTTAGACATGTATGTGTATGTATGTATTTAAATTTCCATGTGTCTCTTTAAGAAATTCTGAACTACCACTGCCTTCAAGGAAATATTGATATATATCAATCAATATGTGGGTTTGATACTTAATGATGGATATAGGGTTTTATAAAAACATTGTTTTCCATTCTGCAAGTGATGGATAATTCTTATAGTGTGTTGTGTTGTAAAATAACCCCCTGTAGTTATCATAGTAAACCGTGACATGAAGGAGATGACATTTGGATTTGATGCTTCTCTACTTCAAGCATGAAAGGAAATTTGACATGTGACTTATTAATGCAAGACATTTCTGATACACTTCTGCTGAAATGAAACTGATTGAAAAGGATTCTTTCCAATTTCTTTTCCAGTTCCTTCTCTCTTCAAAGGGAGAATACAGAATATTATTTTGAAGACAAAAAAGAGAGGACATCCTCAACTGATCTTTTGTTTGTTCAGGTTTTCTGTGTGACTAATGTAGTAGTGACTAACAGAATGAACTGGAAAATTTAAGTGAAACTGCTTTAAAGTAGTTCAGCGTCTAACTGTACTGGCAGAGACAAAGATAAGATAAAATGATTCTATGTAATTTCATAGAATCATAGAATCATAGAATGGCCAGGTTGGAAGGGACCTTAAAGATCATCTAGTTCCAACCCCCCCACCATAGGCAGGGATGCCAATTGCTAGACCAGGTCGCCCAGGGCCACATGCAGCCTGGCCTTAAACACTGCCAGGGATGGGGCATCCACAACCTCTCTGGGCAACCTGTTCCAGTGCCTAACCACCCTCCTGGTAAAGAAATTCCTCATAATCTCTAATCTAAATTTCCCTTCCTTTAGCTTGTAACCATTACCCCTTGTCTTATCCCAATTTGACCAGCTAAAAAGTCTCTCCCCTTCTATCCAGTAATCCCCCTTTAAGTACTGGAAATTGTTATAAGAAATTTTATAAGCAATCTTTAGCATTTACAGGAAACAGTTGAGAAGTTTTCTTAAAGCCCATGAGTAGGTGAAGTTTTTTCAAAAAAGACAATTTTAAGACTATTCAAAACTGGTATTTTGTTTAATGTGGTTCCAAGTTAGTGACAGGTCCCCACGCATTTCCGTGAAACTGTTGATTTTTGAAATTTTTGTAAATGAATAAGTAATCAAAATTTCCCCCCCCCCCCCCTTTGTTTTAATATTTCTTAAAGCATGCAAAGAATTGCAAAGTGCAGTGCTAGGGAGGAAAAAGTAATATAGATAGGATTTACTGTACCTTGCTTGCCATTACTATTTTTGTCTTGGCTTAGGACTCAAAAGAATAACTGATTTCAGAGTGAATATTTAGAAAATGTTCTTGGCAGAAATGCTGGATTACCACTGTAAATTGGTCTGCAAATCTCAGAAATTCAATGTGACTTGATCAATATGAGGTTAAAATCTCACCAACCTTGAAATATGTGTATAAAACATTTCTCTAATACAATTTAACTCATTGTCATTCATCAGAAGAAAATGTCTTTCCTGTATGAGGATTCCAAAACATTCTCCACTGTTGTGTTGTGAGTCCTGCAAATACTGCTTTGTGTAGTCTAAGGAAGAAAGAAAAAGATATGAGAATATTTATTTTTCAAGCCAATAAGAATGTTACATAGTGTAACTGTTGAATGTAAAGGTAGTGCCTGTAAATTGCAATGTATTTAAAAAAAACCAAAAACAAACTCAAAAAGGAAATAGAAATGGGAAATAGAAAAGGGTATTTTTTCAAGTACATATAGTGGTAGATAATTTACCCAATATTGGTGTACTGGAGAAGTGGCATGAAAGCTGAGTACAGTGCAATTCTATATGTGGAGGTCTGTCTGCTCTGCATCCATACTGGATGCCATTTTCACTATATTTTCCTCTTCTTATATGCACGATTTTATTTTAAGACCTTCGGTTTACTTCTTTCTTACTCTCCAGACATCTACCCTTTGTAGGGAAACTTTAAACCTTGTGCTTTACTTAAGACTGTTTCTTCAAAGATGACTCTTCTAAATAATTTCAGTGATAAACCCTGTAAATTCCAAGAACCCTGACTACTCTTCGTTGAATCCGTGTGAGAAGAAATCTACTGATAATTCTGTTTCTGATTGTATTCACTGTGAGGAACAAGCAACAGGGTTATTTTTAGGTACTTCGAATAGAAATATGGTTACATGAGAAGACATAATGCAGATGCAAAAAGTGACAGAGCCAAACTAAATGAACCATAAAGTTCAGTGCATCTTCACATCTCAGCATCCTACTCCAAATCTAGTGCAGCAAAGTGCACTTCTGACTTACTTGTTGACTGGAAATCTTATGAATTTTAAACTCGTAGAGTGCAACCAACTAAAAAATAACCTAATCCAAAATTGTAGGACTAAATTATAAATCTAAGAGATGAGAGAGACGTGTAGGAGTGGCTACTGAAAAAAAAAATAAAGAATGGCAGCTAACATGAGCTGTTTGCTTTAGAACAGAAAGAGTTTGGGGGTGGTTTGGGGGAGATTTTTTTTCTTTTTTTTTTTTTTTTCCTGAAGAACTTGAATGCTAGGTTTGGTTTTAAAAGAGACTGTTGGTGAATCCTATAATTCCTGGTGCTTTATTGACTCTAATTTGTCTGCTTTATGTGACTTTCTATATATTTATTCCAAACTGATTCTGATTCCTTTGACCTATCTCCACTAGAGAATGCATTCTGTCTGGTGGGAGTCTCACTACAGTCTTTACCCCTTAAAACTGACTCAAAGTACTCATTAAAGACTTTGCTATGTCCTGTAGTCCCCAACTTCTCTCTGTACACCTCTGTTATCAAGCAGTTACCCTAACTCCATATTTGGCTTTGTGATTTTGATTTATTCAAACCTTCTATTATAATTTTCAGCATATTTGCACAGAGGTCATCAAAAGTTCCTTATCAGCCATTTTAATTTCCTGTTTATGTCTCATCTGCCATTCTTATGTGCTTTCCTGTTCTTGCCCATTTGAGTAATCTTGATTTCTTAAATAGTGACCTTTTCCCTATGACAGTGTACTTAATTTTCCTACTGATTCATGCAAGGGTGTTTCTTTGGGGTTTTGGGTTTGGTTTCAGGAGGGGATTTTTTGGTGGAGGAGGGGGGGTCAGTGTATATAATTTGTTTGGGGGTTAGCTTTTGTGTGGAGAAGCGTGGGAGGGGTTAAGTGGTTGGTTGTTCTAATTGTGTCATTAATTTTACCCGGATATCTAATGCAATATTTCTAAATATTCTTCTGGATCCTTGTGAGGGACTTGCTTGTTGAAATGCTTCTTTCAGGTTTTGTCCTGCTTCCTGTTTTTTGTTGTTTGTTTGTTGAGACTTTTTTCCTGTTTTCTTGAGTCATGGTGTTTGTTTTTTGGTTTTTGTTGTTGTTGTTTGTGGTAGTTTTTGGGGAGTTTTCTTTTGGTTTGGGGGGTGTGAGGGTTTATTCTTTTCATTGTTTTTTGTTTTTCTTCAGCTGCTTTTGGTATTTTTCATGTAGCTTCCTTTCTTGCAATTCTTATCTTTTGTTTTGGATTTGTTTGGCCTGTTCTTTCATATAACAAAGGTAAATAAACAAGACCATTAAAGATTCAAAGATTATTTGTTAAAAAAGGCAGTCATCCATCATACCCATAAATATGATCTCTATATCTCTTTTTGATAAGGCATCAATCTAGTCTTATGTGTGGTGTCTCTGATATCGCATAACATTTCATGATTGGTACTGTCACTGTGATCAGGTGGTCAGCAGTGCAATCCCAGTATTACATTTTTATTATTAGACTGAAATTTTTTACCCACAGACATTCTATTACATTTTCCTTTTCTTGTAGAATGTTTATGCTATTACCCTTTACATACTACCCTTCTGCTCTCTGTCCTACACTGCCATTCTTTCAAAGTTGACAGCCTGACAATGCTCTGCCCTACTGTTTATTCTCCAAACACCAGGTTTCTGATACATGTTTTATTTTGGAATGGTTTTTTGATGACTTGTCTTCATTCCCCCATCCCAGTTTTATGTTCCTAGGATTGGTGTAGTAGCACTTGAAAGTTTTGCTTAAGGATGTGCCAATAAATTAAAGGTGTTTTAATGACTCTTGCTTATCCCTAATCTCCTCAGCCTTTTCTGTGGCATGCTGTGTATCGTTACATATGTCTCAGTGGCATAACAGTCTGAACCAGAAGCTGCTCCATGCTTATTGGCTTCCCTCTGCTTTCTGTTCTAAACCCTTTTTAATTTCAGTGCCAGCAGCCAGGCTGTTACTGTTAAGGTGCAATCTGTCTGTCTTTGCACGTTTCTTTTGTTCAAGAAGTTTCCCTAGTTCCTAATATACCTAAGTCCCTTCCTGCCCATACTGTTATCTTGTTCTTGGAGGTTTGGGATCTCTTGGAAAAATGGAAGGTTTCTTTTTATATTATGGGTACAGGACACAGTGAAAACAAGAGAAAGACCAAATATTTTCATCCTTCAGAGCAGCCCATGAATCTCAGACTCAGTGGACAGAGCATTCCAGGGGATTTCTGAAATTTTGTCCTGGTGTTTTAGGCAGCTAAATATAGATTGTATCAGACCTGAGAAACATGAAAGTGTAAAGATATTACAGACTCCATAAAAGATATCAAATGTATTTCAGCCAGACTAATGAATAAGTCCATAAAGTGAAAGATATTATGCATTATAGGCAAAGTGGGACCAATAACAGCAATTAAAGTGTAAAGAGGAATGGGGAAGTGTGATTGCTGTCTCACATAATGACTTGTTTGGTCCACTGATGTGTGACAGAGTGGTGCAACTCAGAGCAAGCCCTCAAACTGAAGTGTCTTATCTAGAGGCTGCACCAAATGTGCACAAAAAGCCAAAAGAAACTTTGGGTCTTATACTTGAATACAGCATCAGAGACAGATAAAGGATTTTCATTCTCTGATTTTTTTGGTATTAATTTAATGCATCAGCACATTGATGAAATGGACATGAACATATTCTGGCATTTGTTTTCTAATCTTGAAAAGTTGTCTGTTCTTCTGTCTTTCCTCACAATAAAATGGTACTCAAAATCTCTGAATTGTTGTCATTTTAAGGAATATAGAGGTGGTTTACTGGGGCCCCCAGGTATATCCCATAACATTTCTTGTTTGATTGTGCAAGTATCCCATCTAGTTCACAAGGAACTGCAGTAAGCTTTGTAAGTATTTAATCCTCCCATGCTTACAGCTAATGTAGTAATGCCATTCTTTGTATCAAAAATAAGACAAACTTCCAGGAATTATTTTGCTCTTATTTTAAATCTAATAATATATATAACACCAAAAAGGATGCCTCAAGGATAGCTCAAAATGTCAAAGACTAAAGTGTAGGTTACTATTTAGGAAATTTAATTGTAATTAATGTTAAATGATTTTTTGTTTTCTTGTCAACAGGAAGATTCGGCTGACTGCGGTGGTGTCTCTGGCCTGAGTCCATCACTGTGGTCTGTTGTAGGAATTCAGTTGTTCCTGCTTTGGCTGTTATCTGGCAGCAGACACTGCCAGTTATGACCTTGCTAAACCAAAACCTGCATAACTTAATCAAGACCCGGCCAAAACGATAGCCTCAGTTTAATTTTGAAAAGGGTCAGCATTTCAGACAGCAGCAGAACAGCAGTGTTCATGTCTGGTTATCACTTGTGAGACTCATAAAGGCACCCAGAGAGGCTGCATGTTCGAGTGTCGGATCCTTAAATGTGTGTGAATGCTGCATCATCTATGCCATCTGGACAGAGTTCTGTACATGCTCCACTGGGGAATCTTAAGATTTTTTTGTTTGTTTGTTTGTTGTTGTAATCTTGATGACTTCATGTAAAAGGGCTCCCCTGACAATAGCTTATGTATATGATTTTAATTTCTTTCAAGCTTTGGATATCTTGAAGATTTATATTCTTTTACATGAACCGTTATTTAAAAAAAAAAAAAAAAAAAAGAAAGAAAAAAAAAGAAAATGTACTCCCCAATAGACATTACTAGCACCATGATGGCTGCTTTGAGCATCAATTCTGTCCAAAAGAGTTGAGTAAAATGAAAATATTGGCTAGTCTTTATCAGAACTTCATCATGACTGACATGCTTTATGATGAGTGATTTATTCTTCCAAAATGAATCACATAGCCAGCTGAGTTTTGGTAGATTGATAAAGGAAAGGAAGGAAATGGAAGGAAAGAAATGCAAGGAAGGTTACATTTTTCAAAATACGAATGTGCTTGAGAGTTTGACTAAAAAGTGATTAAACTTGGTGTCATCTTCTGTCAGAAAAATGTTAATTTCAATGTAGTATTCACCTCCTTTTCACAATGCAGTTACATATAAAACTAGTAGAATCCTTCAAAGGCTCAAACAAAAACACTTGTGAATAAAAAATGTCTGTGATATTTGAACATTGGTTAACAAGGGTATTTTGCATGATGATGATGATGATGATGATATGTTATTGTTTTTCAGTTTGTTTGCTTTGATGGTAGAATATAGTCCTTTGAATAGGTAACAGAGTGATTCTTTTGTTGTGTGAGAAACTGAACATTGCAATGTGTTGCAATCAAATCATATTAAATTATATTATGAAAAAGAGCTCTGAATATACTGTGCAATTAAAACTGAGAAAATGGGGTAAATTTAGCTATTGTAACAAAAGGGTTGAGCTGGATTTTTTACAGAATAGTGATCTCACATGAAAACCTGTGTACAGATATTTTAAGTAAAAATCAGATTTAACACATTTATTTTTGGAAGTATATGCTCTCTGAGGTTCAGATCAGGTTTCCCCTTTGTTCCCTCTATATAAAAACACTCTTAATATTAAAACTTCTACTGTTGCTATTTATTATTGAAAATAGCATATTTAACTGCAAAGTGTCCTGGTTGCTGAGATTAGAAAAAATCTAAACAAATGGGGAGCCTTGAATCTATATGTATGCACATTGATACTTGATTGTGAATAATAATTTTAGAAGTTGTTTTTATACAACCTCATTGGTGATAGAGATTGGTGCAGTAAATTACAATATTACAGTGTAGCATAGTGTTGATGCAAAATATGATTTGCGCTTTTTTCTAGTTTCAGAACTAACCAGTATTGCAAGACAGCTAAACCAATGAATGTGCAACTCTGCTGGTATTGTACAATTCTGCTAATGACTGCAATATGCAAATACTAACATGGCACAATACACTAGCTCTTTAAAAAAAAAAAAGAAAATGTAAAGCATTGGTATGTGTATGCTGGCAATGGATTGATGTAATTTTGGTCATGCCAAAAGCTTAAAGAAATAATTGGGCATGCGTGATTAATAGCCTATGAAAACTGAAAAAGCTACTTAAAGCCATGGCATGGCTTGAAAGATCAGATGTCTACTGTAGTTGTACCCATGGTTGGTTTTTTGTTTGGTTTTTTTTTTCTCATGCACCTTCGCTCCAGCTATGTATTTTCTCATGTTTGGGAATACAGTGAGTGAAAACAATAAAAATCTGACCTTTTGTTCAGTGATCAGACTTAGCTTTTGCAAAAAATATCTCTAGTAAAGTCGTGGGGTTGAAAGTACAATTAACTGTGTTGGATGACTTCAGGTCCTCCCCATTGAAGGTGAGCTAATTCTGATAATATGGGTGGAGATTTAGAGCTCTTCCTTCTAGTCATATTTCTGTAGTTCTCTTCACCCTATCACCACTTAACCACCTAATAAAAAATTGGTTTCACTCTTTCCAATGCTGAGACTGGAGCCTATAATTTTCTTAACATGGTCAACTGAAATTTATGAGAGGAACAAGTTTTGTAGGATTAGGCAAATACTCACTACATTTAAGTTTTTGAGAGATTGAAAGATTGTCAGCATATTAACTTTGCTATTGTTTTCACTTAGCTTCCTAGAAGAAACCCTTCATGGAAAAATTACATAATTTAACATTTTGGAACAATTTGCTTACATTGGTAGGCCATGAGTTGATAAATAGTTAATAAGTATCCATAGGCAGAAAGAAAGATGGCACAAAGCCATGCTGCCACAGAAAACAACCATGGCTTCTGTTTCATCCCACTTCCCTTAGGGTGCTCAAATGTAAAAGGAGAAGTCCATGCCATGCAGACATGTTAGCCTTCTTGAGCTATCCGAAGAGGGAAATGTCCTTTGTTCCTCTCTTCTGCCCCTCTGTGTGACCTGAAGGAACATGTTTCTCTAGGAACACTTAGCCTTCCAGGCATTATATCCATCTGATAGAAAACTCAGGATCTGGCCCTCCCAGAATGTCTTAGTACTGTCCCTATAGAACTCAATACTTTAAAAAGAAAAGAAAAAGAAATTGACATTTTTTGCAGAAAGCAATATATATTTTGATTATATCCAAGTGATGGTCAAGATTTTTTAAAATGCACTGCCTAGGTATCTGCAAATTACAAAACAGAAAATGGAATGTGAACTTTAGCTATCTCAAAATGAGAATACCAGTCTGTTATAAATAACTTGCATGAGTAAATACTTATTGTCATGCAGAAGAACATCCTTACTCTCATCATGCATAGTAGTCTTCTCTTGTCTGTGAGAGAAGAAACTTGATCCTAAGCTTTAAATGGAGACATTTTGAAGTTACAGTATGTTGTAAAAAGTTTTCTTAAAAGCGAGATAAAAAGCTCTGTTGATATTTGCTCAGATCCTTTAAAGAGCACTAAGAACTGTCGGGATTGTTTCAGTTTACACAGAAGTCATGCAGCCTATTGTATGTCTGACAACCACCATTAAAGCTGTTACAGCATGGTACTGTGCAAAATATGATCTGAGAACTTAACATGAAAGGTTTCTTTCTATTTTTTTCATTTAAACAACCAGCATTACTGCCAAAACACTTACCGTGGTCCATATTTGTAACAGGTTTTTAACATGACATGCAAGTTTGATTGACAAGATTTTTAGGTCCTGTACCTTTAAGACTTTAGTATGATCTTTTTCATGTTTCTAATGCTTGAGGCTTTACTGCTTAACTTGACAAAAACCAACATTGCTGCCATTTGTAAGTTTTCCTATAATATTCCTTTTACTAACTTTAAAACTGGCCTTACTGGGTTCAAATAGGCAGTATCCCTTTTAAGTGACCTTTGCAACCCAAGTGTTACTTGCTGTGGTTGGGAGTTTTTCAATATCACTGAAGAGACATTAAGACCTTTTGTTCCCATTAACACTTAAGCTCATAGTACGTGCTTAATATGTCTTAATTTCAAAACACAACCTCAGTCCTACTGGTCCTAACAATTCAGATGCTAGCATGCTGGTTTTTAAGAAGTAGATTAATACCTACATGCTGGTTTTAAGAAATATATTAATGTCTACAAGGCACTTGTGTGTTTTTAGAATGTTTACTGAAGGTGAAATGTTAACTCCTTCCTTAGGAAAAATTTTACCTTAGCTTCATCAGACATCGAAGCCTTTAACAAAGGCCAGATTTATTAATTTTTTTTTCATACCACAATGTTAATATTGTTAATACTCATTGTACACTACTGTAAAAAGATTAAAACAAAGTGTCTGAAAACAATTCAAGAGTTTTGAAAAGTTAGCCTCACCTTCTTCCCAGCTGCTTGCATCTGTCCTGTTTATAGTTTAAAAGAAAAACATCATCTTGAAGAAATAATTTCACTGAGGCTAAAGGGATATTGTCTTGTTCAGATGCCATGAAATTGCAATTGTGATCTGACAAAGCTGTCTTTTCTTGTGTTGTATGGAATGTCTGGATCATGCTTTCTGGGATATTTTTATTGAAACGCTCAGTGTGTGTTTCTGCAAAAAAAGACTTGGTTGCTCTTACAAAGCAAGCAGGTCTTTCTCCCTTTTCTTGTGTTCTCTTGACACTTTTGTGGAACTTGACAAGCCTGGAAAAATAATTTTTGTAAAAATTTGTACAATAATGTTATAAAAAGTTTATAATCCTAGAACTGTTGTGTTAATTCTTGTGCAAAAACAGTATATTCAGAATAAAAGTTTATCATTTAAAATCAACAACCACTTTGTTCACTCTGTATAATAAAAATGTAAATAAGAACCTACCTAATCTGATATAATACTTTTGAGTTTGCTATTGAACTGCATCCAAGAGTCTTAGAGATTTTCCAGTGTGGATACAGTGTTCTTACTGAAGTTCACACAGTTCTTATTGAGGTTCAAAGAAGGATGTGCAGCAAACCCTCATTTCTGCTTTGTGTCTGTGACAATTTTTGAAAAGTGAAAAAAACTGTGACCAACAAAAACCGAGTCTGTAAAGTACTTAGTAAAACAGTCTGAAAAAAAAGTGCTGTTGTTCTGAAACAATTGCTTTTGGAAGGATTGTCATTTACTAACTTGTAAACATCGATGAAGTCCAAGTGTTCATTGACATGGAGAAGCAGAATAAAATCAGATGGCTCAGATGGGTGCTGCCCAAGTTGTTGCCCCATCTCTGACAAAGATTGCTGCATGATTTATGAATCAGCTTCTCTAATGCTGCTGTTTCTCAGCTAAGCATGAAATTTAAAGTGGGTCTATGTACTTTATTAAACAGACTTGAGATGTTCAGGAGTTGCTTCGTGGGTTTTCAGACTAGCTGTGGTAGCACTGGCGATCTCCAGAAGGGCAGGGAAGATGGTTGCAAGTGGTAACTGCTTTAGAAGCCCGATTTTAATCCTTGACTGTGTATGTGTCAGTGCTCTGGGAGAAAGACAGTCATAAATTACTACTGTATTTACCAAATCCCTGAGGATTCAGATAAGAGAATAAGAAATCAAATGCAGATTCTAACACTGCAAATTAACAGATGGCCTGTGTAGAAACGCTACAAGGCAGTGCATGACAGTGTACATCAACATCCAGAAATTACTGGCCTCAACCAGATTAAACATTACTGCCTAACTACATGATTACCCCCACATGCTGAACTCACTGTATTAGGTTTTCTTTACAGTGAGTGCCACTGAGATGTAGAAATAAACCCCCCAAAATATCTTTTTTCCGGTACAAATTTAATTTAAATTTTGTATTACCACACACTAATCATTAAGTGCCAGGAGCAGACATTCTTGGAAAATACAGGTTTTCTTCCTCCACTTATGGAACTTCATCAGTTTGATTTGTGAGAAGCTGCACTTCAGTAAGATATTATCTATAAGTCCCGGGTGCAAATCAAGCCAGAATACAATTGGCCTGTCATATTGTGTTATTTTGAGATATGACTTCACATTTTCTAATGTGGTTATATAACATTGATGTTAAAAAAGAACTTCACTGTTCCATCTATGAGCTGATTGGTCCTTGTAATGTTCAACAGAACAAAATGTACACCCTAAACGGTACATTTTTTTCTCTCCATCTCAAAAGACATTGTGAACAATGTCTCACTTTCCACTAGGCTATTGTTCCCAAAGTGTATATAGGCAGAAACAAAGGAAAATGACTCTTCTTCAGGAGAAAGTTTTTATCTAAATTCTTACTAGTTCTTCTAAATTTTATAAGGATTTCTCTGTTTTCCTAATTAAGAAGTCAACTTTTGCTTTTGAAACCTTATTCAGAAACCCAGAAACATTTACTGAAGTTTCCCCTTTTAACCAAATACTTACACCTCTGTTTCTTTCCGAGTTTAAACCTCTTTTTCTTTGGGTCTTAGAGGCATTTTAGATTTCCAGTGTACATCCCACATTAAGCAGAGCACGTGTTTCAACTTGGTATTAAGTGTTTGCCTTGGAGAAATGGTAAAGATGTCTAATTTGTCTCACCTAACTGTAGTTGTCTACAATTAGTCATGAGTTCACTCTGCAGTGCAAAGAGTTTAGGAGCTTGCCATACAAGCTACTGATCCTGCCAAGGGTCTGACCATCTGCTTTAATGATTGTAAGGTGTGTTCTTAAATAAAAATTTTCTACTGCCTGTTTTACTTGTATGCCTTTTTGAAGAGGGAAATTATCATATTAAGTAAAAGCTGCCTCTGCTACTTTGTCCATTACTTTCATGTTTGGTTTTTTACAGACTTAGTATTGCTATCTTCTGACAGCTGTTTTGAGAAGGGGAATATGAAACATAAGGCTTCAGTAGTATTCAGTCTTTCTTTTCAAGAAAATATTTCAATTAATTTTTCAGTCACTGAATTAGTTATTTCATAAACAAAATAAAGCAAGTGTGAATAGAAGCTCTCAGAATTTCCATTTTAACTTTTGTGGATTTAGTCCAGACTTCTCTTGTAATCCAGAATCTTGTAATCTCAGCCTCCATTCTGTGACTTCATTATTTAAAAATAATTGTAATATATGCACGAACACTATGTAAAGGTTAATTAACACACTTGAACACTGGCTAAAAGTGCTATGTTTTGGTATATGTGGTTAGCATCTATTATTCTTATAAGCTATTCTGAGAGTGCAGGCAATTAGTACTCTCTATGATAAGGGTTAGTCAGTTTGCCATGTCACAGAATCACAGAAGGTTGGAAGAGACCTCTAAGATCAAGTCCAGCCATACCTATCACTGACATAACACTAAACCATGTCCCTAAGTACCATATCTAAATGTTTCTTAAACACCTCCAGGGACAGTGACTTCACCACCTCCATCGGCAGCCTGTTCAAAGACTTTACAACTCTTTCAGTAAAGAAATTTCTCCTTATAGCTGATCTAAACCTCCCCTGCTTCAACTTTAAGCTGTTTCCTCTTGTCCTCTCAAGCCCTACCCCCATCTCGCTACAACCTCCTTTCAGGTAGCTGTAGAGAGTGATAAGGTCTCCACCAAGCCTCCTCCAGACTAAACAACCCCAGTTCCCTCAGCTACTCCTCATAAGACTTGTACTCCAAACTCCTCACTAGCCTCATTGCCCTTCTCTGAACATGCTCTAATGCCTCTACTTGTAATGAGGGGCACAAAACTGAAAACAGTATTGCAGGTGTGGCCTCACAAGCACTGAGTACAGGGGGATAATCACATCTCTGGTCCCACTTCTCACACTATTTTTGATACAGGTCATGATGCTGTTAGCTTTCTTGGCCATCTGGGCATACTGCGGGTTCATATTCAGTCAGCTATTAACCACCACCCCCAGTTCCTTCTGACAGACAGCAATCCAACCACTCTTCCCCAAGCCTGTAACATTGCATGGGGTTACTGTGACTAAAGTGTAGGACCTGGCACTTGGCCTTGTTGAAGGTCATCCTATTGGCCTCAACCCATTGATCCAGCCTATCCAGGTACCTTTGCAGAGCCTCCCTACCCTCAAGGAGATTGACTCTCCCTCCTATCTGTGTGATCTGCAAACTTACTGAGGGTGCACTCAATCCTCTCATCCAGATAATTGAAAAAGATACTGAACAGAGCCAGCCCCAACACTGAGCCCTGGGGAACACGCACTGGTGACTGGCCACCAGCTAGAATGAACCCCATTTACCGCTACTTTCTGGGCCCGGCTCTCCAGCCAGTTCCTTACCCAGCAAAGAATAAACGTGTCTAAACCATGGGATGCCAGCTTCTCCAGGAGAATGTGGTGGGAAACACAGTAGAGGCCTTACTAAAATCCAAATAAATGACATCTATTGCTTCCCCTTAAAAGGAGATGAGGGTTGCTAGATTAAGTTTGAGCTGAGCCTTTGCTTTTCGAATACCTTCTCTACATGACCTAACCATATCTTAGTATTCTTGCTGTGTCACCTGCCTCTTCTTCCACTGGTGATAAACTCCTGCACATTTAAGGCTTCCTTCTTGAAGAAAGTCCAGCCTTCCTGGACCCCTTTGCCCCTCAAAACAGTCTTCCACGGGACTCTCTTCACTGGGGCCCTAAACGGTCCAAAGTCTGTTTTTCAGAAATGCAAGGTAGCAGACTTGCTGACCCCCCTCCTTACATCATCATCAGTTGAGAACTCAATCATTTCATGATCACTGTGCCCTAGACGGCATCCAACTTTTACTTCCCCAGCACATCAAGAACTCGTTTAAATTAATCCCAGTGTGCTGGCTCCACCCAGGCTATCTCAGCAGCCTACCCACCTGCTTTCTACACTTCTTTTGAAGTATCCCAGGATTCAGTTAGGTTTCTGGGCTGCTGTATACCCAAATGAAGCAAACTGGTCTTTCTCTCTGTTTCCCTCTGGTAAGAGCAGAGAATTCAATGAGCTACATCATATCTCAGTTTTTAGATGCTTAAGATTTCACAGAGAAAAACTGTAACTGAGTCAGAGAGAACAGCTTCCAATTGTTTCCACACCTCTTGGGCAATATAGGTGCTAAACTAAGATTTTGAGAGATTAAGATTTTTTTTGAAAATATGCATATAGTCATAAATATTTTTATGCCTCTTGAATACTACTCATGGGCTTTTAACAACTTATTGGTATGCTTTGCTTTCACAAGGTCAAACAGCCTTGCTGTGCTTTTCCTGTGGCAGGCACATGATGTGAGTAAAACTGTGCTTTAAGGCAGCCTGTATGTAGGGCCTCCTTTGTAGAGCATGAAGCGTAGAACCTGTAGCGTGTTACTTGATTTTATAGAATCTGTAGCTCAGTGAAATGTCTTAAATAGAAACTGGTCTTGTTCTGAATAAAAACCTACCCTGGGCAGTGCACAGATAAGCACCTTTATTGTTTCCAGAAGTTGTCTCATGTAAAAGGATATTCTGTTACTAGAGGGCTTTTTTTCTTTTTTTATAGCATAAATAGCCATTTAAGAATTACAGAATAGTCTGGAATGCTATATTTTATAGCTCAGCTGTATTCTCCCTGCTGTAACTAAGACCATGACCTGCCTTCACCATCACTGAGACTTCTGTCTACAATTCAGCTGATTTGCACAGTCCAGTGCATCCCAGAATCAGCTTCCAAAGCAATGCAGATGATGATGACAATGGTAACAGTAGAACATATTTGTTGGGATTTTTTTCCCCTCTAAACACAAGTAACCAACCAATCAACCAAAACACCCAGATTATAAATCCTTTAAATAGTAACAAAAAAATATGCATGATTCTTAACCTAGAAGAGTCTAGAAAAGATCGATACTCTTTCTCTAGGCTAATGGCAACAAGTAACTTGAAGCCAGTGAACCATATAAGAATGTAAAGCTATGAGATGCTGGACTCTGTGTGTGACGCATAGGTTGCAGTTCACACAGCAGAACTAGCTTCAGTCTCTCTACTTGATGGCATTACTCACCACTGGTCAGAGGAAAACTTGACAGAAGAAATTCATAATTAAATCCACAAATAATATAATTTGAAAAGTATGTCTAGAGGACATACATTTTTTTTTTTTTTTTTGCATGGAGTAATACAATATTTGGCAGTGCCAGGCAATTGCTTTTTGGAAACATTGGGTAGCCTGAAATTAATTTGTTTAGCTTTTGCTTATGTAAAAATGTTCAACTTCATGACAACATCTGTTACAAACCCAGAGGTTATGGATGTCCAGCTTGCATTTACATGAAATAGAACCAGATGCAGCTGTTGAGAAACAGACTATAAAATCCTCTGAATATTTTATAAGTGACTTCACTGATATTTTGTCTCATTGTTTTCTTACAATTCATGATTAATATTTTTAAAGGTGATTTATCTTTCATTTTGTGTTCTACTATTTTTCCCCTAACCTTAAGGAAACATTAGTAGAGCTTGAGAAGAAACAATATTTACTGAATTTAATATTTTGTTTACATTTCAATTAGTAAAATATGAAAAGTCTATACAGTTATAAATTATGGATATTAGAAGAAAATAACGGGGGGGACGGTATTTCTTTATTTTTTTCTCCCAAGCAGAGCATAGCTGATGAATTCTTGACTTTCTGTTACACTGCTGTGGATGATAGAATTATGCCAAGTTGATTAACAATTGATTGTCCTTTTGATTCAGCAACAGCGATTGATGTAGCAGGCTCTCTCTCTCCCTCTTTTGTATTACTAATAGGTTATAACAACAAAAGGGCACAAGAATTGTCTTCATTTATAGTTGTAGAAATTCAAGAAATATTTTTTCGGAAAGTAGAAATGTTACTTATGGAAAAGCTTTCTGAGGTTTGTAGTAGTGCCATCTGGCTGCTCCATGAAACAATTGTTGCAGTCTGAAAACCATAGAACTGAAGCACTTTCTTTAAATTGAGCACTTGTTTCACTACATTGCTGTGGGGAACATTGTACTTACATAAAGCCAAGTATTTGGTTAAATATTCGCATTGAATAAAAGTATTAACAGCTAATACATTGGTGTCTACATTGGGACTTCTATTACGATCCTTTTCAATTATACTTTAAGATATAACTGTTTATTATGTCTTTACTATTTTGTGGTTGCATATATTCATGTTTTTTAGAACATTTCAAAGAATGATACTTCAAACTCTCAAAATGAGCTATTGCAATTTTCCTCATGCCAAAAAAAAAAAAAAAAAAAGAGAAAAAAGGGAAATCTGTGTTCTCTATAAGAATTTTTGAAATTATTTTAACAAATAGAAAAATTATCCATAAACTGCTGTTTGAATCACTATGACATCCCAGGACTTATGTGACACTTGGTGATACATCAAATCTTCATGAGGAACTAGCTACAAGTGTGATGAACAGTTGTGAGCTTTGTTCTTTTTTACAATTCCATATCCTTATTGCAAAGAGTAGTGAAAATACTCCAGCCAAATTCCTGCCTCTGTCAAAGGCTAATAACTTTTCTCTAATATGTCTGTGGAAATACACGTATTTCAGTTTGTATGAAGTACAGAGATAGGATGTAATCCACAAATAGAGGCCGATAAATAATTTGTGAAATTAGAATGCAGTGTAAGGAAATCTGAAGATGTATCTAAGAACTCCACTGTGAAACCAGGCTGTTTCTGAAGAGATCAGTCATGTTTATGACTAGCTAGGTAAAGGGTATGAAATAACTTCCAGTTTGCTTGTGTGTCTTTACAAAGGGAACTGTTATACAACTACGCTTCCTAACTTTTCAGGTACAATAAAACCTGTGAAGTGAATTCACTGGTAAGGGTCTGTCCCACTCTTTAGGTGTGTATACTCAGAGCCCACTCACCCCATTTGTTATGCTGCTGAGAGGAGCTGCTCCTCTTGCTCCTCAGCCTTCAAACCACAACTCTGCTCATGGTTGTTGAACAAGCAGTATATGGGACACTAGGGCTTTATGGCATATTGCGTCTGCACTGGCAACTCATCATTTGCTTCCAGATCTACAAAAGTGGTTGAATTCTTTTCTAAAGGGTATTTCTCTGTTGCATGAGTTGATCTCTAATTTATATTTTAGGGGAGAGGAAAGAAGTCAGTATTTTCATTAGATAGCATCCTGTTCAGTATTAGGAGTTCACTTCCTCAAAAAAAGAGTAAACAATACTCATGAGGAAGAGGTTACCTTTGGTCTCTCAGTTCCTCCAGATTTTTATCTAATTGTCAAAACCCCCAAAATAAAGGCTTAGGTTTACTTTTACACATGTGCAAAGAAGGTAAATACCCCAGAAATCTAATAGTTTGTAAAAATGGACACATTCAGGGGGTATGGAAGAATGACCAGAATGACCTCTACTCCCTCAGCTTTCTTGGGACTTGGGGAAGAAGCTTGAAAGTATGAGTGTAGGGTATGTTGTTTAAGAGCATCAACAGGTATTGGTAGATCAGGTTATCTAGGCTAAATTCACTTTCTGAGTGGTAGTAACAGTATTTCAATTCAATAAAAGCAAAGTATTTCTTAAAAAAATATATGGTATGTTTTAAGTTGTCTTTTGTTCAGTAACTTGGCTTAGTATCTTTAAAGTCCAATTTCTTCCTCTATTTCTATGAAGAAAAGTTTTTAATGAAAAAGAAAACTGAGCTTCTCAGACCTCAGGTGCAGGTTTTAAAAATTGAGGAACATTGAGAAACTGCCAGGACAAAGTTGTTTCAGGAGGGGGAAGTGCTTCTTTCTTTTTTTTCCCCCCCTCTTTTTTGTCCTTCGTGCACCTGCATATATTACATTGTTTTTTGAACAGCTGTGTTTGGTAGTGTAAGTGTTGCCTGTCACAGTGTAAGTGATGCCCCAGCAATCACAAGAAACAATAAGCTGTTTGGTGACTCATGGAGCTTCTCAGAACACTATTTTTCTGCAAATAAATTAATATATTTCATAACCACAGAGTAACATTTGCAATCAGTGTTAAAAAGATGAATGTGGGGTAATGTAAGACATATGTGACTTTTTTTTCTGTCAGTGGCCTTTTTTTTACTCTGAGATCTGCAAAAATGAATTAATGATAGATTTTTCTTACTTTAATCTGTGTGGGAACTCAATACTCATCTTGCTCTCTATAAAAAATCATAGATGTAAAGTGGACAGAGGCTTTGTTTAAACTGCAAGGAAGATACTAATATGAGACGGAAACAAGAATGTCATAACAATATATAAATAAAGAATGAATATATGAGATCAGTATCTTCCAGACTTAGGACATAAAAGTGTCTTGTGTGAGCTGTCCTGCTGGCTTCAGTGGAAAGCTTGTACGAGTTGTAGAATTATCTAAACAAGAATTCTTGCATAAAATGTAGGAATATATTTAAAGTACATAATTTGCTTCTTTTGCTTTGAGGAATGCATGTTCTTGCATAAGAGAAATTGAAGTTGTATTTAAGGTTAGGCCATTCACCCTTCTTAAAAGTTCATGCACTGAAATAACAATAATATACTTCCAAGATCACTGCCTCAAGTTCAGATACCTGCATCCATCACTCTTTTTGTAGTTATTCCTTTGCATTTTCTTGTAAAAGCCAAGCTAGGTAATATGCAGCATCAAATATCTCATCAGTCTGGTGATGCAGTGTTTAAACATCAGCTTGCTGCTGATTCCTCTTATAGTAAAACAAAAGAGTGAAGATGTTCATATTCAACATGGGAACTTCAGTACGTCTCCTTTCTTCTTACAGAAGCCTCCAGAGATCAGAATGATCTCTGTTTACACTACACTCCTAAGAAGAAGGGCCATTCTCTGTCAAAAACAAAATCCAAAATAGAACTCAAGCCCAAAAAATTATCCAAAAGACCCAACATGATATTATGCTAAGCCAGAAAGGACTGTGGTAACAGAGTTATGAGTCCATAGTAACTTCCCTGGGCATCTTTTCAGAAGGACAATTACTGCTAATCTCTTAAACAATGGTTCTGAAAGAAGCAACCTACTTCTTATTGGATTTGTTGATGTCTTTACCTGTCCTGTCTTCCCAGGCCAGGCTGTAACTTCTGCGTTTCTTGATTAAGAACTTACTCCTGGTAGACTACTTAGGCAAGTGTTGTGTAAGATGGACCTTTGCTTTCCTTTCCAATCCTGTCCTAAGAATTTCTCCTATTGACAGGGGAAAGAAACACATATGCGTATGTAACAAAAAATATCCTTGCACTAGCTTAGGGCTTTTGAATGTTTTTTCAATATAATACTAATTGTTTAATCTAACCTGTGCAAAATAAAAATATTTTTTCTCTTCACTTTTGGATAAAGTCTTTATCTCTTTACTGTTTTATATCTGTTCTGACAGGTTTATGACATCGTTGCTGTGTTTTCCCAGCTGTAGCAGCCAACTGCTCCTAGCAGTGGAAAAGTACTGGTGTAGGGCTTAGAAATGGTGAGTGTGAGATTTGTGAATGGCTGAATTCTCAAGAGCCATTACCAACAACAAGAAGTTGGTGTTCATTAGATGCTGCTAGTGTACATAACATCAATAATTTCTGCAGTCTCATAAAACCAGCCTTCGTAATTGCAGTTTTGACTAATGTGGTTGTTTTAGGATATATCACAGGAGGACTGCTTTATGCAGATTAGAAAGAGGGAAAATTGTCCTGCCTGAGATTCACATCCCATCTGTAACTAAAATAGTATCTATGTAGAGGGGCAGACGAGGTCTCAATCACTTCATCATTCTCCTAATATAACCTAAAACACTGCAGGCTGCAGTAGGTCAGAAGCAGTTAGCCTGGGGCTCACAACCACAAACATTTTGCTCCTTTAATTGTGGTTAATGGGAAGTAGAAATTCAATGGTGAGACTAGTTCAGGCAAAAAGCTTACACAGTAAAATAAAAAAATTTAAAACAACATTGTTCTACATTAGAGACAAGTTTCCCCAAGCAATTGGCTATGGCTTACCACAGGCTATGGCTTTGGCTAAAGATATACCTCCACAGTGGGACTGCACAGATAAATCTGTTTCACCAGGCACGCAGCAAGAGCCAGATTCTTAATGGGGGACAATTGTCTAGTTACTTTGTGATGTTAGAATGAATTCAGAAAGGAGGCTGGTGGACAGACCCAGCTGCAAATGCTAACTGCAAAGACACTTGGGTGCAGGGTACTTTAGATGTAACTGTGTACTTCACAGCCTTGATTCCTTCTCTAATTGTAATCAGACTAAATGAAGAAAACAGAGCAAACTTGTAAAAAATGGACCAAATCCCATATATATATACATGACCATATTGCATGACTGCAGTCTATGCAATACTCTATGTAAGGCAGTTGACTGGCCCAGTAGATTATAATACACTTTCTGTCTTTAAAATATACAGGTCGCACTCTTAGTTCATATTCTCAACTCATCTGGGATAAAATAAATCTCTCTGAGAATATGTTGGCATTTTCACTGGGTTAATTGTTCCTTTTTTATTTTCTCACATTTTTCATAGGAGTGTAGCTTCTCTCCAGTTTCACACTCAGTGCTGAGACAATGAACTCCCTGCCCACAGGGCTTGCTTACTTCCTTCTAACTGACAGGAGGCACGGTGCCTCCTACTTTATCTTTTTGCTGACAATATGTACAGCAATTGCAAACTACACTCACAGAAATTTTCCGAACAGCACTGTTTGGGCCTGAAGCTAAATTTAGAATCTGCCTAAAAGACTTAACAAGAACTGGGTGATAATATTAAAATGTTGTGACACAAAGAAAGTCCATTCACCTCCCCCAGGTATTATGAAAGGAAAAGGCTAAGTAGGCAGCTTAGCTAAGTCTCTTCAGATGTGTATGGCAGCAATAAATACTTGTGGTGCGTTATCTATATGGATGGGTTGTTGGCTTCAAGAAAACTGTAGTGTGAATTTATATAGGACTATATTAAATGTTTTCTTTAATATAAATAGACAAGACCATATGTCTGATGTACAAATTGGTACATTTATTATGTCTGGGGCTGTGAGCATTATTTTCATCTGCTGAGAATCCTAATTGAAGTTATCCAGCCTCCACACCTTCAGTCAAAACAGTTTGCCCTGGGAAATATAGTAGTAGATAAAATGGATGAGAAGCATACAAACACACTCTGCAGTCTAGAGAAAGGACAACTATCCTGGCAGGGGAAAAGATCAGGGATTCCTCAGGATCAGAGTAAGTTATATCCAGAAGGCTAGATCCCTCTCTCGTAGGGCCAATTTCACAGTATCACAGTATGTTAGGAGTTGGAAGGGACCTTGAGAGATCATCTAGTCCAACCCCCCTGCCAGAGCAGTAATCCCTAAGACTAGGACACAACAAAGCTTCCCTGACCAGTAATTGAACCCGGGTCCCGGCGGTGAGAGTGCCAAATCATAACCACTAGACCACCTCCTCTCCATCTCTTTTTCTCAAGCTGAATTTATATCCTATATGAATACCTCCATGGTAAAGTACTTGCTGGTGTCAGATGGGGTCCTCAGCATATGAAAGATATGGATTATTTTAGAACGGGTCCAAAGGAGGGCCATGAAGATGATCAAAGGGCTGGAGCCACTTCCCTATGAGGACAGGCTGAGAGAGTTTCACAGAATCACAGATGTGTTTGGGATTGTTCAGCCTGGAGAAGAGAAGGCTTTGGGAACCTTATAGAGACCTTCCAATACCTAAAGGGGACCTATAGAAGTAAGGGAGAGAGGCTCTTTACCGAAGTAGAAAGCAACAGGATAAGGGGGAACAGAGGGTGTTGAGGCACTGGAACAGGTTGCCCAGAGAGGTTGTGCCTCTTCCATCCCTGGCTGTGTTCAAGGATAGGTTGGGTGCAGCCCTGGGCAACCTGGTCTAGTAGGTGGCGTCCCTGCCCTTGGCAGGGAGGTTGGAACTAGATGATCTTTAAGGTTGGTTCCAACCTAGGCCATTCTATGATTGTGTTCTTAACAGAAATTGAATCATAATCCTATTTGGAGCTATGAAGTGTCACTATTATTGCAGTAATTTGTAATTCCATACTATTGGTTCATTAATACGTTTTAAAACACCTTGAAGAAGTGAAGTGCTGAGAATGAAGTAAATTGAGAACAATAGAAGGCTTATGTTGTACAGGTGAGGGTGAGAGAAAAATCTTGGGGAAACATAGGTCAATATTTTTGCAGTTTTGTAATCAAAGAATTGTAACCTTTAGTGAAGCTTTATAGTGAATAGTTTTATGTCTACCTAGTGTCTGTCTCCTAAGGGTCTTTATCCTTTCACAATGGAAATGAGTGGGTGCTTAAAAATATAAATTATTGAATTCTGTAAAAGTAGTCCAGAGAGGAAAGCTAAAACAGATTAAAAAAAAAAAAAAAAAAAAAAAAAAAAGTAAAAATAAAGCACTCTGATGTTTCTAAACGTTTGGAGTCTATTAAGATAATAAGGTAAATCCTTCTGTTTTCTAGAAAGGAACAAATCTTCTCTCTACCAACAATAAATTAATTTTCCTAATTTTGTGGAGAGACATACAATTTCTCTTTTCGTTCTTCCAAATACAGCATTCAAAAACTGATTGGTTTGTCAAAGATATATTTTGATTTATTTGTTTTTGGATGTGCATGAAGCACTGTCTTGCCAGGACCTGAATAACTTAGAGCAGGAGAAAAACACATGTGGGATTTCTGCTTTAATGAATGTCAGTACCATACACTCTGCAAAGGGATTTTCCAAGGGTTAATATATATATATTATGCATTGTCATTATTAATTTTTTCTCTACATAAATAAGATAACATTTCTACTGAAGTAAGATCCAGATGGCACTACAAGCTTATATAATGTTTCTTTTCCCTTAAGATTTCCTAAGTAAGAGACTATGAAGATTGGGCTGTAGAGTTTCCAAAAGCAACAAAAAACTTCCAAACAGAACAAAAGAACACTGAACTTTACCATTTTCCACCAATTCAGTTATAAAGAATACCACTAATTGAGTTGCTGACAAATGCCTTATGGCTTATAAATCATTCTGTTCCATGTGAGGGGGACCTCATAGATAAAGCCTATAGACAGTGTAGGGAAGTTTACACTGTATGATGGAGCATGATACAGAGACATACAAACTTGACAAGCTAAATTGTGTAACGTTTGTGCAGGCAACAAAACCCTACAGGCAGTTTCCTTAGAACTTTTGACAATCAGTTTTATATTAAGGTGGCTTCTCTCATGTATAGAGCCTGAATTTGCAGTGTATTTTAAACTACCTTCTGCCTATGCATGGCATAGTGTAAGTGTAGTCTCTGTGCCGCCATCAAGTTTGTCTGCTACAGAGTGGTTCAGGCATTGAACATAATGAAGATGTAGTGCAAGGTTTTCAGGGTACTTTAGAATTAAGCTTGGTGGTCTAGCACCTCAAGAGTTTCAGATTCTTCAGGATAATCACCAGTGGATAGTGGATATGGATTTAGAGTTTGAACTGAGATATCCAGTAACAATGAACTGATGCCCTTAGCAAATCTTAGCATTATGTAGGCCTGTTACAGTCCTCAAAAAATCAGTTCTGTCAATACGTACTTCAGTTGAGGAATCTCTACTTCTCCACTTTTCTTCCAGAAGTGGAACTGAAGCAAAGAAACTTTTTGTCTCTAGGGCAAGAAAGAGGCACAAAATCTCTCAGATCCTGGGCCAAGACATTTTCTGAGCCAGCTTTCACTTTTCTGAATGGCCACCACTGAAGTCTTGGCTTAAATCCATTATGGAAAGATATTTGGGAACTGGACTTTTTAAGAACAAACAAAGAACCAACCAAACAAACAAACCCAATGCTGAAAATGCATTATTTTTCTTTAAAAAAGAATGTTCATATTTAACTGAAAAAAATAATTCAGCTCCATATTTTAGGCAGATGTACAAAGATTTTCCTGTTCATAGGGAACATTCTTCATGTTGTGATTTCTCAGCTTTCAGGTTTTCAGTCCTTTTGCTTTGGATTTTCAATAGAAAGAGAAACACATTTGCATAAAAAAGACAAGGAAATGATAGGTCCATGGACATATATTCTTGATGTAGCTATATTCAAAGAAATTAATTTTTATTGAGATATTTGTAGTAGGTCTATTAATCATCTTTAGAGCACTTCCTTTAGATAGGGAATAATTTTAAGAACTTCTTTTCTGAACAGATATTTAGTTCATTTTCTGATAGTCTCTTCTGAAGTCATTGAAGAAAGAAAAAAGCAGGACATCAAAGCACCCAAATCCAACAGATTCATCATCTTCCAGTATAAATGTTTTGCAAAAGCCAAGCCTACTGTGGAAAAGCAATACCTCAGCAGGAGGGTGCAAATTCACTCACTGTGTTTTGTTTCCATCCACAAAAATCTTCAGAACTGGTATGATTAATGTAAGGAAAATGAAGGAAAATTAACTAAGGAGACAGTTTTGTCATCAGCATGGTCAAATCTAAGAACAGATAATCAACCCTATAAGGTTTCAAGACAGAAATAGAGAAAGGATTTAACTGGTCCATTTTGAAAGACTGCAAGCTGGTAGTGAGATGTTGGTGTCATTTACATCTTAAAAAACCCCCCATTTTATGTCAAGGGTTTTCTTGTATCACTTGATTTTGAGATGGCAGGCATGGAATTAAGCCAATTTTGATCCCATTCAGATTTGGTCACTGAATAAGTGGTGGCTTAAAATCATCAGTTTTGGACTTTGTCCCTCACTTTAATCCAAATTTTGCCTTGGAAGTCTCGAAGATTGGACAGATATATTTATGTGAGTCTTTGTGGACCTGACTCTGAGTCTTTGACTAAACTGATCACCACTTCTTCTGTTGTGGTAACTGCAAATTCAATGCCAAATAAATACTTCTGGATAAGTGACAGCAGAATCTCATTACCTCAGCTCTCAAGACAAAGAGGGAGTTTCGTCACAGCAACATTTCAAGACTGGGTCATTTCATTTCTGGTTTGAAGATTTGGAGTTTAGTGTTTTGGGGTTTTTTTTGTTTTCTTCGCCTACTAATCAAACTCCAAAGAACTAATAAATGTAAAGCAGAGTGAGTAATCACTAAGATTTCTGTCTTTATATCTCAGCGTATGTTCATTCATGCTTCTCACTATGTTGATTAAAATGGATTACTCAAACCTATTTACTCTAATTGTCAGTAACACACTTTGTCCTCTGTGCCCTCACAACAACATTTTTTGTCTCTATCTTTTTTTTTTGTCATGTGTTTCCCTAGACCAACACTTCCCAGAGTTAGAAATTTGCAGTTTAACCATAAGTAATTGTATTTACAGCCAAAGTACAGCAATCTCATTATTCAGGTCAAAAGTCAATTTATTTATAATACAAAACATTTGAAAACTGACATCTGTTCTTGAGATACACAGAACTTCTGAACTGACGTCAATAACATAACCACATACAAAAACGTTTCCGGTGAATTTCCTTAGCGTTTTAATCTGGATGATAACTCAGCCCAATATAGTGTAATCTGTTTTCTCTTCTTCATGCTACACAATAGTGTGAAAGGCCAAATTTAAAAAACACCCAATAGTTATAATATGAGCCAAATTTACTTAAGCTTAGTTATCCTTATATCATGAAGGCCTTTTTTGGGACCACATAGACATCTGATAGGCATTGCTGGGAAATTGCCCCTTAGTATAGAAGGTGCAATTTAAAAATCTCTCATCCCTTGAAAACTGAGGTGTAGGCAGGCAGCGGTATCTTTTCCAGTGTTCCTATATTTCATCTTTTATCTATATAGTTTTTATATACTTTTAGTAGCTATTTGATTTCTCAAAACAGGTAACATTGTCCTATAAGATTTCTGGCAACTATTTAAAACTGCAGATTTCAGTCTTCATACTATGAAATATATCTTGAGAGACAAACTTATAACAGCTACTGCCACTATCATTAAAATGTAGATTTGCTCTCTCTTGATTCCATATTTACAAAATATCTCTCCAGGATTTCTTATTTAAAAAGGAATTATTAGGAAATAGGGTTACTTTTCCTTAGTTATTTACAGGTGGTTAACTTCTAAGAAGGCCATAAGGAAACAAGTCTTCTGGGACCATTAATGATAGTTCATTGTCTAGATATAAACGATCTTTCACCTAAATATATAATAATGCCTTTGAAAACACATGAAAGTGGAAAGCTCAAGCTTGATTTTGAAATACCTGTGTGACAAATTCTGGAGTTAATTTGGGTTCCCTAGCTGCCATTTATATCTTGAAGAATGTATCTATGATGCTGAGTAATTTTAACTTAAGAATGTCCTGAAACCTTGGGAAGTCTGTCTTATCCTCTCTAGTTAATGCTATCACCAGTGGCTAACCCAGCCCAGTACAGTTGCTTTATCATAATCCTATTACGTAAGACTGGGAAATACCATTAGAACATCTGATCCATCTAGCCATTTAGTCTCATTCATTAGAAGGAGTGATTAGTGGATATCAGACTTCATAACAGTATTCTTTTGTTGCTCCATAAGGCAGGGCTGCTCCAGAAAGCTGGTCTATGGATTTGCATCCTTCGTCAAAATAGGGATGATATTATCCATATGGAATATAAAACCCTCCTCAATCAGCCAAGAGGCACATCTAGCTGGGTTAGTCCACACCTACCATAGGCTGTTCCATACATATACATACACGGTTTAGTCCTGACCTACAGACATGTATATTTGATTAGCCCAGCTGGATGATACTCTGTATGACTAGGCATACAGACACTTCTAAAATAAAGTTCTCAACTGCTAGCACAGTGAGATTTTATAATAACTTTAATAAGATTGTGGTGGCATGAAACGTGCCTATTTTTTTATGTCGATGGAAAGAATTGTATATTACAGTTGTTAATAAAAAAGCTATGGGCTTGATGATCAAGGAAGTAAATGCCTTGCAGCTCTATGCCCCATGGTTTGACCACACCACTTCTACTCATTTTAATGGAAATTACATGCCCAATTGCAAAGATAATTTTGAAAACATGTTTTACTCTTTGAAAACTGTACAGGAATTTCATAGAATGTGTGTTGTGTTGACAAATAAATCTCCCTTTTAGTTAGACACCAATTAACAAGTGTGAAACTTTTGAACCAACATTTTCAAAACCAGATGGTTAGAACTAGATTCTTGTATTCATATTTACGCACTTATTTGAGTAACTTTTCAGAAGTGCAAGCTTTTAAAATTATGACTTTAGTAACATGGGAAAAGTAGATAGGAAGACTTTAAAAAGAAAAGCATGGGGCACTATCTATTCCTCTGAATAGCAAGGGACTTTTAATTATAGGCAGAATTACTTAAAATTCATGTAAACCCACCAATTTTATGTTACATGATATTTCTTATTGGTTTTCACTCAAAATCCTCTTCTCTTTTACATAGTGCTGAATGGAACTATAAGCTTTCATACATGTATTTCATTAAGTGAAGGAATAAGTTATGAAGCTGGTTGCTCCTTGCACAGATAGACTAGAGGTCTTTTCTCACCTCAAATGCTAATTCATCTTCATAAAAGTAAAACAGTTTGGGTTTTTTATTATTTTTTTTCATATTTGTGATTAGTTTAACTGTGTTGGAAGTAGGAGTCAGTATTAGCAAATACTGATAAAACTGAGACAACGGAATGGAACATAAACATATAAGTGAGAGAGCTGAAAAGGCTTCAGGTTTACAGGCAGTAAAATAGGAAATAAATTAAGAAATATTGAACAAAATAACCCTTAGAAGGAAGTAGCTTCTCAGTGAAGTTCAAACATTTTAAATTTTATAGAATAAACATCAGATTGGGTGTGCTGTAATGCATTATTATGTATTTAAGATTCACATTCCCCTTTCACCTCTTCATCCTGCAGATGGATAATGGTCAGCATCCTCCTTTAACCAGAAGAGGCAAATTGAATCTTCTATTTAATTTAATTCCATTTTATTTTTGACCAAGTGGTATGGTATGGTTAGTCTATCTCCATCTGTTCCCTATTTCAGGAAGACATCATTAACCCCATTATTCTGGTAAGTTGAATGAAATAAAACATGGCAAAGGAGAAGTTCCTTTCAAATTCTTTTAAAAATCCCCTATGTCTGTGGAACAGACATGCTTTATTGAACAAGTTTCAGAGTAGTACCATAATTTACTGTGTTTTCCACTCAAACTAAGTCTACATTAAATCACCAATATATGTGATGTCAAGGTGAATGTGGAGTTGGAAAGAAAATCAGATTATATAGATATTCTAGGGATTTAAAGTAAGAGATTTAAGTATGTGCAGTGGCAAATCACCTTCAGAAATTCTTTTTTTGGCATTTGCCAACTTTTGTAGTCTACAATAGCTGAAGTTTTCATGAGCATTGTTGAAGAAAGTATGCCTTATTCTCCAGTCAATATTGGCCTTCTGATCAGCCTGGACACCACTCCAGTAATACCTACCACAAGAATGTGTTCTGTCTTCTTGTATAAGCATTTATTTATTTATTTTTCCAGTCACAGAGCTAACCTGGGTTTGGGGTAAACATACAGAGCATAACTCATCTGCAAATGACAGAATCATTTATGATTCATACTTACACATCTATTGGGAATTCATTTTTAGCAATTACTTACAGATGAAAGAAGAGAAAGGAAAGTCTGCCTTCCTGGATAGCGTGTATTTCTGAGATCTGAGTCAGTTGTGATACTAGGTTGTGAAGCAGAAAGGCAGGTTTTTTAAAGAAAATGAAAAGAGGAAAACTAGCTCTATTGCAGTCCTCTGATTCAGTAGAGTTGTACAGTGGATGCCTGTTAGTGGCTTTTGGACATTCCCGCATGGTTTGGTATACATTTTCTGTCTTAATTACCAAATAAATTTTGGCCAAAAAGAAGCCAAACAATGGCTGACCTTCTTTCACTTGATCAGTCATTTGGTTTTCTTGAAACATCTTTATTCAGAAAATAAGGTCTTGGAAGAAGTAGCAATTATCTGCATCTATCTAGTTGTTGTTAGTGAACAGTTAGGCCAACAATGCAAATAGAGAGTTAAATTCTAAAGATCATATTTTTATCAATAAATGTTACATGTGTATAGTGTAGCTATCTACATCAGAAATAATTGATCTGTGTTTCTTTTATAAGAACAGGAAACATACATTTCTCTCATCTGTTTTCGATATTCAGTTTAGGAGGAAATGAATAGTGACTCCACCATGACTGCTGCTTTCCACTGACTATAATGGGAGCCTTGATAGCTAGCTTAGATACAATCATCAATACTTGTGTCAATCAATACACATCGTGTATTCTTACTAGGTGGTAAAGCAATCTCCGTAATATATGTACTTCATAAAAAGAAGAGCAACGAAAGAAGTGGATGTATGTAAAACAATGGCACTCTAAACAGTCTAGAGAGCAGAAACTTCATATTTTATAAGAGGTGTTTATTCTTCATGCTTGAAAAACAATATTTGCTAACATTGCTGAAAGCAGCAGGACCAGTTAAACATAGAGAATAAAACCATATTAGAATTATCTAACCAAAAGGAAAAGAACAGGAACTAAACTCCTCAGAGAACAGTAGTTGTAGTTTCTGAAGGTGATGTTGAGTCATCAACAGCATTCTAACCCTGGAAGAATGTTTAGGAAGTGAAAGTGCAGTCTAGGGTATTGCAGCCATCCAGAATAAAAACCAGACAAGATCAACTGATATGATCTGACTGTGTCTGTGTTTTTTAATGAGAGTGGGGTTTCTTCTCTTCTCTTCTCTTCTCTTCTCTTCTCTCTTCTCTTTTCTCCTCTCCTCTCCTCTCCTCTCCTCTCCTCTCTTTAGTGATTGCCCTTAAGAATTTATAACTGTTTAAGAGGGATCTGTGAAGGGATCCTCACAACATAGCAGAAGTTCATCTTCAGTCAATGATTCTACCAATTTATTCTGAGTTTTCATTTGAGCTTCAAGAAAGAAAAAGAGTCTTTTAATGTTAGAAACATGAAAGTTGCCTTTATTAATACTATTATTATTACTATCTGTTCTTTGGTCAGAGATTTGCTAGACTTCTCACTTAATACTATACAAACCATATGTCATCTACACTTGATGTGTCACAAGCCAGAAACTCATGAGGGGGGAGGAAAACATGACAATGAGATCATAAAATTGCCAGCAGAAGAACATATTAAAATGGTCATGGATTTTCCTCAATTTTTTCCTTCAAAATTTCTTGGTTGCTCTCTTCTTTCCTTGCTTTTAAGTTTGGGGTTTTTTTTTGTAGGTGAGAATTTTGAACATGATTGTATGAAACCAGACAGTTAGTCTGGCTTGCCAACAATATGTCTATAACTCAAGGAGCAAGCAAAGGGGTGAATAGTGGTGAAAAAAGATAAAGACTGATAAGAAATCAGCAAGGAGTATACATTTTGAAAGAGAAACTGGCAATAGCTATGTGATATAGGGACTGGAAAGTGGGAATGAAATGATGGATGCATCAGTAAAGGAAATGGTTACTGCAGAAACTTTGTGGAGCTTACTAAACCTAAAAGATGTGCATTAAAATGCATATAGATTATAGGATTAGGTAGCTGATAGGTTAGAGTTTGAATACTGTGGAGAAAGAAAGGGCTGTATTTGCTCCAGCATGAATGAAATTGGATTTAGACAATGATACTAAATTACTTTAAGCTACGGTTATATGAGGGTTAAGCAATGCAAAAACATGGTCGGCTGTGATTATAGAAGGAAGTAAACCGAAAGGCTTTAAACTGAAAGAGGTTAGATTTAGATTAGATGTAATGAATAAATTTTTCACCATAAGGTTGGTGGTGCACTGGAAGAGGTTGCCCAGAGAGATTGTGGGTGCCCTATACCTGAAAGTGTTCAAGGCCAGGCTGGATAGAGCTTTGAGCAATATGATCTAGTGAAAGATGTTCCTACTATGGCAGGGGAATTGGAACTAGATGATCTTTAAGGTCCCTTCCAACCTGAACCATTCTATTGATTCTATGAACTCGTGTAGCAACTCATCTTGCTTGTATTGAATTTAATATGTAAGTTTTTCTAGATGAGATATTCTAGACAAGGGCATTATGAGTGAGATTATAACTCTAAAAGCTCTGGAGCATAGAAGTGTAAATTCTAAGTAGTCATTCTAGGCACAGCAGACAAAAATCCACATAGATAAATAAGGAAGTAAACATGAAAAAGGGGGAGTCCTGATGTAATGGGTGATAATGAGGAAACAGAGCTACCAGAAAGGCTGCTGACAGAGCAGTTATAGAAATAAGCAATGAAGAACAATCATGGGGGGCAGGGAGAAACTGGCTACCAAGAAAAAAGGAAATGACTAAATGCATTAAGGGCAACAGGAAGATCAAATAGGCATTGAGCCAGGCCAGAAAAAGAAAGTCAGAGGGAAGCTACCATGGCTCATGTGCTGGAATGAAGTTATTTTGCAGCAAAAGCAACAACTGAGATGCTATAAACACTTCAAGATTTAGAAGAAAAGATAGAGATAAACAGATCCTATAAAAATTCTCATACTGAAGAAGACACCTTCTTCAAATTTCAGTGGCCTTTCATCATTATCTTTGATATTTGTTTGCAAATTTTCTTCTCCTGACCTGTGCACTACACATTTCGTGTACAGGGGTTCTCAGTTCCAGCAGTTTCTCATCACAATGTGAAAGGTTCATCTCATTCCATGATGGTAGCTCTTTGTGCTTGTAGAAATTCCCTCGGGTTACTAATGGATCATTTACACATCTGAGAATGTTGTTAAGAAGCTCCAGAGGTGGAATGGGATTCCAGCTGTAGGAGCTACCTATGGCTCTTATTTCTTACAGCAGACTCCTGAGAGTTGCACAACCTCCTATTAACAAGTTGATGATGGATGGAACAGCTGTAAATTTACAAGTAATGATAAGCTTGAGACTCCTAAATTAGTTAGAGAACAGCAATTTTCAAATTTTAAAACAGACCTTGAACCAGGATCTTTTTACAGGATAATGCCACCAGCAAGACAACAGGTCAGTGGTTGAAAGCTGTAAGTATTCCTCTGTCCTTTCTTATGGTTCCCTGTCTATACTGAAAATAGATAATCCAAATCTCAAGCCAATTTACCACAATGGTTCAAGTAAGGCCTTTAATTTTGATCTGCTGGATTGTCTTCAGGAAGGCATATGTTCCTCTCCAGCTCACTGAAATATGTAGCTATTACCTCCTGCCAAGTCACACAAATTCATTTGTTCTGGAAAATAGGTGAAAAATAAAGAAATTAATATATTAAGGGGGCAAAAAATGCTCTCTGAGGGCTAGTGACAAAGAAGAAATAACAGAATGAGGAGGAAGAAAGAATAAGGCAGCTGGTTCAGCAGATGGAAAACAGAGACCATCATACCCATGGTGATTCTGTGAAGTTCTTAAAGACACACTAAAGTGAAAAGAACATTCTGGGAAAGGAAAAATGGGAGAATCAAAAAAAAGACGTGAACTTGATGCACAGAAAAATAAAGCTTATTTTCCTGGTCGTCTTTGACAGAAATCTGGGAATATAACTGAAAAGTCAGAGAGATGGCTGATAACTGAGGAAGAAATTAACAACTTTCCTGGAAAGAGAAAACAATTGTTCCAACTATTCTTAAGAAGTAAAAGGAGCTGAATAAAAAGTGTCTTTAAAATATTTTTTAAATTTTTTTTTTTTATTTCCCTGCCCTTTCATCTGCTAGTCTTGCAAGTCAAGGACTGATAGCTGAGCTTGACCTCACCTAACTTTAGAAGACTTTGTCTAGCTTAACTTTTAGCACATGTAGATTTAGATGCCTCTGACACTCATTCACTACCAGGTAAATAATTTCCATCCGTAAGGTGAGGACCCTGGAGAACTTTGGGTGTGAAGAAAGGGCATCTGAAGATCGTAGATGAATATTCTTTTCACAGAAAGAGATGTATCCACACTAATAGATTTTTAGTAAAACTTTTGATGTGTCTCTGGACCTGGCCTACATTTAATAAGGAATAATGTGGAAGGTCTCCCCTAAGCCCAACAGACTTCAAATAATTCTTCTTTTTGGATTTGAAAATCCTTGATAGGATGTCTAGTGATGGCAACTCAGTCTAAAAATACTTATGCCCTAAATGCTCCATGCCTGGAAATAGAAACAAAAACCTAAATTGTACAACACGCACAAAGGAAGAACCCAAAGGAGAGACTATAAATTTAGTAACTTTGTTGTTGTCTTAAACAAGCTCCAGTACAAATTGTTAACTGCTCTGAACAGGAGATGATTACACGGAGTCATAGAATCACAGAATTTTAGGAGCTGGAAGGGACCTCAGAAGATCATCTAGTCCAATCCCCCTGCCAGAGTAGGATTAGTGAAGGAGTACACAATTTTTTTTTTTTTTTCATTTAGTACTCAAGTTACTGCTTTTTATACAACTCAAGTTTATGTGAAAATGTGGAGCTTGGCATAGGGTTTAAAAAGTATTTGTTAGGCACTTTTAATTAAGGTGCTGAAGTTCAGCCCATCACTCCCTCAGACTTCAGAGCCTGACATTTTTATCCAAGTTATTCACATTATTCAAAGAGGTACCCAAGTAAATTTTGATGGAACTGTTCACATACTTAAATATTAGAAAAATGTTTTAACAATATCTGACTTAGACCTCTTTAATTTTTAATTGCCTTTCTCTTTTATTCACCAATTCTGTAAAAACATTTCTAATACAATTAAATTGCAAGAATAATTATCTCATAGTCTGTATGAAAAAGGAGAGAAAAATACCACCAAGGGAAATGAGAACACCAAGGTGCTTTTTTCCTTTAGTACTTTTTCATATGAGGACTGTACTAGAATGGTTCTACCCTTTTATTGTTTTGTTTGGATCAGCTCTGTGCTACTTTTCAAATTTAAAAATTAAATGTGTGATCCTTTTTTTTATTGCCTTCTTTAATAAAAAGTTACTGAACATTCTTGTCTGACATCAGCCGTGGCCCTTAGAGAGATGATTCATGAGATATCATGTCATGGGGAAAATTAAAGGGTAAAAGGCCACCCTGAATCCTATTACTTTTATTTCTCTGTTGATTTTTCTGTTTTAAATGGGTGCCTTTTTACTGTTCTCTATCTATTTTTACGATTTCTGCTGGTCTTTGTGTTACAATAAAGGAGTGGCACAATCACTGAGAAGGAAAAAAGAATCAGAACTGTTAAAATACTACTGCAGTTTCACTCCAAAATATCACAATCATGTCTTTTCTGGCAGAGGGAAGAATGATGCCAGACTCGAGCAGTGTCGCCTATGAACCAGACACAGTCAGCTAATGTCCCATACCTGTATTGTCACAGATGTTGTAACACATTGTTGTGGCTAATTCTATATCAAACTACAGACTATACAGATGCATTTAGGCAAATATCTTGCTTAAGAAGAATTTTTAAGGTGCGAAACAAAGTCTAGATTGGAAATTTACTGACAGTCTAGAGTACAGCAATTAATTAGAACTGTTGGTTTCCAAAGAAAATACAAAATCCTGTACAGTTCAGAATATCTGTCCAATAACTCTCCTAATTAGTGGTAATTAACCCTAAACTGGTTTTTACTCCACTGCATAAAAGAAGGCCTGCTTTCTTAAATGTAATGAAATGGTGCTTTTAAAAGTATATGGGGCACCACTATTTCTACATAGCTCTAATTGTGAATACAGTTCTAGCATTTGGATATTTTTTTAATCAGATATAAACAGATTTGTGTACCATGCCTGCAGTAAGAATGGCTGGGTTTAGTGCCATTTTAATCCTCATTTACATATTTTTTACTTTTCAGATAAATTGATTGTTAGTGTTGTTTATCTGATGCTATATGAACATGAACTTTAACCCTCATATTGAAAAGGCAGATCAAAGAAAAAAAAATTGAATCTTTACATTCAATAATTTTTGTCTTGGTGAATTATTTTATTTTATTTTTTAATAATACAATAAGAAATGCCCTCAGGAGAATATCCACCTATCTATGTGTTTATAAATGTATGAATAAGATATCAAAGAAAAACTTTCCCTAGTCTATCTCCAAAACAACCATTTTCCAGTTCCAGGTAACTCCAGCAATAACCTTAATTTTGATTCCCTCCACTCTTATATAGTCTTGATACAAATCTTAATGTCACTTTGTGTATCCATTTGGGAATGTTATTCTTCCTCAAAATGATCTGAGTTGTCCTTAAGATTCAACACGTGAGTATATATTAACTAGTAAAGCAGAGATGTTTGTATGTTCCATGATCTGCTTGAGAATGCCTTATTGAATGAACAGTTTTCCTTGATTAAAATTCCACAGTATAGTGGAGACCAGAATTTGGTCCAGTTGTTTAGATTTTGGGATGAAGCTATTCAAAAATTCAACCATAACGTGTCTCTTTTGGGACATGAACTGTTGACCCTCTTTTTTGTTTGGTGAATCATTGTGATAACTGAGTTGGAAAAACACTTCCTGCTAATGTGAAAGTAGTCACAAATATGTCATCTTCTCATACCTTTATGGAAAACCAGTACAACTAAGCATTCCTGTCTGTCTTCAGCAAGAGTAGTTAGCAGGCTAATGAGGGTACCAGACTGCATATTTTCCTTTGGGTTTCTGAAGGAGTCAAAGGGAAAGTCACTGTTATTTGAATATTGTTACCTATTTTCCTTTTGCTCTTTTGAAAATTCCATAACAAAATACAGAGGTACAAATATATATGTACATTATAGACCATATACAATTAAATAAAAGATTTTGACAATTGCCTAGCAGGCTCATTGATTTTTTTTTTATATTAAAAATTCCCTTACTGTAACAGATATTTTTTCTGCCTTTAAATCATCTGATATGTATGCATAATATTTTTTTACTTGGGTATTTTTGCGCTCTTCCTCTATTTTCATTTTCATCATGGGTTTCCAAGAACAAGGACAATGTATTGTAGAAGTTTTGGTCTTTGTGATGTAAATATATCAGAGTGTGTCATGTGGTTAGGTCCAATTTGGTTGAGTTTCCATTTGCAGATATTTTTAATGATCTTATATAGTATTTCTCCTAAGTATTTGACTGTACAGTTTACTGTCTTTACAGATTATATATAAGGTCTACATCTTTCTGTGTTACACACTGGAAAACATTTTTCCACATTCACTATTGCTAACTCTTTTAGGAATGTTCTTCCTCTAACATATTGTCATCTTTTTAAAAAAGTGTGTATAGTTTCAGAGGGAAATAAGCTAGAATTTAATTTTAGAAATTGCAGTTGTACACAACAGATATGAAATATTTTTGAAATAAGGACATTTCAAACTGTGTTTTTCTAGTTATATTGTGTAAAAACGGACATTGCCCAAGAAAAGTTTAATAGTAAACATGCTCAAAGTTTATGTATTACTGAAATAAAAGTCTTGGTGATAAACATTTCTGGAGTTAATATTATAATTGGGCTTCTTTGCTTAGAAAGCTTGCTGAAAACATACTAGTTTATTATCTCCCAGTTTAATTTCATTCTGCACAAGTACATCTAAGACTCCATAAAATGAACTGGAAACACAATAAAGTCTTAAACAAGTTAATAAATAGAACCTCAGTCCTAGGAGTGCTCATCAGGCAGTTTTCAAATCATGTATCTGGTTTTGTCTGGAATAAGATTGTACATTGCAGTACAGCATCAACTATTTCCGTGTCATGTTGAAACTTTTAAACCTCAGCAATTTCTTGGGCTGACTTTTTTTTAAAAAAGCACAAAATGTGGAAACTTTTTAACACAGGGAATAAAATATGTATAAGTATACATACAGACATATGGGAAATTATATCCAAGAGAAGGATGTGCCACTAAGCTAAATTGGTTTGAACAGTAAACATTATGGCTAGCATAATTTTGAAGCTAATTATTTGTTACAATGTTTTTAAGTAAAGAACAAAGAAATCATCTTGGGTTGCTCATGGGGGTTTTTTGTTGTTTTGTTGGGGTTTTTTGTTGTTGTTTGTGGTAGGTTTTGTTGTTGTAGTTTGTTTTTTTCCCCTCCAGAAAATATACTTCTGGTCTACTTAGATAATGCATTAGAAGAAGATTCATCCACTGAGTCAAGATGTCCCCGACACGTATATTTTGCCTTCTAGAGGCATTCTGTCTTTCACATGTCATTGCTTCATCTCATTTTGTTTGACAGAAACATGCTTTCTTTGCATTTGAGACATTGTGGTAAAGGTGTCTAGGACTGTTAGCAGTTCCATCTGCTAAGGTGCTGAAAATATGAGTTTCAGCTTTGCTTTGGACTTGCAAAGATTATTGGGAAGGAAGCAAAAGTGATGCTAACCACATCAATCTTTGTTTTCCCATGCATTTTGGATCTGGTGCCCTAAAGCTACCCTGGCCTAGTAGGTGAACTGTCCTAACATGTGCCATTTGCCTTTTTTTTTTGATGTAGCAAAAATGAAGGAGCTGGATTTTGTATAAAGCGTGTAACATCCTCATGGGTGTTTCAGATTTCTTTGTAGGTATTTGTTACAGTGCACTATCACAAGGAGCTGCTCTGGCTGCTTCCTGTTTCCCAAATACTCTATACTTCCAGTTGAAGAAAAACATACTACAACATCACTGGACCTCTTCTTCTTCCACTAATATGGGGATATGCTAAATTTCTTTGTTCAAATCCATTCCAGAAAGAAGTCAGTTGGACTGTAAACTTTCTCTCTCTTTTGTTCCTTCTTAGAAATTTCTCCCTTTTTCTCCTGTGCCATGCCCTGTGGCTGCAGTAGAGGAGGGAGCATAAGAAAAACATAACACCTACTGGAGACAGCAAAGCAAAGATAATTTTGTACCTTTCCTGTAACACCTTCAAGAATCCAACCCATTCTGTCTAAGGATATTTTATTTCGAATTACATACGATTCTTCTTATAGGTTTCTATTGATTGATAGCAACATAGTAAGCACATGAATTCAGGAAGAAAAACCTTGTTTGTGATGAGGAAATTGTTTAAAAAAATAAGAAATTGCCAGTCTAAATTTAAATGTGTCCCTTAAACAAATCCATTCTCTCTGCCTCTCCTTTGCAAGTGCTGTAAATATGGCCCTTCTGTTTTCTGTAGTTTCAGTGTCTTTCTATCTCTTAATAAAGTCTGATGGAAGTATCTCTCTAACTCTTTTCCCCTTTTTCAATATGTACAGTGAAGTAGGGTTACAAAAACCAGGGCAAAGCTGATTTTCATGATCTTATCTCTTGCCAATTTTCACTTCTGCTCTGAATTTTGTCCATACAGCTTATTTTAACAACAATAACAAAGTTTTTGATATGCACATTATATTTTTAAAACCCTTTTTAAAAAAAAGTAAGCTAAAAATTTCCAAAGGCAACTTTTAATTCCTGCTGCAGTGATGATTTAAGCATCCAAATTAAGACAAGTGAGCCTATTTTAGAAGTGCTGAGCATCAGCAACTCTGAGTTCTAGAGCATTAAAGCTCAGCACAGTCAAAGGATCAAGAAGGCACATACAAGCAACTCCAAATCAGAGACTGCTTTTGGAAAATTTAGCCTTGTTTCTTAAGGGTGAAATCTCGGCCCTTCAAAGTCAATTACAAATCTCCCAATGACTTCAATCGGCTAGGATTTCACCCTTTATATTTTATAGGAAAAAACAAGCACATCATACAGAAGTTTCTCTTTTATGATTTTCTTGATGTTTGCTCAACCCTGGCTTCCCTTTAGGTAGGAAAAATCATGGTTTTAATTTAAACTCCATAAAAACAAATAAACAGTAGCTTAATTACAAGGGTGGATGGGATGTTTCACAATGCTTAAGCTAATGTAGTAAAACACCAACTGTTTGAAAAAACATTTTTAAAGCTTAGAAATCTTCAAACTCTAGTGTGTTTTCTCCTCCCTGTTCCCAACAATGCTGGAGTTGCTAATTTTACAGCACAAATGAGAAACTGACAACAATTTCTAATAAAGTAGGCTGCATTTATTTTGGCAGATGCCAACAGCAGCACTATAGTATAACTGCTTTATCTGTAGCACTTTGTAAAGCTAGCCTCACTAGCTACAGTTAGCCTCAGAGTATACCTTTAAGATACAGTGTCTCTGCTTCAACTGTATGCCAATCTTTTCAGAGTGACTTAGGTATGACCAGCTCATGTTCATAAAGGTCTTATGGTTGTATGAAAGACATTACTGTGCCAATAATTGATCATATCATGACAATAATTTATAAATACTTTTCTTGGTTGTCAGCCTTAAACATTGCATCCTTACTGATGATTCAGACATAGAAAGAACTGCAGTATAAAAACTGAAACACAAACACTGTATAATTTTTAAATGCATAGACAATCTGCTGGTCTTTGAGTTACTCTAGTCAAAGAAAATGGGCAATGTGCTAAATAACCCTCTGGTCCTATGAAATCTCCAGTAAGATTCAAATACACTACATCTATGACATATTAAAAAATCTGATGGTGCTGTCAGTTTGAAGATTAAATGTATGTTTTAGATATTCCAATCCTTCCACTAGCCCATTTCTTCAGGTGTTTACAAAATAAGACTTGACCATAGTAGGGTTTATTAACATACAAAATGTGGCTCTTTATTTTGCATATGTACATGTCCCATCTATGTTGACTTGTTTTCCATAAGAAGACTAGATATGGAAAAAATTGTCTGATGACTTCCTGACCACTTCCTTTAGGAACTAGTGCAGAACCAAGAACATTGTTGGTCAACATATGGAAGATCATTGCATGGAAGAAGGCTTTGAGAAAAAATTATGGTTGTTCTTTTGAAGGAGTAGGAGAAGGATCACTCTTTTCCTTGAAAATTATGCTACTCATCTTCTGTTTAATAGTCAGAGATTTGAGGACAGGCTTTCTTTTTCCTTGCAGGAGGTGGTGTCAATGGTGCTCACATTACAGTTTTTTAACTTCACTTGCATTAACAGAAGCAGCTGGACAGTCAGAGGCCTCATTTCCTACTTAAGTGATTTGTTCTCTGAGCCAAGTAGCCTTGTTAGAGTACAGCTATCTTTATGGGAAAGAAGCACAAGGAAAGAAAATGTTGGTCCTTGTTTCAGCATTTGCTTGTTTTCAAATGTGTTGGTGAAGTTGTCTATGACTAAAGAGTTTCATTTGTGGAGGAGCAGAAGACAGTAAACCTCTGATCATCATGCCCAAAGCACAACACTTTATTCCATTTTAGGCCACAAGAACAATTTTAGAAAATTTGCCTTCAACAGCTAGCAAAGGTAAAATAACAACAGTATGAAAAAGACCTTTCCTTGCTGTGTGCCTAGAAGTCATCTGAGCTCTCCAGATTCTCAAATTTTTCTTTTGTAAAGTACACTTAGTGCCATTCAATATTAATGCTTAATTTGAGTTGTTCTCTTAAACTAAGCTTTTACTGGATTTTTAAGCAACTAAAATTCTACCAGATATTTCTGTAAATAAAGGACAGCACTGGCCCAGTGTGTTTTAGCTGCATCTGCTTTTGTACACTGTAAACTTGTTTCCAGGATTTTAAGAGTCTCTTAATAGATAGGCTGCATCCTTACTTACCCATCTATAAATTCTGTGTATATAACGCACTTAGAAAATGTGCTGCCCAAGTCCACTTTACCTTTTTGCTTGGAATTAGTCCTGAGGCATCTGTTCTCAGATCAAGATAACACTGAAAGACCTTAAATCTGATTTCTTAGACAGCTGCACTAATTTAACTAAAGAGACTACAAGAAAAGATGGAGAGAAATCTATAAAATATTTGGCTGACATTTGAAAAAAGACATAGGATGTTTTCTTGTTAACCTTTAGAGCAGCCCATTACATAAATTGTGACAATGTTCTCAGATTAAATGGGACTGTATTCTGGTTTAGCTCCAGATTTATCACTCCAGCAAATGAATTCTACTGTAAAGTCTGGTAATATGTCTTTTAAAGAATGCTGTTTATCTCACTGGGGAAGGAGAGTGTTGATAAATAAGGAGCATAGCCTTTTGGATGAATCGTAGTAAAGATGGATTGGAAAGAAGATTCAATAGCATTGCTTTCCTTCTTCAGTGTGGAAATGTTCCATGAAGTATATGTCATTAAAATCAGTGAATTCTCATATCACTTCTGTAAATTTTAACATGAGACACAAAAGTAGCAAAGAAAAGTTGCTTACTAATAACATTTGATTATGTGAATTCTTATTACATATGAAAAACATTTACACAGAATTCAATGATGAATGGATGTTCAGTAGCAGCTTCAATTTCTAGTTATGTTTCTATTCACTGTGAATGACAAAAAAAATCACCAATTTATGTCTACAACAGCAAATTTATCCCATACATTTTAAATAATTTGATCTTTTCTTAAAATTAAAAAAACTTCAATGGATTTTTTGATGTCTTAGAAAACTGAATCCTGCACTAGTTTTTAAGTGGTGAAAATGTCTTTATATTTATTCAAAATCTGAATAATATAAGAAGTTGAAACACAAAGCTGTGAAAAAAATCTAAAAGAACTATGTGTATCTTTAGGAAGAAAATAAATAAAAGTTTTAAAAATTGTATTAGCATATGAAAACATTATGTAACAGTATGAAATATTACCAGAAGCAGTCAGCTTTCTGGAAATTAATTCCATAATTTCTGTAAAAATTAATTTTAAAGGATCAAGATGTTAGCTATTAATATGCCAAGGGTAATGAACACAAACCTTTATTCCACTAGGATGAATTTTTGAAACTTAAATCCTCCATTTTCAATGTTAATTCCTAAACTGCACCAAGTAAGCTTTTGTGAGTTGCTTAAATTTTCAGAGGCAAGAGTTTACATACAAAAGGTAGTGGTCAGAAAGAAAGACCTTGGTTATTCAACTGATAACATTGAATTAGAATATAATAAAAATAAGAATTGTTATAAGGTCTGCAAGTTTCAAACTGTAATTGTGTTACTCATGAAAGTAAAGCCTGCTTCCCTAAATAAAGCAAAGGATTGTTCTTCCTTATAGGGTAAAATTTATTTCCAGTAGTATTTATTTTAAGTAGTGAGATTTTGTGTTCTGGGGAACTGAACATAGCCAACCAGAAAGCAGAATATAATCCTACCAGTCCCACACTAATTTTGTTGAAGGTTGCAGTGATTCTTTACTTTATCTTTATTTACTGTAGAAAGTTTGTTGGGTGATGGTGACTAATAGCTGAACATCTGGATGCAGTGACCTTTAAAAGCCTTTAGTCATTACTGTGCCCAATTAAACTCAATATCAACAGAAGTGCTTGCATTTTGACTGGACTAGTATAAATCACTTTGCAAATACATTGTGCAAACAAGGAGAAGTATTACCATCCTGGGCTCATTCCCCTCTAGATGACTTCAGCAGGATGGATCAGGAGCCAGGGATTTGTTTTGGTTTTTGTTTTCAAAGTACAAACTTCAACAATTAAGAAAATTAATTAATGAAGTTAACTGGACTAAATAGCTTAAAAAACTTCAGTGGGGAACCAGACTGGAATTTATCTAAGCCAAATGTAAAAAATTATCTGGGATTCACATCTTATTCAGAGAAAAAAACTCCAACCTTGTAAGAAAGCTTTTTAAAGGCCTAACTGGATAAACAACCATCTCATAAAAAGGATATTAGAAGTAAACAGGGAACCTATCTGGAATGGGAAAAGGACTGATCATTAAAGGAAGATATACTTCAAAGGTCAAAAAGTGCAAGCACAAAGTGACTATTTCAAAAAGTCAAGCTGGGTTTGCCTTTACAAAGGAAAACAAGTGAGCAAAAGGCTCTTCTAATACTATCTAAAACTTGTAAGTCTCACTTCTGTTCAGTGAAAGTTAGAAATAAAATCATTCTAAGGTGGTACAAAACCACAACATTCAACAGAGTAACTATTGCAATGAGGAGATACACACACACAAAACAAAGTGCCATATCTACAATGGAAGTAAATCCCAACCCCAGGGTCAGTCAGGGCATTGTGTGGGCACTGATAATCCCAGGACTGGAATGGGGTCCTGGGTTACAGGCAGGGCCAGGGGAGCCCCAGGGTCAAGCAGGGACATTAGGGTGCCTGAGTGTACTCAGAGCCCTGGCAGTTTCCCAAACTGTTAAGCACTTAAGCAAAGCAATCAGAAGCATGGCTTTCCCATGCTCCTTTAAAATCAGTGAATAAAAGACTCTGTAAACAATTCAAACCCACTGAGATCTAAATTGGTGTCTGAAAATTCCCATATCACCATTGGTGAGTAGAAGGTCTTTGGGTGGTGCCTGAATTTGTGTGTTGTGGAGTTATATATCGAACTTGGGAGGGCTGGCAAGCATCATCTGAGACCTTTACAAAAACTGACTCATAAAATGTAGTAAGAAAGAATCAAAAAACTTATGAAGCTGAAGTGTCTTTTATAGCTAGAAGCTATACAATTCAGAAACTGTATATAAAAGAGGAAAAATTACATCTTGGGTGGCTGAGGAAGAATTGTTTAACCTTTATAATGTGGAACACCTGGAGAAATTGAAGATTTCACAATAAACAGAAAATGGCATAATGTGCAGTGAGTTTATCAAAGTTAATCATGCTATGCCAACAGGAACCTTTTGAGATCACTGTTTTCTAGACAGTGCATATATTCAAAGAGCATGATTTGTTAGTATGTCACACAGGAAACTATTAATTTTACATTAAAATAAAATATAAATTTGGGAAGGTGAGATAACTGTGATGAAGATAACTAGCAGGGTGGAGACAGTATAATTCTTTGGATATAATGTTGTTTAGTATTTCTAATTAATGGCTACAAAGTAAAAAAGTAGACATGTTTCCGAAGAGCTTATTAATGGTAGAATGTTAGGAGGTTTAGGTAGCATGTTAGGTGTATTTAGACTCGATGTCACATTATAGCGCATAGCTACCAAAAGCCTCAGCTCTTAAATTGTTTGTATTGATGACCTACCTGGAACATATCACTGTTCCCATCTGGTCCAAATATCTGAGTATCTTTCTTCTGTAAACAGAAGCTTGGCAGAGGCAATGCTGTTATATCCCTGGATCTCATCTGGGGTAGGGTTAGAAGAACTCTTAAAATCTAGCAGTTTAAGGATAAACAATGTTAGTTCAATAATGATAACTTAGAGGACTGAAATGCTAGGACTAAAATAAAATTCAACAGTGCAATGTGCCCAGACTTACATGTGGATCTCATAACAGAATTATCCTATAGTTCATCAGTCATAAATATAGAAGCAGAGGAAAATCAGGTACCTAAATTTAGGCTTTGTGAACACTGCTTGAAAGAACCCTGTCCATTTGTCCAGGTAAAAGACAGAAAGATATTACTATTCTCTGGCAATGCATCTCTTTTAATACCAGGAGGACAGAAAAGTATTTTAAGTTAAGCTGCATTTCAATCACCCTTAGGTTGAAAACAAAACACTGACAATATAAAGATTACTTAGCATCAAAGAAATATAATTTTGGAAAGTCTTTCTAATGGGACAATCATAAGGTGAAGATTGATTTATTTAATATCTATTTCTTTTCATATTTTTAGTACTTTTATTTTTTCATCATTCATATATTGGAAGATATTCAGATATGGCTTCCTAAGAACTTTAAGAACACAGACTTTCTGTAAGTTCCTATAGTGACAGAGTTCATAGAGAGATGAAATGGATACCCTTGGGATATGCCAAATGAACCCTCTTGTTTCTTCATTGTGCAGGTCATTTCTCTGAAAAGAATTATGTCCTTGGCACTGTCATTCTTTACTATGTTTTTGATATGCTAAAGTCCTGTAAAAGAAGACTATCTGAAGATGAAAACTAGATTCTTTCACTCTTTAGGAAGAAGATGAAGCCTGTAGCAGACACATATTGGTAGTTTGTTTAGTATTTATGAGCAATAAATTTTGGTGATACTCATGATTCTTTTACACTGCCTGCAGTATTAGGTAATATTAATGGAAATGAAAATAATCATGCATTCAGTCTGCTGCCTTTGGCAGCAGTAAGATGATAACAGGGTGAAAGAAATCAAATGTAAAATGTCTGTAAATATTAAATTACTAAAGAAGAGAACAAGTAAGAATTTGTAAGCTGGCAAAATGAAAAGTGATTTGCAGTCATTGACCCCAAGTTGCAAACTCTGTAAGGGAGAGGCAATGTGTAGCCGAATAGCTTGACATTTTATTAGTCCTAATGCTGATAATGTAAATTTGAGAGCCACATTCTGCATGTAATTTTGTTTTCTGTTGCCTGTTCTTCTGAGAAAAATCCATTAAGCCTACCCACAGTAGGTGTACTGTCCTATCATGAGACAGCACAACTTTCCTGAATCATGTGTTCACAAGTGGCATTCATATCTTAGATCTTCTTTTTCCTACCCCCTACTCTTTACAGTATTGGCAGGTGAATGGTTCTAGCAGTCTCATAGGCTGAGTCTAAACTCATCTGTAGGTGTAATGCAATGTGAGTAAGTTTAGGGAACAGGGTTGAACAGTTGCCCAGAGTGGTTGTGGAATCTCCATCCTTGAAGATATTCAAAAGCTATCTGGGCGTAGGCCTGGACAACCTGGACTAGCTGGCCTTGTTAGAGCAGGGGGGTTGTAGCAGATAAAGGTCCCTTTCATCCTCTACCATTCTGTGCAATTCTGTGGTTCTGTGAAAATGACACTTTTCAGTCTCATAATCTCTTTGGCAGTTTCTTCATTTACTGAGCAGCAAGCAGAAGAGCTAACAAAAAAATTTTAGATCAAAATAATGTTCATAGAGGAGATTGAAAATCCTCTCTAACTAAGAATATTATTGCAAACAGAATATACAAGATACATGAACTCACAATGTTATATGCTGTGTATTTTAAACTAATGCTTTATTTCAATATTCTTGAGAATATGGGTTTCAGAACACATTAATGCAGGTGACTTAACTTACCTTTTATTTAAAAGTATTAATTGAGACTTGTAGAAATAAATACCTTCTAGAATTTACATTGAGTAGCCTATCAATAAGCCAATTAAACCCTCCATGTCCCCCAAAAGCCTGCAAACCCCATCTTAAACATTTTCAAGCCATATGGCTTCCATTCACAGTTAAGTACTATTTAAACAATAAATATTTCACAATTTTACTCTATGTATTTCTCTTCTGAAAAAAATAATTGTCAGGTAAATCTCTAAGGCAGAGTATAGGAAGATAGGGATTACTTTACTGAAAACAAGTCAGGTCCTGAAGTTCAAAGTTAGGCTTTCTGGATTTCTTCAAAAACTACAATTGTACCTTGAGTAGCCAAATGCAGGTACTTTGATGTAGGAAATAAATTGCACAGTGCCACAAATTAAGTGGCCATAAGACATACATATAGAAAATAATCCCTTAATCATTAGTGAGTGGTTCCAATCAAGAAAAGAAGGCTGAAAAGAAGAATTAATTAAGAAAGTAGTAATAAGAAAAGACGTGGAACTATATCCTCTCACAATGGAAAAAAATTACAAGTACTTACAGAGTGTGAGATTTCCTTTTAAATTTAAGCCTCCATGACATGTTATTATAAGTAAGGTTAAAAATTGGCTTTCTGATTTAAATGTGGTTGAAGTGTGAAAGATAAAGCAACATATTCAAACACTTACTTCATGAAATGAGACCTGCAAACAAAACTAAAGAGGCATTTAACTTGACTTTTAGATATTCTTATAAAATATGTATATCAAAATTAAATATAATTAATTTTATCCTCTTACCTTGTGTTTCAAATAATGTGGCTTCATATGCTACAGAATACCTTCCTGGGTAGTGTATGTACCTTCCTGGCTTCTGTGTCAATCCAATCTCTGAAAAGGATATTTATATATATATATTTATATAAGTCACATAAGTAAGGAATAGCATAAATCTGTGCTGTTGAGGACACTTAAGAACTGAGTGCTGAGACAAGACATGGAGCCCATTGACTTGGAGTTATAGTTTTAGATTCAGATGTTTTAGTGTAGAACTACAAGCCTCCTGCCTTAGGAAGCCCCACAAATTAGCACATTGTTGGATATGTTAGGACAGGCCTTCCATGAGGCAGCTTAGTGCATGACAAGAAATACGTCATATATTTTCCATGGAAAAGAAGAACTCTTTAAGAAATTTGCAAACTTCTCTATAGACTTAGAGAAGAATTTAGGGCTTCACATTGAAGAAAAAGCTGCAGGCAATGAAACAGCATTGACCTCTCCTCCCATATATAGTCTAAGTTTTTAAAAGGGGGATTTTTAACTGTCCATAATAAAATCATTTGGCAGGTTTCACCCTAGTTACGTTGAGGAAGAAACAGGGTAAGACTGAGTGGCACAGATAACATCATAAACCAAAAAGAAATCCTTCTAGAATGGCCCTCTGTGCAAGCCCTGGATTGTCACACATTCCTGAAAATGTCTGTGGTAATTTGCTATGACTACAAGGAATTATGTTACCATTTACTCCATGATTCAGCAACAGTGACCACTCAAATCCTGTATTTTGTGTTTGTTATCTCCTGCCTGCTAGGTTATTCTCCAAGAAATAGACAGCATGTCATAACAGACTGCATTATCAGTAGTGACAACAGCAAATAAAAACTGCAAGGTACTATGATGTATTTACCTTTGACTTCAAGATCCTCTGTTTGGATTTAACAAATTAGTTTCTCAGAAATTTGCTCATCTGAGCAACAGCTGTTTGCCATATGGATCAAAACTGCATTTGGCAAATAGAATCCTTTCCTCATAACCATCTGATTTTCATGTACAGGCATATATTTGAATGTTTAAGGGAGGAGTTTGCTGGTCTGCTGAGGGTGGTTCAGCTGAGAAGTGTTTATTTTGAACCCTGGTTTTCTTTTGCTCTGTTTTTCTGTTTCCCAGAAATTTCTTCTCCTGCAGAAAACTTAAAACAAAACTAAAAGCATTAGAGCCAATACTTAATAAAATAATCTAAGGAAAATGAAGGGCAGCAACAAAGTGAGGGAAAAATACTTTTTCATCTTAACAAAATAAGCCAAACTAAATATTCTGGGTAAATTTCTGGCTCCAAGGCATTAAGAAACACTGTTTCTTCTAAATATTTGAATACTACAAATAAAAATCAATAATTTATTTAAAGAAAAAATTATTATGATGAATAGTAGTTATAATATTAGTGCAAGAAACATTAATAGTTGTAATACTTTAAAATGTTGACAAGGAAGTTCCAAAACTACCTTATCATGGTTTAAATCTATTAAATAGCATTATGCAAATATAAAGAAGAAATACCCTTTCCTTCTGTAGGTTATAATCCTATGAGTAGATAATTTATTTTAGTTATAGACTTCTAGCACCACTCAGGCAAAGCTGTCACAGCAGATTTCATGGTTTTAATGAATGAACAGAGCCTCACAACACCTTCTGGATATTATGGTTAAGAATTTCTGCAACCAGTAACTGAAGTGAGTGAGATGAAGAAATTTATTCCTGGGCATATCTAGATTTACATATTGTATTCCCAGGTTCCTGTATGGATTCCTACAGTAACAAAACAAATCACAGAGAGATAATAAATACATAAAAAATACATAAAAAATAGGTAATGTATAATTGTGGATTCATTTATAAATTTTGTGTGCTGTCATGACTAGAACACTGGTTTAATTACCTCTCAAGCTCTTGACTGATGACTTATCTAATCAGAACCATAGCTACAAAGGAAGTTACTTTTTATCATTGAATTTATTTTTTATATTTTTAATATTTTTTTACCCTTCTAGGTTTTTCCTGTTTTAGAAAAAATGTCAAAATCTGGTATTTTAGGGAACGAATATTAAAAATATATTGAATTGCAGCAATCAAAATATTTCATTTGGGTTTCATACTATTCCCTTTTATAATTCTTTCTGTTACACATTAATTCTGATTTTAAATTAAAATGTATAGAAATTGTAAATTCTGGTATCTCTCAAAAGCTTCAGACTTTTATAATTTCAGAAATCCTTAAAAAATAGAAAAATAGACTTGTAGAATGCACCTTTTCTTCAGTTTTGGGTTTGGGATTCTGATTTTAAAATATCTGGCTTCCAAATCCCCAGTCAGATTTAGTTAATGTTGAGGATGCTCTAAGTAGTTTGATGCAACTTCTATAAACACTATGTGTATTAGCAACAGAGATAATTTCATTATTGATCATCTTGTGGAAGTTTAACACATTCAAATTAATATTCTCAAACATAAAAATGTTTCAATTCTAATAGATTTTATCACTCTCTTTTTGGAGTTCTGTTCACCTCTGTTGTCATCAGCTGTGATAAATTCAACAAAGAACGCAAAAGGCAAAGGCTTTTAGAAAACTAGTCCCTTAAAAGGAATCTGCAACCCAGAGCCTGATGCCTGAACTGCCTAGACAAATGTAAAAAGCTGCATCATTTTCCAAATTGCAAATATTCCCTCAGCTATCTTTGATCACATTGGTACATTCACATAAGTGGGTAGGACAATTCAGATACTGCCTTTGGCTCCTGAAGAAATATCTGCATGAGAGCATGCTGCTATGCCTAACAGCCTTAACTTAACCTCAGAAAGTGTAGCTAGCTAAGAGCCAGCACAGGAATGCTGTGCCTCTCCTGTTTGTAGTTCTAGAAAAAGAGAGGTGAAATCTTGGAGATCTCTTTGCATATATCAACAAAGATATATTTGACCTGGATGCTAGATCAAGAAGTAAACTGGAAAAGCTTAAGGATGGAGACTTATCCATGTTTTTTCCTTCTAGAATTAAACTCTTGATTCATTTCATCTCAGTGCCAGGGAATTAGAACCCTTAGGTGAAACAATTGGCATCTGAAACAAATATTGAAATACTGCAGTTACTGGGGGGGGGGTTGCTTTGGTTTTGTTTTTGTTTTCTATGGTGTGCATAGGAGAACACTCAGGAAATGTGAGTTAACAGTTCTTAAGTTGTCAATAACAATTTCCAGAAACAATGAACTGCCTATATATATCTAGCACTACATGAAATTAATACAACCTAATATTAATAGCTAAGTAGAAGTGAGTCCCACGTAAACATTTCCACTGGGAAAAGAGCTTTTAGTGCAGAGTCATTGTATATTTTATTATGTTTGCTTGTGACCAGTCAATATGTGTATACCATGCTACATGGCAAAATGGTGTGTGTAGTGTTTGGGGTTCTCCACTGAACCCACTGCCTCCAGCCAAGCTGTTTGCTGTAGGATGTGGCAGGTACTTGAAGGCAGCACAAACAGGTTTATTCTCAGGAGCACACAGGAAGCTGGTCTTCCTTTGTTCAGGCTGGAAGACTACAAGACAGAAATATGTAGGAAATATGGGGTATAACATGGAAGAAATACAATGTGATTCAAGCAGAAATATGTTTATCCATATAGTTATTACAGAATCGTAAGTGTCAATGATTTGCCTCTCTTCTTGTAATATTTGTATAGACTTCCTGGACTCTAGAATATATCTGAAGGTTTACTTATGACCCTTATTTTCACTTTTGGTTCCCTGGTGTGTACATAAAAATGCCTTTAAAATGGATTTGTGGGTAGGCAACCTTCCATTTCAAACACAGATGGTACATCTGCATTTATTATTTAGACATGCTAAGTGGAAAAGTTTCTTACAGCGTATTGTAACTACACTTTTTCTCTCTGACTTATTAAATTTGGATATGATACAGTGAGTCTTTTATTTAAAATAGAACATGTGTGCTCTATTACCTAGTTAAAAATCATGAATAAACAAACTGCTTTATCCCTTAGCTGCAGTTGCTGTTCTACAGCTTTCTTGCCTGCAAAGATTTTACCTAGAAAGAAGGTTATGTCATTGCCTAGTAGTTCATCCAGTATATGATCGGTCTTGGCTTAAACAGTGTGATGCACTGCTGAAGAATGTTTTTCCTTCCTGTTGCAGTTATGGCATGTTTGATTGAATACTCATTTTACCATGATTGCTACTTCACTGGAATTTTAGCTGGCCAGATGACCTACAATTAAACACCACTTTTGTTTTACCTTTTCTAAAACATAGTGAAATGAGCATTCATGACTATTAGGATGTCACGTAGAATTTGACATGGTTTTCTGAAGCTAAGCTTTGATGTAAAAGAGAGAATGGCTTCCTATGTAAAAGAGAGAAAGGTTAAAGGCAAAATTTAGAAAATTTTGGAGTTACAACAATTGTTACAACTGCTGCTTTTTGGCCCACAGGATGCTACAGAGCTTATACAATATCACAGACTGGAGGACATATTCCTGATGTGTTCCTCTGTGATGCCTGTTCCCAACAGTAACACCTTCACATGTGACCTTTATGTTCTATATAAAAGCTGATCTCTGCTGTTAACCTCATCTTTTAACTTTCTTGTAATAAGAGAGCCTTGGAAATAAAGATTTAACAGGCTGCTGTTTATTGTGCCAGTACTTTACCTGTACTAGATGGGTATGCAGATGTGATAGAAAATTTCAAGATATTTTTATTTTACCTCCTTAAACAGTTTCTTAGGAAATCTAATACTTTGACAAAGTATTTTCTCTGTTTCTATTGTAATTTCATATTTTAGCAGTCATTCTGGTGTCTGCAGTCAAGAAAGAAGACAATTGACAAAAGAAAGAGAAAACAGTAAAGAAGAATAGGAATGGATTGAAAGAGAAAAAGAAACAGAAAAAGAGAAAATAATGAGTGAGAAAGAGAAAGAAAGAGAAAAAAAGAGTGAGAAAGAAAAAAATTAAATTCCATATACAGTGTCAGCTATTGGCAATGAGGCATATAAGTGGTTTACCAGGGTAATTAGTGTTCAAAGATTTTAAAAAATGTGATATACAGCATTTAAAAAGTTGGTTAATTATGCCTCCCATTAAGAACTGGAAGATTATTTCCAGATACAGAGTCAGATTTCTACACCAGTCCTTTCAATGGGACTGTATCAGACATTCCTCTCCTAAAATACAGATTAATTGAAGATAGTGTACTTGCTATTTTAATCCTGGGAAACAAATACCAAATTTTTACAATATTTTTTTTTTCTGGAGAAACTATAGGAAAAGTATTTTAAATGTTGTTCATCTCAAGCTGAGTGACATAGCCCTCTGTTTCCTGTGGGTACTCAATGCACATTCTCAGTGGTTTATTTGAAGTGCTTCCATAACTGAAGGACATGTGCATAAAATAATCACAGGCAAAAATAAATACAGTTTGTTGCCATTGTTCTTTAATATATGAATTGAAACCACATTGTTTTATCTACTGGGAATAAATGAAGAAATACATTGGAATGGTAAAAAATACTTAATCAGATATGTGGCATGTAAATCTACATATTTTCAGATTTGATGATTTTATGTTCAAGTGTTTACATGAAACCAAATAAAGGACAGAGTGGTTCTAGGGTTGTGGGGGTTTTTTTTGTTTGGTTTGTTATTTTATCTCTTAAGGAAAAGTAATAAAATTGTAACACTGAACATTTACTTTTCCATGGTATATGAAAAAGCTACTTTTTGTTGTTTTATATGTGAAATATTTCATACTGTTTGAACATATTGAAAGTAAAAAACAACTCAGAAAATTGTATATTTGAAAATTTCTTGTCCAGTTGATTTATCTCATATTTTTGTTTAGCTGTTTAAAGAAGTCATAAATGGCTATGAAGATAATTAATTTTATAGTACAAAAAATTAGATGGCCATCAAATGTTGGCAAGCAGGAAAATATTCTAAGGAAGTACCACTGCAAACTTGTTCTGTTTTTACACTTTTCCCTAGACAACCTTCACTGATTACTGTCAGATAAAATTTCTTGCCTATGTGGACTTGTCCTTCAATCCAATTTGTAGATTCTTAAATAAAAAAACAATGTTACTGATCTGGGAAGTTAAATATACATTGAGCATTAATCTGTATATCACTATTTTAAGAAAAACTCAACTTCCAATAATAATACAAAGTCAGAAATAATATGTTTCAGTTTAGGACAGACCACATCTGCTATTCAGCATGAAACTTTTACATAAAGTTTTTTCAGTGTCACTATTGTAAACACATTTGTTTGTTGCTTTATGTCTACTCATATCAATCTGATTTTAATAAAATAATTTTATATAATAATTTGATAAAAGTTACTGAAATAGGTCATCATACCAGCTTGATTAACAATCATGTTCCAAATCTGAAAACTTTTTCAATTGATAAGTTTCATTTTAGACATGAAAAATGGGGCCAAAACTTTGGGAAAGTTGAGCAAAACTGGTGCATGTGAACAAGCAGACAGCTTTAGATTTGTAACTTAAGTCCATAGACATCTAAATTCTGCTCCTATCTTGTTTTAGCTCCAGAAGTTGGTAGCAAAATCATCAGAATATGCTAAGGTAAGAATATACTCAGCCAGTTTTTACCCTGCAGTGAAGCCTAATCATCCATGCTCAAATTTCACCTATAAGGAAAAAGCTTGGCAACAATTAACCCCAAAGAAAAGTGAGTGTTGGGTACCTCACAAAAGCAAAAAAAAAATCCAGAATGTTGAGGCATCAAGTACAAAAAATAGCACAAAGAAAAAAAGTACGTGTTTTATTTGCATAACAAATGTAGAGCAATCACACTTACCAGTGTCATTTCAGTACCAGCATTGCAAAATCTTTAGACAAAACTGTACTGAAAAAAAGGTTGCTTTTTAGTATATAAAGAAAAAGAAACAGGAGAGAAATCTAGCAGTTTACCCTAGTCTTCCTTTGAGAGTTCCTGTCCTGATTCTGCAGCAACATGTCCCTTTTCCCTACTTGACTCTTTTCCAGTAGCTGCGCTACAAAACCTGTATCTCCAACAAGGAGAGCGATTCAAATAAAGTACCCAGAGCTTATTCTCAAAAAGAAGTCAAGCTGAGATTCCTCCTCTGATAACATCTTTTCTGATGTCTTGGAAAGTTTTCTGTCTCTGAGGTTACAAACCTTAAACCAGGAAAGATCAGTGCTTTATGGTCATGAATTGTGAGTTCTTTTTTGTTGTTTGCATTCTCTCTGAGCTGCTATTAATACATCCTCATGTCTGAGAGAGAGCTGGAAACTGATGAATCCCTGTTTAGGCTTCTTTCTAAAATCTTTAACAGCACCCTAGGTAGAAATTCTCCTCTTTGATATGAAATCCTAGAGAATTACTCTTGACAAGGAAGTTCTGGAAGTCTTCATTCCCTGGAATTCAAAGAGCTAATGCTTTTGTCTCTGGATTTTTCAGTTGCTGAAGTTATTCCATAATGTATACTTCACAAAGACCAGCATAATTTTATTCCTTGTTACTCTAAACATATTGAAAATGCATTTTAAAATGCATACTGGTCTGAAAGGAATACCTTATACAAAGAACCTGTTTTAAACGTTTCTAAACTTAAAAGCACACCTTAAAGATGTGCATTGGCTTGCATTAACATCTCTGCAATGTTTTTGTCAAAATAACTACCAATGAAGCTTATCCTTTCGACACTTTTTGGCACTACAGACTAATAGAAGAGAAAACAAACAATTTTAAACAAGAAGTTTAATGTCCTCAGCTATTATACCTAAACTCTGAGTACATACAAGGAGCAATTCTTCTCAGTAAAGAAGGGAATGCTTTATGTTCCTTAACATGTATAGCCACAATGCAGCATACTCCTCAAAACTTTAAATGTATATTGCTGGGAATTTTTATGAAAATAAACATTTTGCATGCACATATGTTGGCAAAAATTATCTTCTTGTAGATATAAAACATTTAGGTGTGGAACTATCTAAATTTTAATCAGATAAAATTTGATCAGATATTTCCTACCAATAACAATGTGCTGCATAAAGATTCTTGAATTTACTTTTTTTTTCCCAAAAAATATTTGAAATAAAAATTTCCACATTGACCTTGAAAATCTATATTATCCTCAAATGTCATTGGGCACTATGCCATAAATGGCTTAAATAACTTTCATACTAGAACTTAAAAATTGTTTTGTTATTCATCTTGACTATTCTTAGTTAGCATATAACATATTTGTAAAAAGCACTTACAATATGTCTTGCACAGGAAAACCATATAGAATTTATCTTGTTAACTGACTGTAGGGATGAATACTGGATTATCTGACTAGGCTTTAGGACCTAGACCTGAGCACCTGGCAGTTTGAGTATGGGAAGAATTGTGAATTATGTCTGTTTGAACATTGAATCAAGCACAAACAAATCATTTCGGAGCTCATTATCATATTTAAACCTTATTAATTTCAAACTTGTACTTTTCATTCCCCAGAACCATGCACCTGTTATCTAAATTATAATTTAGACCATTTTGAATTTTGCATATGTCTTGCATTATTTTTCCTGTTTGTGCATGGAAGTGCTCATCAAGGTGTGAAGCTGCTTGCACAAGTCTGTTTTTGGGTAAAGGAAAGTGCAACCGTATAGTTTCAAGCCAAATCATACCATACCTTGTGCCTACAAAGTCAGGTAATAGCACCTGAATAATTTTTATGTATAAGCTCTGACATGTGCTGAGGGAATAAGAAGTTTTTTAAAGCTAGACAGTTTAGGTTGTTAAATACACGTGGCATTTTACCTATGAATGCTATATTTGCAGAGGCAACCGCCTCAGGATTATAGGTTAGTGCCTACATAGCAGAGGAATGTGAGTCTCTTGCTTTCATCCTTGGGTTTCCCTGGTGACTAATCAACAAGAAGCCTCATCTGAGGTGCCACACTCTCCTGCTTCACTGTAGGGATCTCTAAACACTTGACTGGTGTGGTGAATTTGACCTCTGGGACTAGGGGTTCAGAACTGCAGCATTTAGTATGATGACATGTGAAATCCTTTTGGCTAAATCTAAAATGGTGAACTCATGGGAGTTTCTGAGCTTCTGCTTTCAACTAAATATTAATCCCTGGGCTTGGATCTTATTATTCCCTTCTTCTTTCACTTCCTTTCAGCCTTCCTGTCCTATTTGCCTTTTTCTTTCTGCATGAAGAAGGCTTGGGTATTAGGCTGGAAGGTGCCATGTGTTCAGCTGGGGCACTGGCTGAGGTTTCTCAGCAAGTATTGACACCTGGCATGTGCTGTAGCCTTGTTTAAACTCTGCCTTTCCCAGCAGCGTTGAATCTCACAGTCTACACCTCGGTGTTTTCTATTCATAGTCTCAATCTCAGTTTATTAAAAAAGACAATAAAAAATTTTCTCTCTTGAAATGTGAAGCACAATTGCTTGGTTTCAACTTCTTAAGCAGCTTGAGATCTTTTTTATCAATCAAGGTAGTGTTGAACAATAATTTCTACATGCACTTTTTTATATTATTTGGCTTATTATCCAACAGGATCTTAACACAGTGATACTTATACAAGGTAAAACAAGAAATAAAAAGTTTTTATTTGAACATAAGAGGTGATTCTTAGGACAGATGCTGGTTCCTTTAGAAAAGATTTTATTAAAGTTAATTGTGACTTGGTATTACTCCGTGTGTATGTGAAGGTTCCTGACAAAACTGTGAATATCTAGCATTTCTGAATAGCAAGTTACATTTGAAAAACAGATCCAACTGTGGTTGTGGTCAGAAAAAAAGGAACATAAAAATAGCAGTTTCAATGCATTTGGTCATGTCTGCTTACTTTTCCAACCAAAATAAAGTTTTTCAAACTTTTTTACTCATGTAGGCAGTCCAGAGCAAATACATCCTTGGTAAATTGTGCAGTACCTCTTTTTTTTATAGATATCTTATACAGAAATGTTATGCTATTTGCCTAAGACAGAGCTTTACTGATTTGAAAGTCAGGTTATCAGGACAAGTTTGTAAAGCTGCCAGAAAAAATAGAAAAAAAAAAAAAGAAAACCCCAAATCCCCACTCTCAGCTAATCCTCGAAAACATAAAAAGAGAAAAAGATTTACAGGTCAGGAAACATGCCCTCAAAAGGTCAGAAAACATAACAGCATATTCTTGCATAAAACCTACAACTTTTGATTATCATCTTTAGTTTCTCCATGTGAAGACTGAAATTTAACATTATTTTTGAAAATTTAAGAAGTAAGTGCAACTTTTGTAGCCTTCCTTCATATTACAGTTAATTTCAAGGTAAAATTTGATTGAACTGAACTAAAACATTATGCTTCAGCTGTAAAGTACATGGAGCAAGAAGACACAGAAAAAGGATCATACTACATTTCGCAGTATATGGTGCGAGACTAAAGAGCATTTTCATTTCCCAGATCCAGATGCAAACCTTTGTTTTGACTGCCTATGCTTAGAGCATCTGAATATAGCATCTATAGGATCTTTCCTTTTCTAATCTCTCTTTTGTTCCTGACCCTCCACTTTGTGTGTCCAGTTTCCACTGAGGAGAGCTGTGTAGGGTTTATGTAAAAGGCAGAGGTGTCCTCCAGCAGGTCTCCAAAATTGGACAAATGGAGAACAAGGACTGTGGAGTGGCACCTGCCCTGCATAAATATGCAGCCAAAGAAGCTTATGCCCATAACTTGAGCTCTCATAGCAGAACTGTAAATACATCATGAATAATATACAAGACTATGTATTAATAATAAGAATCCATACAGCACAATATTTTCTTCACTAAGGAGCAACCTAGTCCTCAAAAGACACAGCAGAAATCTTCCTAAACTTCAGGAGAATTCTGATTACAGGCCAAATACTCCATCAGGGAAACCAGTGGCACCAAAATATACTTGACTTTAATGGCACATGATTTTGTGCTTTGTAGAAAAAAGTTCACTCATCACATGCATGGAGAACAAGTCAAATACATCTGGTTAACAGAGTGTCACTATTTTAGGTTCAACATGGTGCTGTGTTTACTTATATTACTTATTGTTTATATTTCTATCTATCTTTAAGCTCAAGGAGAAAAATAGAAAGCAAAACCTAAGTATCTATGTTCCATTAGTTGCAGTGGACAAGGATTTCACACAAGGTCATTGGCCAGTGGAATACATTTTCTCTGTTTTCAAGTTGTGCATCTCTAAGGAACTTCTGTAAATTAACTTTTATTCTTGAGAGAAAAAGAAAGACAGCAAAAGAACCCCTAGAAATAATTTTCATTCTGCAGATTTCAGACAACTGGGTGTTTTCTCTCACATAAATGTGTTTTTCCTGTAATGTCAAATGTTCAAAATATTTTCTTCACAGTCTTTCTCCCTCTCAATTCCTTTCTGTCCCCATTCTTTCAGTTACCAAGGCAGTAATTCCCAAATGGTGACTTTGTGTTTCACCAATAGTCATGAATTGCATGGGAATAAAAGACAAAACAAAAAAATCAAACCCATGAAACAAACAAAGAAAAACAACCCAAACCACCAAAAACCAAACCAAACCAAACCCAAACAAACAAACCAACCAATTTTGGGAATATAGGAAAATATTTAATAAAGGTTAACAAAGAACATTTTTGGCTTGGAAAACAACCTGTTTTTAGTAAAAACTGTTTCACTCAAAGGTGTTTATCAGGAATATGGAGAGTAAATCTGGGTAAAGGAGTTTGTACTGGAGATCTGTTTTCTGACTCGTGGTATGGGGCCACATGTAGGTCTCTGATTTGTTAATGGAAAATGGAGGGAAACATTTTCCTGTGTTGTCACACACTCATGCTATGGATGGTAGATGGGTGCATGGGAGAAAAGAACAGTTTAAATTAAGGCAGAACTTTTCCTGAAGTGTTTATTTTTGAACACTCATGTGTCATGAAGGTCTGTCTCATGACTTTAAACAAAAGCCAATGTCATTGCTTCCACGAGGTTAAAATGAAGTGCAACAGAAGAATTTTACAGCCACTTTGCCTGCAACAGAAGGAAGGTCAGGCCCTGCTTTAGACTGAGGCTTGTCTCTGTGGAGCTATGCCAGCCAGCTGACACTTGACCTTTAGATTCCACAGATTTGCCACAATTTTGAGGAAGTGGCATTTGTCAGATGGCCAAAGGGAGTGATGGAAAGGCTAGGCTAGTAGTGAGGGGCATCCATGAGCATATTGGAGGAAAGGTGTTTCCTTACTGGGAATTTGGCCTTTCTTTGTCCCTGGCCATAAGGTGGGTGAGTCCTGCTGCTATGGCTATGGATGAAGGTGCTGCCTGGGGATGAGGCTAAAGGGTAGGTGGAGAAAGGGGGATATTGTGAAGGGTAATGTTTGCAGGGAAGGAGAAATTTGTTCTGGCTATAGGTGAGAGAGCAAAGGGGGCTGTGGAGCCGGGGGGGGGGGCTAGGGGGAGGCTCTGAGGGGCTGCACAACAGTTAACACCAGCCCCAGGGCAAGAGCTGGAGGGCTTTTCTTATCGGGCTGCACCTCCTGAGCCCTTAAGGGATAGAGAGAGGGAGACGAGGGGAAGGAGAGAGGGAGCTGGATGGAGGGACAGAGGAGGTGGTGGATGTCCTCTCCTTGGGCTGGCTGTGGGGCGGGAGAGGAGGTAGCTCCTTGGGAGGGGAGGAGGAGAGGAGGCAGAGAGGGGATGTTGTTAAACAGTTTCTTACCGTAAGAGGGAGTTGGGACCCAGATCTTTCCAGTTAATCACACAACAAACTTAGATCATCGCAATAAAAAGCAGCTCGGCTCACTCTGCCTCCTCTAGTGACCGGCTGTGCACAGGGTCCTTCCGAGGAGCCATCTCCTCTTCTCCTCCCCGCCAGCCTCCGGTGGGGGTCGTCAACACCATGTGGGCCACCCAACTCCTGCCAGCCTTGCTGCTCCATCAACTGCTACTGCTACCCACCACCATCCCCTCGGCAGGTTAGTTTTTCTATCACTCCGCTAGCGACTCCCCACCCCCCAACCTCCTCCACCGCACAGCTGCATCATTTTCCCTCTCTCTGGCTCCGCCGTGCCGAGGGTGAGTGCTCGGGGCGGTGCACCGGCCGCACCCCCCGCCCCCGCAGGTGGGGAGACCTCGCCGCCTTCCAGAGTCTGTCAGCTACTACCTGCTCGGCGGGGCAGGTACCTCGCCCCGCAGTCGGCGGCCAGGCGGGGGATGAGGTGCGACGGTGTCCGCACAGCGCCTTCCGCGCCCGGGGAGGGCTGCGGTGCGGAACGGAAGGGAGCGGAGAGGAGCGGAGCAGTGCGGGTGGGGACAAGCCGCGCTCTGCTCTGCGGCAGGGTGTCCGCGATTCGCGGGGAGACACAGAGCGGTTTGGTGGTTTGCGGAGAGGTCGCTGCTTCCTGACACTTCCTCCGTGGGTGAAGGGGCAAGTCGGGGCTCGCTCGGGACGGGTAGCTCTGGAGACAGTGGAAGAGGGAGAAGGAAATCTCATCATTGCCCGTATGTGCTCCTGGCCGTTATCAGGACACGAACATGTATCCTTAGTTGCCAAGTGGTAGAATAAATGCTAAATAACAGAATTTGACAAGGAATACCCAAACCAACAAGATAGTATGTTACTGAAAGGGAATGTCCTTGATGAAGTTCAGCAGCATGAACATGCTATTTCCAGACTGAAATACTTGTAATTTCATTTGATGTTCCCGGTGAAAACCGGGAGGCGGAGGCGGGGAAGGAGCAAACAATAAGTAATCAAGTGCTGGAAGCTCTTTAGCTGAATTTCTTTCTGAAGTGTCCCCTTTGGACTGGATATCTGAAGAGCGAACTCTCTTTCTATTGGCTCTCTGGGGAGACGTTTAAGGAAAAAAATTTTTGCAAAGGTTTCTACGAACCTATTCTTCATTCCTTCCGGCAACATTGTTAGGGTCAGACCTTTGCACAGACAGAAAAGAAAGATAGCCACAATTCAGGGCAAAGATCTGAGAGGAGCCAGCACTGAGTACAGGCACATGCAGCGTCTGAGTCCTGGGGCAAGGTATGAGGGCATCAGGCAACGTGTATGGCAAATGGTGTTGATAGCTTCCAAGACATAACTACATCTTCTAGTTCAAAAAAAAAATATTTTGAAATTGGATTTCAAAGTGCAATATTTTGTGATCTGAGTGGGCAAGTCAAAAAAAGACTGGCAGCACCACATGCAATAAAACCTGTCATTTTCCCCCTACAGTAATAGTGTGGTTCTGTAGGATGCTGATCATCTCATCAGAGCTGATGTGCTCAGTCTGCTGAATGATGATTTTGTTTTCATGGATATTCTTAGCAGGTGGCACAGAGACTATGCTACTACACTTTTCTGAACTCCTTTTCCATGCACATTGCAATTTCTATTTTACAGATGTGCGCTTTCTGAAAAGTGATGACTAGAGATGATTAGGAATTTTCCCAGGATTTTTTTTTTCTGGAAAATGATGACCCATCAGAACTTTTCATAAAAATAACTAATTTTAAACAGAAATTTTCTTAGGCTTGGTTCTTCCAAATCGAATGAAAGAGAAATTTGCAGCAGGAGACATTCATAATAGCTTGTGGTACCCATTGTTGAGAAACTGTCACCTGTGACAAATTCATCAACTGATGGGCTAGTTTGAAAAAAAAGCAGAATAAATGCCCTGCCCCAGCTTTATTCCATTGGCCAAAGGTACAGAAACTAGTCAATAGGAGAGTTCACAAGAAGCTATGTCATGCCTACTCTCTTGATAGTTAGGATTTTTTTTTTGAATGAGAAAAAGTCCTTGTTCTCCCTGATGACAGGTTCTTAGCACTGGTCTGTAGTTTACCAGGCTCAATGAATATCTAATGAATCTAATATTCCAGCAGAAGAGAGGGAGAGTACTGCCAGTATCAGTAAGCTGACAAACAGGGTTGTGCCATAACCGATGGACTCTCCAGTTCAGGAGTGGATGGTTGATCTTGATGTGTAGGAGAATTAGATTTCCAAAACTTCAACATTTTTCACAAAGTAGAACTTTTCTGGCCAGCTTTCATAGTGACAGTTTCTTGGCAGCTCTCTCTTTCTTAACTTCCCCCCCCCCACTTCAAAATTAATCAATCCTATTGTTTGCCTTATGGGCAAGAAAGACAACTTTTACCACTCACTGCTGTTATGCTTACCTTGCTTTTTAAAAAAATAGAATCTTCAGCTAAAGTTGTAGTTTTACAATGCAAGCAAGGGGAAGTTGCACCATTCCTTTCCAAAAATATATTGATTGCTTTCTAAACATACATGGTATCTTTGTATGGGATGCTAAATTTTTACTGGGATGTTTTTTATGAAAGATTACTTACATATTTATTATTTTTATATATTAAGACCAAGCTAAATGATTAAGACAATTTTAAAAAAAGGGGAAAAAAAAGTCTTTTTCTAATGCATGTCTATACTTTTTCTGTTACTGTTTTGTCACAGCTGATTTTAAATGTACCTAATGATGGGCATTATTTCTTCTGTGAATGGATCTTTTAGGCTTGGAATTCCATGGCCTAAGTTCTATGCAAAGACAATGTCTTGTGTTACTGAGGTTGCTGACTAATAACATTTGGGTTATATTAATGGGTAAAGAAAAAGGAGGGTGAAGAAAACACCAAGAAATTTTGATGTCAGCAGGCTGTCCACACTATCAATTTCTGAGTTTCTTTTTAATATATAAAAGATAAGACCATGATTGGAGAAAGATAAATATACAAGGCTCCTACAGACTACTTGCCTAGTCATTATCAATATTCTGTAAGACTGTCATTGCACAAAGAAATAAATCTGTAGCTAACAACTTTATCAGTGAGTTTTCTTTCTTGTTCAGATATTCCTTTTATTCAGTATTTTTAGGCAGTATCTCTTTAACAATGTTAATCTCTTGAAACTAAACCTGACTTTTAGGTTGGTATAGTGAAAAAGAGTGACTATTAAGGAGTTATTTAAATTAAAGATATATTTCTGTGAAGACTGTCAGCCAAGTGTATTTATTCAAATTTCTCATCACTTTCTGTAGTTTGGATGATCTGAAGCAGTTGCTAATGAAGATGTGGGAGTTGCACTTAGTTGCTATAAATACATATTGTTTAAAAAAACTAAGAATCATAACCCCATAGGCAAAATCAATGTGTGAAAGTTGTGTATTCCTGTGGTCTGCATAGCTACATATATTTAAAAAAATTAATATGATTTATACTTCCCTCTCCCAGCTGTAGATAATCATTATACTATACAGTGTCAACAAAGTGAAATGATACTCTGCCAGTTGGAAGACTGTGTTCCTTCTGTTTAATGGAATCCTTTTGGTGCTCAGTGCCAGGGGCTGCTTGTTTTGCTCTCACATGTAATACAGTACTTACCCTGCTTAACAGATTTTCTGTTTCTATTAATGCCATTTTCATCAGCAACATAGCAGGAGAATATAGAGTTGAAAGACACGAGATTAAATTGTTGCATAAAACTCTGGAAAATTGTGCACTGAAGTCAAGAAAAGGAAAGCCTCTTATTGGAGGAGCTCATCTGTCATTATTGTAATACTTCATCTGAGGTCAGGGTTGGAAGGGAAATGTGCAGTCTCCCTCAGAAAGCATAATATCTCCCCTCTGGATCTTTAGGCTGAACATTAGTTTGCCACTTAAGCATTTTGAACTTTTCCAAGCAGATTCAAAAGCAGGATAACTAGGCCTCTCGATGGGTAAAAGCTTAATGTGGAGTGAGATGTCCTGAACATTTTGCAATTACTTGTACTGGATGAGTATTGAAATTTCACTTTTTCCCTATCAGCATTGAGGTGGAGGTTGAAGAGCAGAGGCTAGAAGACAGCATCCAAGTGAGAAAGGGTTGATCTCCACACTTGCATGAGAGGCATGAATTGTGGCAGAAATGGCATGATGTGAGCAATGTTTGTATCTTGCAGTGGAAAAGAGTGGCAACTACAAAGAACTGGGAAAGTTTTTGACAGTGCCCTTAGAGAGAGCTGTTCCCATAAGTGGTTAGTACCTACATGCAAAGCAGCACCGTGGCAAAGGAGAGCTGGGAATATGATTAGTCAGATATGTTGGCAAAACCTAGCTGCAGAAGTTTTCAATGGCTTGTGGGCCTCCACCCATGTGCTGTCTGATGAGCCCAGCAGTGCCTGGCAGTCCTCAGTCCTGCTGGCCCAGCTGGGGACTGGCTGCTCCCTCCATCTCCTCTCAGCTGCAGCTCTTCCTATGACTCCCTGCCTTGGCCAGCAGCACTATTTTTATGTGTACAACACGCAGCAAGGCTCTCATCACTCCTCAGAAGGGCTGTTTTTCTGCCCTCAGCAGCCTGTCACTCTTTGTTTTGCCCAAATCCCTGCCCTGCCTGCTTGTGCTTTTCTCCCTACTCCCAATTCTGTGCTTGGATGTCCTCAGAGGTGGCTGAGACCCTATTGCAAAATGCTCAATGTACTAGGTGCCTTGGAGGAGACACCAAGCATTTTACAATGCTTGTAAAGATGTGGAATGAAATGTGAAATAGTGGGAATTTAAGTCTTGTGCAAAATGCATAAGACAAATCTTACAAGGGAAAATCCTCTCAGTAATTTAACCAGAGGTTAGATACAGCAAGACAGAGTACAAACTGCAGAACATTCATTTCTGCCAATGGGTCTCAGCATCCTGCTGAGCAGATAACCTTTTCTTGGAAGAAAAAGAGCTGTCCTTTTGCATCTCCCATCCAATTTTAGAGTATACTATCAGCTGTTAACATTACACTTAGTTTCTTGAGCATTCATGCTGTCTATAGGAGAGGGTTACAAAGGCAGGACATAGCATAAATATGAAAATGGATTCCAAGTAACATGGCAATCTTTGCAGCTGCTAATAGGGGGTATGTGTGCGTGGGTGTGGGTGTGTGAGTGGTAATATACAATGTAAAGCCAAAAAGAAATCTTTTTTTTTTTATTGCATTTCCTGAATCTACTCAACAGCTAGACTGAAAGCCAATGTAAAAATAAGGAAAAAATTATCTCTATATTATATATCCGTATTCCATGCTACTTTCTAGAAATCATAGGGTTTTTTTCTCACAGCAGCTCTTTTGCTAAGCAAATAAATTCCAGAAGTTAAAATAATCACATCATTTTCCAGATAGCTTTCTGAGAAACTGTTTATTTGTGACAAGGTAGAAATGCCTCTTTGGACAACTGGTTTTATTTTGGTGACTTTCCACCTGTACAGCTGACTTCAGATTTTATGGGTATGGTTGGTAAACTTCTTTCATGCCAAATATTTGTCTTACATAAATAACCACATTAAAATTAACCTGGCATCTAAGTCTATGCAATCTACAAAGTAATTTTCTTGAGGCCATTTAAGAATTGTTTCAGTTTCTCACTATGTTCTCTGTTGGTCTTTCTGTCTTAATTTTTTTTTTTTTCCAAATGAGAAGTCATTTGGAAAAGGTTTTCACTTTTTTGCATTCTAGCCAGGAATCTGGACATTTCTGATACTGAAACAGGAATAAGGAGAAGTCAAAGTAAATGAAAGTAAGTTAAAAGTAAGTTAAAAATGGTGAGCATTAATTTTTTTTTTTCAAATTGACTCTGTTAGGACTTGCTTTAAGAGAGAAAATTGCCTTGATTGCATTTGCTTAAAAAGTTGAAAGTTAAAACTTCTTAACTAGTTGCATAGATAACAATACTTTGATGACCCTATTAATGATTTTAGGATTAACATTAACCTTTAATATCTTTTCCTTTATTACTCTGACCATATTGTTAACTTAAGCATGTGATGTCTGAAACAATTTAGTAACATCTACTTTCACCATCTGGTCAAGTTTTGATTTTTTTTTCTTCCCCTTAATGAAGCCCATATATTTATGCTGTCATAGTGGGGCCTGCACCAATATGGAATTTACCGTTAACATTTTATTTCCTTTGAAAACTATTGTCTTGGAAATACATTAAAAGTGTTCCTTGAACCATGTTTTATAAACAAGTTAAACACCTCACTGTATTTGCATACTGTTTTTCAACCCAAGTATGCCAAAAACTGTTGTTTAATTTCAAATCCTACTCATCGAATTTTTTTCTTACACAAGCTTCGCCAAAAGCAATTTTATGCATATAATTAAAAATGCTGTATTTTTTATTTTCATAATAAAATGTCATTATTTATATTAAGATAAGCATTCAGCTTTGGTATCTCTTCTAAAAAGTGTTGTCTGATACTGTGATAATCCATGGTTTTGAGGATTTTTGCTTTGTGCATTTTATTGAGATCTAACATTTGCTTGTTTATTTTTTTTTCCTTTGAGGTTCAAACTTATAAATATATTTGTTTGGGTGTTACCAAGAAATTTCTGTCAAGGATGGTGTTCTCTGATAAAATGTTTGCTATGTTTATTGTGTTGAAACGTGCTTTCCTACATTTCAAATTTGCTCAGGGTTGGAGATTCTTTCTTTGTTTTCCTTTTTTAGTTTTCCTTGAATGTCTTTCATATGCTGATAGATTTCTGATGCACCACACCCCTCCTTCCAAGTTTTAAATCACATGAATTCAGTTTTCATATTTTATTTTTTTTCTAGCTCATTGGGGAAATCCAGTTTACTTTGGCTTGCAGGAATGATTATTTCCAAAATTAAGTTAATAGCTAATACATTTTGACATTCTGACCTGGTTATCAATTATAACACAAATAATTCAATCTCTAATTACTCCATCTGTTAACTACTCAAAGTCAAGTGATTTCGTTACAAACATGATGCAAAATTTAAAACAGGGCTTTAAGATGCTAATTGGTACTAAGGAAAGGAACTATGTCTCTTTTATATTTCTGTAATGATTTTATTACTTTATTTGACCATTTTTCCTCACTGGAATATATTTTCAATATTCAGCTTCTCTGAGGTTCCTACACAGTGTGTGTAGAATTTCTCTAGTTTTACTTTTTCTCCCCAACGCCAACTTATTTTGTATTTCATTGCTCTATTTGGATGGGCTGCAGTTGATTCCTGTAGTTTTCTCACAATACCTATCAGCCTAAGGAATTTAAGTATCGTCATTTTATTCTCCCCCAAAGTTCGGGGTTTTTTATTTTATGCTAAATAAATAAAAATATCACTGCTCCACACAACTGAAAGTTTAGCACAGCAAAGTAAATACTTCATAAAATGCTGAAGTTGTGCAAGTGTAAACAATCAGAATAAGGAAATAAAGCTCCATACTAAATCATGAAGATTTCATTAAGAATCTTGATTTAAACATCTTTTTTCTAAATGTATTTATCTTCTCATTTGGAAAATTTAGTGTTGAGTTTTGGTATCTTTGTTCTGTAAAGTGTAAAATTAGAAAGAAACAAAAGGAATGAAGCTTCTCATATTATCACAAGACCTCAATATGTGTTTCTTTAAGAAAGCACTAACTACTGCATAGACTAGAGCCTATGAAAAGGTCTTGGAAACCTTGGAAGCTGACATAATGAATGCATCATAACTGCTCTTTAAGAAAAACCTTGTAGAGTCTATGACAAGTCCATAAAAGCAGAGATTTTTTTAGGGAGACAGCCAGTAGGTTCCAGTTGTACTCTGTAAGACTATCTCTGAAGCCTAAATATCCATCTGTATTAGAAAAAGCTGGACTTTCAGAGGAAGGAGAAAGGGATTGCCAATGAAGCAGATAAAATCAGCAAATTAAATTGTAAAATTTTGCTTGTAGACAATGCAAGCAGTGTTTTGATCTTATTTTAACAGATGAAGGTGATCTTTAGGCCTGTTGACAACCTGGATGTTATTTTGATTACCCCAACAATGGTGTCATATTGGCTCTATTAGTTTTTTACTACTAACAGATAAAGAAAAATCTGTCAGATGAAGACCTGAGAGTCTGAAACTTTATTTGCTTCAGTATTGGAACTCTAAACAGCCTGAAATTACACCAATTTCTTGACTCATTTCTTGACTATAGCTTAGTATTAGACCTATTGTTTTCTGCAAGATGTGAATTTTTCATTGAGATGCAGAGCATAATCAGGCAGTTTCAGGAGTGAGTGATGCGGTGGTGTGGGAGCCCAAAACCCTTTTTGGTAGGGAACACAGGGCCAGAAGAGAAAATGAAAGTTACTTTGTTGTAATTTTCCAATTAGCCCAATGATTAGAAAATATCTGGAGATTGTGTGAGATCTAAATGCAAACTTTTGCTTATTCAAATCTATTTCTCTTGTTAATTGAGAAGGTGTCTGAATTTCTATGATATTATTATGGTGTAATAATGTCATTATAGTTCTATGGTATTCTGGTGTGCATTAGTCTCAGTACTTGCTGTTTCACTGATTGATTGATTCTATTTTGTAAAAAGATAATCAAAATAGCATTTATATGGGTTCTATAATACAGGTACTGGAACCTCTTAATGATTTTTCTCACTAAAATGCTGCAGAACTAATTTTATTTATCTCTGATTATTGAATTGGCACAACCTGGAACTACTTAAAAAAAAAGATATTAAAGACTTACATGGAAAGGCTGAAATCACTTGGTCTGTTCAGCCTGGAGAAGAGACTGAGGGGAGACCTCATGGCAGTTTATAACTTCCTCACCAGAGAGGGAGGGGTGGGTTCTGACCTCTTCTCTCTGGTGACTAGCAACAGGACCCGGGGGAACAGCATGAAGCTGTGCCAAGGGAAATTCAGGCTGAGTGTTAGAAAGAGCTTCTTTACCCAGAGAGTGGTGGAGCACTGGAACAGGCTCCCCAGGGAGAAGCAATTGGACATTGCACTTAGGAACATGGTGTGACCTTGGGGTTGTCCTGTGCCTAAATAGGAGCTGCTGGACTCAATGATCCTTGTGGGTCCCTTCCAGCCCAGGATATTCTGTGATTCTGTGAAACCTTTTCCCTCAGATGCTGTATAGTTTGAGTAGTCTCAGTTAATGCTTCATATCTGAGAAGATTATACTGAAACTTCATATGAAAAAGGTTGTAAGGACATTCAAAATAGAGTTCTTGTAGATCACAGGTAGATGACTTTCACTGCAAGAAACCTTTTTCCTTCAGTAAATTTTTAAACCATTTTATGAAAACAGAAGAGAGAGTCTGTGAAAATCCCCAAGGAGATTATGGTGTACTCATTCAATGCTCCATTCTGCAAGAGCAGATGTGGTAGTTCCTGTTTCCTTGGCCACTGGCTAAGCTCTTCTATTCCTGTTCAGCCATGGTTGCTATCATGTTAAGAAATAGAAAGAGGCTGTACTTTCACTTATTCGACGAATTACTTGAGTTAACTGAAGAAATATTTTTAGGTAGTGGTTGATTCTGTTGAAGAATAAACAAGGTTTATTCATATTTGACTGAATTCTTTTGTGTTTGAATCAGTTACTATTTTCAAATTCAGCTGGAATGTCAGACTTCCTTAGTAAGGTGATATAGAATTACAAGAAACATCAGAAGACATGGCATACAAACCCAAAAGTCCTGATTAATCAAAGTTTAGGAAACTGAAATGAATGGCAATTACAAATTAGGAACACTACTTATAGTATATGGCACAATAACCTTTAGTGTAGAACATTACTAGGGCACTATTTGATCTAAAATTTTAATAATAAAAGCACCTAATGTGAAGTAAAAAGGTTCAATTATTTTTATTTATTTTGTTAGGTTTGTTAAAGTAATGCTCTGCATTATTCTGATGGTTCTAACAGTCACACCACAGATGCATTTGGCCCTTTGCCTTCTGGATTATAGGCAAGTCATAGAATGTTGTTGTTTGAAAGCTAAAGTAAATCAGGCTGTTATGAATTGCTAAATGTAAGATCAAACCCATAATCCTCTTTGGACAACTGCTAGGAAAAGAAGGCAAAAAACAAGCAGAACTGTGAACCATATTTTTCAGGCAGAACAGAATATTTTTACTTTTTTAATCACATTCTTGCATGCTAGCTGCTGAGTTTATGAATCTGTTATCATCAGGAATTAAGATAATGACACTTATCAGTCGATGGGAAATGTTAGCATCAGGAACAGAAAGAAAACGCTTTGATATTTGTGTACCGATTTTTACCTCCATTTGACATAAAAATCTGGGCTGAGGCAACATAGAACTAACAATATGTCTTGCAAGATAATAGATTGAGAAATTTACCACAAAAGCTTTATAGAAGACTTATCTGTGTTTGTCTTAAAAAGCAGATGCAATCCTTTTTTGCAGCACTTTGGCTCTATCACAGGTACAGCAACAAGTTAGGCAGCTTCAGTGTAGACACAAAGGTTTCCAGCAACAAGGTGCTGATAAGACAAGAGTGTCCTAACATCATTTCACTAAATGTACTCATTTTGTGTACATGTGCACTGCACAAATACAAAGCTGAAAATGCCTAAGAGAGCTGATGTGAGTCCCTAACATAGCACCAAAACGATCAACATATGAACTTTTCATCAGAAGCTTTTGTTTTGGAGGTTGGTTTTTTTTTTTCTGGAAATGTTTGTCATTGCCATTAAAATTGTGAGCTATTAAGTGCAGAGGAATAGCTTAGTTCACCTTCAGCTATTCAAAAAGAAGGAAGGTAGGACGGGTTGAAGATTATTTTACAGGGACATTGCAGCAGAGGTAGTCTACTTCTTTGATTTTCATTTTTTATAAAGGCTGAAGCTTAGTGAAATCCAATTTAAATGTCTTTAGTGTATTTTCAGGTGTTTTAGGGGTAACTCGCCACAGAGAGATGTGATTTAGCTGAATCCAGTGAAAATGTGAGCTCACTTACTGATTAGTTAATGTTAAACCATATGCAAGACACAGAGATGATGCTAGAAAGCCAGCATGCATTCACAAAGGACAAATCGTACCTGAGCAAACTAGTGGCCTTCTATGATGGAGTGACTGCAACAGTCAACAAGGGAAGACCAATTGATGTAGTCTACCTAGATTTCTGTAGGGCTTTTGACATGGTTCCACACAACATCCTTATCTCTAAATCGAAGAGATATGGATTTGAAGGGTGGACCACTAGATGGATAAGAAATTGTCTGACTGGATGTGACTAGAGAGTTGCAGTCAATGACTCTGTCTAGGTGGAGACCAGTGGTGAGCAGTGTCCCTCAGGGCTTTGTCTTAGGCCTGGTGCTCTTCAATATCTTTGTTAATGACATTGACAGTTGGATCAAGTGTATCCTCAACAAATTTGTAGATGACATGCAGCTGAGTGGTGCAGTTGATACACTGTAAGGATGGGATGCCATCCAGAGGGACTTGGATAATACTGAAAAGAGGGCCTGTGAGAACTGTATGAGGTTCAACAAGTCTAAGTGTAAAGTCCCGCACTTGGGTTGGGGCAATCTTAGGCAGGAGTACAGTCTAAGAGATGAAATCATCAAGAACAACCCTACAGAGAAGACCTGAGGGCCATGGTGGATGAAAAGCTGGATATGAGCCAGCAATGAGCACTTGCAGCCCAGAAAGCCAACTATATCTTGACCTGCATCAGGAGAGGAATGACCAGCAGGTCAAGGGAGGTGATTCTGCCCCTCTTCTCTGCCCTCGTAGAGACTCCACCTGGGGTAAAGCATCCAGTTCTGGGGTCCTCAGAATAGGAAAGCCGTGGACCTTTCAGAGCAGGTCCAGAGGAGGGCCATGAAGATGATCAGAGGGGTGGAGCACCTCCCCTATGAGAACAGGCTGAGAGAGTTTCACAGAATCACAGATGGGTTTGGGATTGTTCAGCTCGGAGAAGAGAAGGCTTCTGGGGGACCTTTCAGAGGCCTTCCAATACCTAAAGGGGGCCTACAGAGGTGTGGGAGGGGAGAGTCTTCACCCAAGTAGAAAGCAATAGGACAAGGGGGAGCATCTTCAAATTGAAGGAGGGAAGATTTAGATTAGATCTTGGAAAAAAATTATTTACTCAGAGGGTGGTGAGGCACTGGAACAGGTTGCCCAGAGAGGTTGTGGCTGCCCCATCCCTGGCTGTGTTCAAGGACAGGTTGGATGTGGCTCTGGGCAACCTGGTCTAGTGGGTGGCATCCCAGCTCATGGCAGGGGGGTTGGAGCTAGATATCTTGAAGGTTGCTTCCAACCTGGACCATTCTATCAATTCTGTGAATTATCTGTTCAGAATAACAAAACGCTAGGCTGGTCTCATGTGTTTGAAAGACTGGCAAAATTTAACAAATTGATCCTGAGCATTTGTGTTCTCTCATTATAGCAGATTCTATAGAGAAAAATGAAAGGACAGCTATGAAAACAGTTACATGGAAAGAAGCTATGAAAAATACTACTGCCTTCTTTGTAAATTCATTCACCTGACCTTACCTGAATTAGCCATCTAATCCAAAATGATTATTTGGGATCACTGTGTGAAATAGTGGAAATGGATTCAAAGGGCGATTTTTCCTCCCTATGTTACTCATCTCTCAGAATAAGGAGACTCACTCTCCAGAGGTACTCATCTGCCCTCATTGACAATGGAGCAGCCTACACTGGCAGGCTAATGTCTGTGGACTAAAAAAACCCCAAAACCAAAATATATTTGGAAATTTGTCAAGTTTTCTTGCAAAAATCAAAGACTTTTCCTCTTGCACTTCAGATAAACATCTCTAGCCAATCTTATCAGCTCCATTTTATAGTCTTTCCTCTAAGTCTTTCAACAGAGACAAGGAAACAAGATCAATATGTTCCTTTCTTAAAAAATCTTTGCAGCTGTGCAGTCTATTTCCATGTTATAGCCTCTGCCTCCCCTCATCTTCTTTTCTGTAGGCTAACAACATATAATTCAATCACACCTGAACTGGAAGCAACACTCAAACTGAGTTTCACAGAGGGAGGGCAAATGATTATTTTCTGTCATTTCCACACTTCACTTCTTTTCACAATTTGTGATAAAAAGTTTGTAGTTTTAAGAACATTTTATCATATTCAGATTGTGATTCTCTATAACATTTGTAATGTTTTCTTATATTGTTTTCCTTGTGATTGTATCCTCACTCTCTATCCAAAAAGAGGCCTTTTTTGATCTTATTCATTTGAGTTTTTCATGGAAATATTTATAAGACTTCAGTTTATTATTGTCAGGCATATTTTGGGGGTTCTGAAAAAACTTTACAAAGAGTGAAAATATTTTCTCTTACCCTTTCCTAGCATTATGCAAGTTTTTATTTAAAATTAGTTTTGTTATAATTCCTACCATTTCTGTTTTTAAGAATCTAAATCACAATCTAAAATAATCAATACTTCTTAAGTATGTGCTTGCACCATGTTTTTGTGATTTCCTCTATGGTTTAGGTACCAATTTTCCTATAATTTATAATAAATGTTACTTGTGTCTAATGCCATATTTAATCTCAGCACTCTTTTTTTTTCTTTTTTCTCTTTTTCTTCTTTGCTTCTTTCTTAGAGGGTAAAGGAAAAAGGAGAAATCCTCTTCATGACTTCAAAAAAACAGGAGAGTTGATGCTTATTAAAGTAAACAAAACACTGGAAGTTAAAACCAAGCTGTTAAATACCACTGAGCAATGTGCCAAGAGATGCAGCAGGAACAAAGGTCTTTCATTCACTTGCAGGTAAGTTATGTATCTCTGTTATTTTTCCTAGTAGAAGCTATATAACACCCTTTGACCAAAAGTCTCTCTGTAATTGTCATCAGTGCGAGCTTGTACTGAGTACTTCCTAAAGAGTGTGCTTCTTGATTTCAATCACAAAAATCACAGAATCACAGAATGTTAGGAGTTGGAAGGGACCCTGAAAGATCATCTCGTCCAACACCCCTGCCAGAGCAGGATGATCTTGTTCTACCTGACCAGGGAGTGTCAGTCTTTTCTGAAGCTTTATCTGAGTTGTTCTGTCTTCTTCACTTGTCCAATTTGTAATATTTTCCATAACATAGCTGAAAAAATGTACTAGTCAAGATGTGGATGACTTGTGTTGCAGTAGTGTTCAGTGAACATTTCTGAGATTTTTATGTCTCTTATAAAATGGTTATTGTCACACATCACAGCTGCAGTATTTCAGCACCACTTCAGACCATATTCTGTCTTCATTCTTTGCACATTACTCCTGCTGAAATCAATGGGAACCTCACACATGGAACACAGATACATACACTGCTGAAGTTCACTGGCAAGTACTAGGAATCTGATACAGTGGAATCAAACCTTCTGGGCTGTACAATCATTACAAGGATATGATAGCTATTCTTCAGCATCTGCTGTCTCTTAGAAACACATCATACAGCTAACTGCTTGTCTGCCTTGTACATATTCACCACTACTTTTTGGAACAAATCACCATTATTTTTCCCATGTATTAGAATTAAATTATCCCCCTTGCCTCTGTTAGTCTAGACCATTAGCAATAAATGAAAAGACATGAATGCAGGAGAATCTTGCAGAGAATAGATGACTTCAGTACTTTTGAGTAGTGGGCTAAATGTAAGGCTGATCTTGAAACATAAAAATGTATTGACAATCACTACAAATGGAAACTAGACCAAATGGGAGAACAAAAGATCTTCCCTGGCAGAAATGATCCTCAACTGTAATTTAATCCTTCTTTAAGCCTTAAATTCCAGTGTTGTAAGATCTAGTTTGTATTGGTTTGTACTTTGACTATTTATATATGTAAAAAAATGAACAGAGTTTACTTATTTCTGTTAGAAAATATTTTCCAGGCACTAACATTTTTCACATGGTCTAAGCCACTCCTTTTCCTATTGGCAAAACTTCCACTGATATTATCAAGTGGATCAGGCTGTATTCAATATAGCAAGAGATCATTAAATTCTGAGGGTCAGGAAAGTGGAGTATTATAAAATTAGGTTTCACAGTATTAAAAATTGCTGAATTATGTCAAGCAAACAATTCTGTATTCCAACATCTTCTTAGGAAGATTTTCTTAAGCTAGTTGTAGCTGCTCCGGGTGGTGTGTTTTGTGTTCTGAAAATAAAAAATAATTTAATATATTTGTGGATTCTATTTTCAGGAGTAATAATCAACAATTTCTGAATTTTTAAAACTTTCTCATTTGTCAGCATTTTATTTTCTATTGGAACTGTGTCTGATGCATTCATTAAGGGACAAATTATCCTTGTTGTAATCAGTCAGTAAAGCATCATGGAGGAGCTGTGAGGGGTTTGAGAACAAAACTTGGAAGAGCCCTACTCACAGACAGCAGAACTGCAACCAGTTATGTAATTATTTTGCACTGAAGAAAAAAATATATTACAAATCTAACTATTCATGCTTTGAATTTCCCATTTTCTCCAACATGTTTTTAGCAAAGAAGTCTGTTAGCAGAAGTGGAGATGATTAAGTCTTGCCCGTGCTACCACTATGCAGCAGAGCAGGAGAGGTTTTCTGTATCTGGGCACATTCTTGTGGTTTCCCCTTTGGCCCCAGATGGGTTCTGTCATAGAGTGATCAGTTCTTTGATGCTACTGTAAATGCATGTTTGACATGATCAAATAAAATAGAATGACTTTGTAACATAATTGTGACAACAGCACTGGGAGATGCAACACCTGGATCTGTGCATTGTGAGGTACACAGGCAGAAAGAAGGTTGGTTTTTTCTGCCAGAAAGTGTTAAAGTAGTGTATTTGAGGCACATCACAACACAGTTACAAAAGGTCAGCCGCTCCTTATTTTATAGGGGAAAATAAAAAATATTAAGACAATTTGTGATTTATTTATTGTTCTTTTTTTCATTTATTTATGATAAAGTTCTATTTATATTTTGATTAGTGTATTTGATAATCATTATTCCTTGCTTTTTTTTAATTCTGACACCTTTTGTTGGAGCTAATGTATGTCCCATCTCAAAACTGACCTTTGCTCTTTTCCCTTGCTATAAAACTTGCACAGATCTTGATTCCAACTGAGTTACAAAATCCTTATCTAGTCTTATTTCCTCTTCATAAAGCTATTCTTAAAATCCCCATCAAAGTACCCCTTAGATTCACTTGACTTGTTATTTTGACTTAATATTTTTCTTTTCTTACCTCTAAATAACTTTTTCTACCTTCCCTATCAGTTTTATTGACCTGCTGCTAAGCAGTTCTTATTCCCTTATTTCAACAACATTTGCAGTTAATTACTCCCACTGTTTTCCTTCACTCATCCTTGCAGGTTTCCCCGTTACATCTCTTATGCATGAGAAAAAGATAATAAAGTTAGTATTTTATTTGTTATGCAGGTGACTTTTGTAGGCATTTCACTTCCTTACCTACAAAGCTGTGCCTGTCTTATCTCTTTTATCTGTTTAATTTCTGGATTGTCTTTGTAAAAGGGATTTGAGTACAGACCGCAGTATTTCAGTATCTGATCAGAAAATCTACTACCTCAGTACAAATAGTAACAGCAGTTGTGATCGGCAGTATCAGTAGAAGAAAGTCCAAGAATCTGCTTAAGTATGTTGACTTTGGAAGTGTCAAAGCCCTCCATATTTAGGTCCAAGAAAAGATTGTTAGAAACTTGTATGTGCAGAAGTGGCTGAAGCCAAACTGGAAAGAAACCAGAAGGCAACTGAAAGGCAAAAACTGAAAGAAATGTTTGTAAACAGTGCATACTGCATTCCCGCTTTAGAAGGGAGGAGGGGAAAGGAGAATGTAATTGGAAAGGCAGAAAAGGTCAAGGATATTTTTGTGAAGATGGAGTTAGAGGCACTTGGATATGCTCATATTTGAGAATCAGCCAGGAGAGAACAGAAGGCTGAACAAGGGCAGAAGGATGAAGGTTAGCAGGTTGGAAACATTTGGAATCAAAAGACTAGAGAGAGCAGTTGGATGAAAAATCTGTTTGGTGATGGAAAAGATAATGAAGAGGATATTTGAAAGAGAGATGAGTGGGGAGGTTGGGTAGAATCTTGTTATATTTTTAACTGAAGCCAGCAAGATTTCACACAGAAAAGCTTGTATGGTGAAGAGCTTAAAGTTGAGGGATGTAGTGCTCAGAAATATGGCACAACCAAAGTATAGATGAAGTAGTGGAAACCAGTGTGTCTGCGATATTATCAAGTAGTGTTAAAATGTCTTTTTAGCTCAGAATAAAATAGGTGTGGTATAACTGACAGAAATGTAGAGTTCGTGGTGGGCTAAGGAGAATAGTATCATGTCAGTGATTTGTTATTTAGTTCTAAAGAGAAATTAAGGGGAAAAAGAATTTTCAGGAGGGGGTTTTTTTGTGTATTTTTTTGTGTTTTTCTTTTTCTTTTCCTTTTTGGAACAACTCTTTTCCCCACTTCAGCAGTCATCTGTATTTTAAAAGTCTTTTAAAATATTTTACCTACACTTACAGAATTTCCTTTCAAAAGGATGATAGAAGAATAAGTTCTGAATGTTTCATTTAAAATATTATGAGAAAGTATTTTTACTCTTCTGATTTGTTTGTCTTTCTTGTCTACAAAAAATCTACTCAATTCAGCATATGTTGTATTTTACCCTTGAAAGTAGTTAAAAATAAGAAAAAAAATAAAACAAAAGCAAAGCAAGGACAAGCTCTATGTACGATACCACAGTTTATATTTACACAAAAATCATCTTGTTTTTACACAGCTCTGTTGTTCTAGGCAAGAAACACACTTCTTGTGCTTGAATTTTCCTCAAGCCATCAGTGTGAGATACTATTTCAGAGGCATATTGTAAGCACAGCAAAAATGATGTTTTAGAGTCTTTTTCTTTTTTTCTTTTTTCCCCCCAGAAAGCAGAACAACTGGGGACACAAATGCTGTCTCAGTTACATTTATCTCACTTTTAAAACAAAGATCTTTAATGACAAGGGGACTCTTAGATTAGTGTGAACAACCAAGCATGTATTTAATGTAATGGCCACATCAATTTAATTTCTTTGTTTCTTTGTTCTTGTCAGCACAGTTGTGGGTTTAAATAGTAATTTGGACTGTTTCTCTGACTTTCCCAGTAAAAATAAATCTGATGTCATTGCATGCTCCTTGGCAGGCCATGTGTCATTGTTATAAACCACACAGAGATTTTTTTTTAATCCATATTTTTTTGCAGGGCCTTTGCTTATGACAGAGTTACAAAACGGTGCCATTGGTTATCCTTCAACAGCTTGACAAATGGTGTGAGAAAGAAGCAAGACCATGCGTTTGATCTGTATGAAAAAAAGGGTAACTGATTTATTTACTGATTTTGTTTTTCCAGCTATGGATGGGGAAAAGAAGCTGAGGTCAGTCAATGACTTTTTGGCTGTAGGAACACCCTGGGCATGGGATGGTTTTATGCATTCTGAAAGCTTCATCCTACAGTTTTATTTACAAATATCCTGGTTTTGCTGTCATGCAAATTTGTCTACATACTTGCTTTTGCTCAGTTTTCCAACCTACATATTTGCCTACCATGTACTAGCCTGAATTGCTACTTCAGTTTGCTACTTAAGAGCTAAGTTGTAAGAGTTACTATTATTGACTTAATATTGCATTTGTTCACTTCATTAATGAGTGGGGGACTTGAGTCCTCAGACATGGACTTTTGGTCAGTCACAGAATCATAGAATCATCTAGGTTGGCAAAGACCTTTAAGATCATCAGACACTTTGGAAACATTTTCAGTAGCTTTCTTTAGGAAGTTAGTGATCAGTATTTTGGAAAAGAAAGAGACAAGAATATATGTGGACAATTAAAAAGTTATTTTTAATAAGTAAGTATATAAAGGCTATCAAAAATATAATATTTTTACGTGAAAACTGATGATGAGCTCTAATTTCAGATTAATTAACCAAACATGTAATTTTCTTCTCTTTTCTTTCAACAGACTATGTCAGGAATTGTATCATTGGAAAAGGAGCGGAGTACAAAGGAACAATATCTGTTACCAAAAGTGGTATCCAGTGTCAAGCTTGGAATTCAATGATCCCTCACGAGCACAGGTAAGAGTTCAGGAGCAGAGACTATGGGAGTAGTGCCCAGACAGCTCCATAAAGCATGGTTTGACTTATTAGCAGACAAAGAATTTATGAGAATGCTGACTTTAGACAACAAAATATCTTTGGTGTATTTTTGCCTTTCCTCAAGAGATGCCATCCTCCAGATCCCAGCAAATCCAAAATCTTGGGATTTCTCCAAGGAGGTCTCTCCTAATGCCAGCCTGTGTGTCTGGATCCCTTCCTTTCCTGTGTCAGTTTTTTTAGCTGTTTATATCCTTTTGATCTCTTAGCTACTGGCAGAAACAAAACATCTGTGTAACTTCAGCCTGAGGTCTGGAAGTCTATCACTGATTTTTGACCAGCTCTCAGTTAATAGATAATTTTTTAAAAATACATTGTTAAGAAGTGATGGATATTAGGGGTTTAGCCCAACTATTTGATTTCTATATAATTTTTGTTGCTATACTTTGCAGTTAATATTAATTTTCTGTTATATGTAGAATATATTAAACTCTGTAAAGCACTAAGACCAGGCAACAAATACACGGAAAGGACTGAACAGATTATTGAAATCCTATCCTTCTGATCATATAAGCAATAGCTAAAGACTTACAAAACAGTTGTGGGACTTAACTTTTAAGACCTGATATAGTGAGGCCTTGTCTGCACCTTGACTTTATTTTATTGGCAAAGGAAAAAGATAAAGTCAAAACCTGAAGCCATAAGAGTAATTGTAAAAACAGATTCAATCACAACAAATGTTGCTTGAAACTAGCAAAAGGACTATGAAGTACTGGTCTACTATTTGACCTAACCATTTAGATAATAAACCCTTAAGAGCCAAAACCAAAGTGTCCTCTAACCCATAAGTTTTCTATCTACATTGCTGCCTTTTGCTCTGGACTCCCAATGTCAGGACTTTACTTTGGAGGAGCCAAGTAAGAGATCGCTAGTGAGAAACTGGTTTGTGCACTGATTAATCCTGACTTGACCAAGTCTATCTGGTGTGCAAGATGGTGTCTTGCAGCAATATTAAAAGGCAAAGGATACTTGGGTTCTCTTCTCTTATGATGTGTTATGAAGCTGAGCCTTGGCCTTGAATTTGGCTGGACTTGGCTGCTTATGACATAGATGGTAGTGAGTCTGATTTTCAGTGTAGAGAATTGTTAAAACTCATTCTAATTGTGAACATATGATGAATGTCATCAGATCCCAAAGCAATGACCTCTTGAGATTGAACACCTTGTAGTATACCATCTTCATCTTTTAGAAGTGAAAGAATTCTCAATAATTGCAGCTAAATCAACAATGAGCATTTATTCTATATAATATACATACTTCTATAATTAAAGAAAGAAAAAATGTTTGTATATAGTATATATTATCACTAAGTTGCATTTTAATATATAGTATACACAGTTTTATCTAATAATTTGCACAGCCACTCTTCTATGATGAATTTTAGGAGAATGATTTTTCTCCTGCCTTGTGCAATAAGTTTAATTTTTAAAAGGTCACTGGATAAATGAGGTGGCTGCATGCTAATTTTGTTTTTCAACATCAGAAAATATGGTTTCATCATCAGAGACATGAGGGAGATGGGAAGAAGCAAACAGTAGTGGTGTGTTTGGAACTTATTAGTATGAAAGGCTTAGATTTTTAGGTCAGTTTTTCTCAACATCTGATTATCACAAAATCCCTCTGGAAAATAAATCCCTTTTTCTTACTCAAGGGAGAAATGTGTTCTACTGATTTTTTTCATTGTCTTTCTAGAAAGAACTGAAATAACTTCAGACATTAAACTTGTGCTTGGATTTAACAAATTATATTTTAATTTATTTGTATTCCAGTAGAACCTGGAGACTCCCAGATGAAATCAGGGTTTCATTATTTTTGTCTCCACACAAAAAGGGTTCAGAGAGAAATGGTCAAAAAGTAGACCTGCAGTCTACAGGCTTTTTGCTAGTTTCCGTGACTTCTGCTGTGATTGTATCTGCTTTTATCATTACTTCTGCTGGCTTCAGGTTTTGGCTTTTTTCTTTTCCTTCTCTAGTACAGTTGAACTAAATCAACACACAGTTTTAAGTGTGGCTCTGTCTTCCATTTTTAGGTGTGTCTTTACTTCATCTCATCTTTTCGTTCCTCATGAATATTGCTTCAGTAACTGTTGAAGTCATTTGCCTATCTGACTCATCTTGAGTTTCTAATGCTATTCATTTAGTTGTTTTTTGGGGTTTTTTTAAGACAGCATATCTGACATAATTTGAAATGCCTTTTTCCTATACTTTATAATGCCCATAATTTCTGAGTAGGAAGATTTTCCAGAAGGAAAATTAGATAAAATATTCTAATAGGCACTGACATACTATATTAACACATATATACATGTTGCAGTGTCCCATCAGAAAAGGTTATCCAGGGGTATCTTTAGCTAAAAAACTGTTAAGAGATTTATATTACAGGACTATGGAGGAAAACCAAAAGCAACAATTTTATAGGCAGCAGTAATGACAAAAAAAATTATTTTCTTCAAACACCAAAAATAAGAAAAACATTTGAAAGTATTGCTTCCACATTGTATTAACTAGAACCACAGTACAATTAACAAAGGCGTTTTCCACTTCAGTTAGTTAAGATTTCATTAACAGGAATAAAACATTATTAAAATGTCATATGTCAGAATTTTATTTTTATTTCTTTATCTCTGTATTTTTTTATTTTCTTAATTTATTCATTCATAACATAGAATTTACCAAGGACAGCAGAAACCATATATTTCTCTTCTGCTTTTGTGTGTAAATTAAATCAGCGTCTGTGTACAGACTGTCCCAGAGGTTTAGTTTAGTTTTCTAAGCTGTGTTGCAGTCTTCTAAAGGAAGTTACATGAAATTTTATTCTTTTTTTCCCTCTAGACTATAGATAAGTTTGAAACCCCTTGTTGATTAAAAAAGCCCACACCAAACCAAAACAGAAGTGAAAAAAACCAAACACCAAAAATAAAGTTTTAGACATTTTCAGAATAAAGGGTTTACTTTAATTGTGATATTGATATTGCTATTGTGATATTGCTAGAATCTGAATATACTGAAGAAAAAAACCTGGAATAAATCTTAGAAAGGTCAGAAATTAAATCATTATATTAAGTTGAACTACAATTTTTGTGTAACCCTCTATGCATTTTGCCCAACTCTTCATTTAACAACAACAATGAATTTTCATGGAATTAAAAATGTATGTTAGGCAAAAAAGAGAGTATTAACTCACATTTCTAGAAAATCATTAAAGAAAACCAAAGTGTTTAGCATTGGCCTCAGAATCTCTAATCTAAGGGAAAAATCTTAAGTAGTTTTGTTATTTAATAGGCCCCTACAGCAAAAGCAGAAAATATACTGAAAGAGAGAGCACAGTTTAAGTCATCTAGGTTGCTGTTAAATGACCTAATTTGTACAATATCAAGTATGAGTGTACTTACTATGTAAGTAGCAGACCTTAAGGTGACAACAGTGAGGCTTGGGGCAGAATAGGAGTTGAAGCAAGACAGACGAAGCAGGGTCTGGGGAAGGTTCTGATGCTGAAACATAAAGTAGTCCATGGTTTCAGACTGTGAAAGCCTCTTAGCATGGTGTTTCACACCACTCAGTCACACTTACACACTCCTGATCCTTAGTTCTAGCTGCTGCCTGACCAGGGAGATTACTGTGTTGTAGGCTTTATGTAGTAGGTGCACACTAAGCCCAGCTGGGACTGCTATATGTACACAATTCTCATGGGAAAGGCAGGTCTGAAATGGCTATTGGTCCAATTAATTTTTCCCCAATGCACATTATACATTCTTGTCCCTTGTCCAAGGGCCTTCCGCTGTTGTGTAAGTAGTTACGAGCTCGTGAAGGAGACCACAGTAAGATCTGCAGGGAATCTTTTTCTGCCTCTGGCTTTGCAGCAGAGAGTTGACTCTGGACACCCGAGGGATGGGAGTAAAACTCATTAGAGCAAGCTATGGGCTAGACAAATTGTCCCAGATTTAGGCCACTGCTTGAGTAATTCTTACTGAAGATGTGTATTTATGTATGAACACATATTTGGGCGTGTGCATTTGTATAGGCAGGGTGGAGGGAGAAGGAATCAGAAATGTGGTTGTTTCTAACTGCTTGTGAAAAATAGTGTGATTAACACCAAGGTTTGCATGCTCTTATACTGTAATGATTGTCATTTTAAAACTAGCTTTTTGCCTTCGAGCTATCGGGGTAAAGACCTGCGGGAAAACTACTGTCGAAACCCCCGAGGGGAAGAAGGAGGGCCATGGTGTTTCACCACCAGTCCAGAGATGCGCCATGAAGTCTGTGACATCCCCCTCTGTTCAGAAGGTAACCCAGCAGGGCTCATGCATAAAGTTGCCTTTTTCTCTGTTGGGAGCAGTAGTACATAGAACTTCCAGTAGTTTCAGTGACAGTTGATGATGGACTTTGGAGAAAGAATAGATGATTTCTCAGCAAGAATAACTTGTGTAGCAAGAAAAATGGTTGTTAGAGAAAGAGATCTTATTATGTTCCAGTACTGTGGAAGACTTGAACAAGATTTTGGGCTCAGCAGCTTTTTTTTAAGGTCATGGAGGACCTGGAACAATAAGGTTATGCTAGTCACAAGAATGTGGTGTTTTTTTCACTTATCCAGTCCATAGTTAAATCCACAGAAAAAATAAAATAAAAATAAAATCATTTAGTGCCATCCCATGTTAAAAGCAACTTTTCATCATGAAAGCTCAATCTAGGAATGCATTTTGTTTTTCAAATGAATACTGTAAATAAATAAAACATTTTAGATATCCAACCCCATTTAATTTTCAAGTCACAGAATCTGAAAGACACTTCACCGACACTATTGCATTTGTTGACTTTTAAGTTCATTTAACAACCAAATTAAGCTCTTATATCTTGCTAATCAGCCAATTCGGTTCCTGTCAGTCAACCCATTTAAATTCTCAAGATAGTATGCCTTTAATTTTCCTGCTAATGTGTCATGTGCAATAACCATGCAGTGGTGGGGGAAGAAAAGGGAAAGAGAGGGAGGGAGGAAGAGGGAGAGGAAGAGAATTATTTACAAGGAGCTTGAAAATCTATTGAAACCTAACATTTAAAGATCAATTGAAGTGAGCTTCAAATAGAATGAGACCTGGAGCTCACTGCAGGATAAAGGCTTTGGTAGCGGATGTTTGGACTGAAGAGTGAGATTTGCAATTGCATAAATTAGTATTTACTAAGTGATCCCTCATACTATTACTCTAATTAGAGGGCACTTGAGAAATATGTCTACCATTAATTATGGTGAATTCATTTTATGTTTTAAAACTTCTTATTCTAAAATATGAAGCACATTTTGTTCAAGAGTGATTTCAAATCCCTTTGGTAGGTTTTGCCCACTCTCCTTCCACCCCCCACTTTCCTAAAACAGGACTGAAAATGCATCATAGTTTTAAGCTGCCAAAGAGAATTAATATGGAAAAGAAACAGTATCATGTAGCTGAAAGTGCTGGGAATTTAAAGAGTCAAACTGTACTGTAAGGAATTCAGCCATTATTCTGGACTTACATTTGTGCTGCCATTATACTATGACTTAGAGTGACTTAAACTAAGGAATGTTACTTATTTATAAAATATCACCTCTAAGAAATACTCCTTCCTTACATGCGCACATGTCTGTTATTAACCATAGGTAAGATAAAAAAATATGCTTAGAACATGAATGTCTCTAGTAGCTTACACCTACCTGCCTTGAAACTGTGAGCGTCCTATCAAGTGATACCAAATTTAAGCATCTGGATTAGATTTAAGAAAGAAATGCAATTCTATTCCAGTGGACATCTCCCATACCAACCTAACTAAAACATATCACTTTCTTATACCTCTCTAGCTTGGTTTGAATTTATAACAGCAGGGATAGATTTTTTTTTTTTTTTTGGTGCTACAAGTGATCAGCATAATAAATGACTAGTACATTTTTTTTTTCTTAGTTGAATGCATGACCTGCAATGGAGAGAGTTACAGAGGGCCAATGGATCACACTGAGTCAGGGAAGGAGTGTCAGCGCTGGGATCTTCAGAGACCACACAAGCACAAATTTCGTCCAGAGAGGTAACCTCCCCTCTAGCCTAAGCAAATCCATGTAATTATTATCTGAATTGCACATGTTCTGGAACCAGTTGGGCAAAATCAATATTAGCTGACCTGCAGTTTATGGGGTTCACCAGTTTTAGTCGCTTAAGCTTCTCGCCCATGGTGTGTGAGTGTGGCTACCATTGTGATGGGGATGTAGAATGAGGATTGTAGGCTATTTTGTGCACTTGTGGCTACATCCTGTGGCTGTGTAGTGCAGTGATGTGCTGCATTAATTGATACAATAATGTGCTGTATTAATTGATCAAAATTTCCTCCCAAGATTCATTGACAGTAAAAAATTAACCTCTGAATGTTTCTGTATGATTGTGATGCAGCTTCAGTCATCTTAATATACCTTAAAATAATCACATAGTAAACAACTATTAAAAGTAATAAATTTTTGTTAGAATTCTTTTCAGCTTGGAAAAGGAAATAATCTTTCTGTTTAGCATTTTATGGACATGGATATATATTTTAGACTTTTTTTCTTTTTTTAATTAGGTGTAGATACATAATGCCAAAAGATGAGTCAGAAATAGCAAGACAAAACATCCCCATCGGGGTTTGTCCTAGAAAGCAAAATTCACCCGACCACAAAGGGTCATCTATAATATACTCTTTTGGAAGGATTTTGTGTGGGGGTTTAGGCCACACAGGAGAGCCTTTGAATTTTTTTTTTCAACTGGATTAAAGTTTCATTTTAATTTTGCTCTGCATTTTGGAAAATCTCCATTTATAAAGTGGATTGAATAAACTGAAACTGCCAGAGAAACTCTGCAAGAATCAACAAACTCAGAATGATTAAGACCTTCCACTGAAAGTATCTTTATATACGTTGAAGTGTTTCACTAAATAAAGCATCATTTCTACAGTCAGAAGTATGGGTACTGGTATATCTTATAAAGCCTGATTATTCAGCAAAACTAGATCTGCATTTTTGGAGTTTATGTGATATAACCTCTTTTTCCTTTTGGTACAGATGATCTGCTTCATGACTAATAGCAGGCTCTCCCAAAGTTCTGCTATAATAAACGTTTAGTATTAGCAAACTGGGACTGAAGATAATCTGTTTCTGAGCTTTGCCATACACTTGCTGTGCATTCTAGAATAAGTCAGAGAAAGAATTTTGTTCTTTGGGAGTTAAACATTTATAGAACTTCTGGGTACAATTTTACTGTCAGGAGGAAATTTCTTTTTTCCACTAAATTTGGATTGTTTGCAAAATGACTTTTCAGCCTGACTTCACTCTCATGGATGATGACCTTCTTCCTTGAAAGATTTTCTTCAGAAAATGTCTTTTTGATTCTTTTCAGACTGTATTAAAAATGCTTTTTTTGTCAAAAAACAACCCATCCAGATTGAACTGATCAGTATGTCTTTTCAGAAGAGTAACTCAAATTACCCCAAACAGCTCCTGCATGACCTATTTTAGCTATTAGTGGATGCAGAATTGTATTCTGAAGTTTCAGTTCTCTCATATACTCCTCATGAGTAGGATTATGCCTCACGATGGGAGGAAGACCATTGAGGAGAATTACTTGGAAAGGCATAGAGAACCATACAGAAGTACCAGTCTTCTCCTCTTCTGCTTACATTTTCTGCTCAAAATCAAATATGCTCTGAAAATAGGTACTTATTACATAGAAGTATGTACAGTTGAAGTGTAGCACAAGATTTTATTTATTTTATTTTTTTATTTTATTTATCAAAATACTCATAAAATACTCTACTCACATTTATATTTATTGTATGACAATTTACTTTACACACAGTCAGTTTTCCAGTCCTGCATGTCTTTTAAATCAAAAGGAAAAAAAGAAAAATTGGTGGATAGTTATAAGCACTAACTTTCAGTTTAGTTCCAGGAGACCTAGAGATCAGCATGTCTCTTTCAAGAGAATAATTGTTATCTCTTTATCTAACACTTTCCCCCACCAGAAACTGTGAAAAAGTCTTGATTTTGACACCAGATATGTATCTTAATGCCTCATTTCAATTTCAGCAGTGAAGTACTGTTACTACAGTTTCAAGGGTAAAAAAAAACAAACATAAAAGAAATATGCAGGGTTTGAAAGATCATGGAAACCTCAGGCTCTTTGTTGGATCTAAGCAAGAGGTCTGTTCCCAAGTGTACTGAGGAAGGAGGAGTGTACAGAGAAAAGGGGTGAACTCTCAGTGAATCCTCTGCAACCTCACTCTTGAATTGTGTGGAACATTTTGGAGCCCTGCTGTTTATCTTCTCCCTAATATTTGTGTCTTAAAAGTGCTAGTTGGTCTTTTGTATAGGAACTGAGGAACTATTGCTTGCTGGATACGAAGGACAGCAAAGCATGCCTGAATACTGTGGTAAGAACCAGTGACTGTGAAGGCTGTTGTTGCTCTAGCAAAGGAAACATAGATGTAATAGATGGAAAGATAAAGTTCATGGACACTAATCTACCCCACAAAGACACTCAGAGCTTGATTATGGAAGAACTGTTACATATCTACTTAAGTAATAAATAGGAAGGACTAAGCATTCAGTGCTGTGGAAGATGTGCCTTCTCAAGAGTGGATTCTTTACGTCTACAGTTATTTTGAATGGTTTTTGAGAGCTATGACTGCAGATACATTACCATTCCTGGACTCATCTTGCTTCCTGGATAGTGCCATGGGCTCTTTGTTGCTACTTGACATGGACCATGTGCTGCCAACATCAAAGCTCATCAGTGCATCTACTGGGTGTAGAAAGTCATCTCATTTTCTGCTATATTAGTTGCTCATTAACAGTTTTATTGTGGAATTCTTGGTCACAATTTGATCTTTTACATTTATTTGTCTTCTGTTTAGCAGAAAACAAGGTACTGCTGCTAGATCTGAAATTGCCACATTCTTGACTGTCCTTGACTTCTCAGTTTTGAGAGGTTTCTTCTTGGTAGTTTTGGTGGCTTTTTGGCTTTGTTTTTGTTGCATTTTTGGTGTTGGTTTTTTTTTTTGGTTTGTGGTTGTTTTTTTCCTTCATTTAATTGATGTATTTTAATTCTACTTAAATCTTGCCCCTGCTCTTCTATAAATGAAGGAAACTGATTTTTCCCAAGGAATGTGAGATCAAGTTGTAAATGCCTGATGATTTTTTGACAGGAAAAAGATCCTAGCAAAAGCACAGACTTGTAAATCAGATTTTTCACTTGTGTGAAACACATCTGCTTACAGTTGTAAATGGGTTCAGGTTCCCAGGTAGTTAACTTTATTGTTCTCTTATACATTTTTCATGTTTCCCTCAGGGGCAAATATACCTTTTATTTCTTTTACAAACACAATTTGATAAAACTGGAAAACTAAGACAATTTGTATTCACTGGAGGAAAAGAACTATGTATTTATCTCCTTCTGTTTTAGTTTATAGACGATAATAAGCACAGTTATATAAAAAGAACCTGCTTATCTTGAATATCTGCTTGTTCATTGAGTGATGGCAGCAGGAACATGGAAACAGTAAAATGGCACAACAGTTTCAAATCTTAATGAGATAAAGAGAGATGGAAGCTAATTCCTTATTTTTCTCTTTTTTTCCTCAATGCTTGAAATGAGGGCATGACCTAGAATGAGCTCTATTACAAAAATGGAGCTATATTAGTAACATAGCTTTTCAAAATAGCTTCCGGTCTGAACCCAGGGCTGTTGCACTGCAAAACCTGTTTTCTTAATGAGTCCAGCATGCCAAGCAGTGTTTATATAATCCACATTTAATTGGGCTGTTTTCAAAAAAATGAGTAGCTTTAGAGTCTGGTCATCAGTTGACAGACACAAGAGCAAGAGTTTAGCAATTAGTGGAGTTACCCCATCCGGTATCCTGTACATTAGCACAGCAGGGAATCCCCTCAGTGGAGGTCTGATTCTGCTGCATATTTCAGAAGGAGATTTTATGTTTTGAACTTTCTAATACTGTTTAAAGACTATCTGCATATATCTCACAGGATCAGACCTAGGGTTAATGGTAACTGGTTCTTGTTTTCCTCTGCTGAAGACTGTCCTTTAAATACGTTGTAGAAGTATGTGCAGTGTGGCCAGGAAGACTTTCTTGACACATTTCTTGTTGTGGTTTGCAGATATCCTGACAAGGGCTTTGATGATAATTACTGCCGCAATCCTGATGGCAAGCTGAGACCGTGGTGCTACACTCTTGACCCTAACACCCCCTGGGAGTTCTGTGCAATTAAAACGTGTGGTGAGTTAAAGCAAAATTTATTACTTCCTCTTCCTTTCCTAAAATCTGGACACAGATAGTTCAAGCAATAGTCCACGGCTAGTTCATTCATTGCAATTCATTGACTTTTAAAATATAGCTTTCAAAGAGAATCTCTTATGAAGACATTATATTTAATGTAGACAGGAAATAAAAGAGCTGTGTGTTACGTAGCATGGGAATATATGTATATCTTGTGTATAAATGCACAGAAAACTGCATTAAAACCTAGGAAAATCAAGTACTAAAAAAGTGAGGTAATACCATCATGAAGATCTCTTGCACAATATTAGTTTGTCCATGCTGGGCATCTGCATTACAATTTGGGAGTTTGTGTATGCACATCTTCCCTACTCAGCACTCTCTGTCAACAGCTGCTCTTTGCTTTGTTTTCCTCTGATACCTTGCGTGACTCTAGGCCTTGGTTCTTGCACACTATTCAGCCTTGTGCTGAAGACAGAACTGTTAATTTACTCCTGTATTTCTCTGATATTCAACACTCTAGTATCAAAGCACTCCACCGGCAATTAATTTCTTTTCATTTGTCAACTACAAGATGGTGATTTTTGTTATCCTTCCTTTACAAACAGAGAATTGAATCAAAGTAACATTAAGGTATTCAAATACTGGATGTCCACTTTGAGATCACAGAATCACAGAATATTAGGAGTTGGAAGGGACCTCGAAAGATCATCTAGTCCAACCCCCCTGCCACAGCAGAATTCCCTAGACCAGGTCACACAGAAGTGCGTTGAGATGGGTTTTGAATACCTCCATAGAAGGAGACTCCACAACCTCTCTGGCAGTCTGTTCCAGTGCTCTGACACCTGAACTGGGAAAAAATTCTTATGTGTATTCACAAGGAATCTCCTATGCTTCAGCTTACAGCCATTGCCTCTTGTCCTGTCACTGGGCTCCACTGAGAAAAGCCTGACCCCATCCTCCTGACACACACCCTTCACATATTTAAAAGCATATAAGCACCCCTTAGCCTTCTCTTCTCCAAGCTAAAGAGACCCAGCTCCCTCAGCCTTTCCTCATAAGGAAGATGTTCCAGCCCCTTCATCTTCTTTCTGGCTTTGCGCTGGGCTCTTTCAAACAGTTCCTTATCCTTCTTCAACTGAGGGGCCCAGAACTGGACACAATACTCCAGATGCGGCCTCACCAGGGTAGAGTAAAGAGGAAGAGCCTCTCTTGACCTTTAGAGCGCTCTGTGGCATGTTTTATCTTTAATATCCAGATCTTCTAACTTTTGTAGTGGCTCTGACAGATCTGTTCTACTGATAATGTCTTAAACGAGCAGCACAGGGACAATAAGGAAGGTAAAACTATTGGATGTTGCTTGAAAACTTAAGTATTTTTTTAGACTTTAATGATAATGTTGGGGCTGAGGCAGATAGTAGAACTAAGTTTTGTTGGGACATGCTTCAGTTAGGAAACCAAGATTTGCATCCATAAAATTCCTTGTCTCCTCTCTTATCTCCCATACTTCCGACTGGCAGATTTGGGGTTCAATTTCTTCCCATTAGTGAACTGACAACACGTGAAATAATGCATATACAAGCATGATATTAAAGGCAGTCTCATAATACCTAGGCAGTTTTTTTTTTTTTCTTCTTTACTCAAAATACATTGTTTATAATATCTTGGGGAAAAAGGCAATTTTTGAAAACAAGGCATGACTTTAACAACATCCAAACTGTAGAAGCCTGTCAGCTGGATGTGCCACAGTCCTGTGGCAGAGACGCCATCAATAGAAAAGGGAAAACAGTATTTTTGGATTTTCCATGAAGCAGAGGCAAAGGGAAATTTCTAAAACTATTCAGTGAAACTCAGTGTCACGTTAGCTCATAAGAAAGTCAGTTTCTTTTAGATCTGTAGTTTTGGAAACTATAATTTCCTTTGTTGTCCTGCTTCAATTCTGACCAAAATTAAGTGTGAAAAAAAAATAATCCTTGAAACAAAACACTCTGCTTTTCATCTAACTGTCATTGCAGTAGGCTTATGTCATTGTAAAATTCATTCGGCTCTCTTGCAAGGAGGATAAAGGGGAATAGATTCTATTAAGAAGAACAATAAAGCTTACCTGGAACTGGATTTATGTGGGAATTCAAAAAAAAGGGGGGAAACCCCCTATATATGTGTGTAAAAAGAATGTTTCTTAATGATTTTTTAATTTTCAGAGTTCTATATACATTGTTGCTGTTGTCACTTAAACCAAGATAAACCATTCCTGGGGTATCTAAAATTCAGATAAAATAGAGACAGTAGCTGATCTTTCAAAAGTCTGTTTCATAGAACTATAGAACCATAATGGTTGGAAAAGACCTCTGAGATCATCGAGTCCAACTGTCCACCCAGCACTACTATATTCACCACTATGAGCATGTAAACCACATCCCCAAGCACCATATCTGTATATTTTTTGAATACTTCCAGGCATGCTGAATCCACCACCTCTCTGGATAGCCTGTTCCGATGTCTGATAAGCCTCTTGGAGAAGAAATTCTTCCTAATATCTAATCCAAACTGCCTCTCGCACAAATTGAAGCCATTTCCTTTAGTCTTATCACTTGTTACTTGGGAGAAGATACTGAGCCCCACCTCTCTACAACCTCTTTTCAGAGGGCTCTGGTATGAACTTTATATATGAGCAGTTGCTACATAAAAGGAGATTGCTACATATATGAAGGAGTTGCTACCCATATAAAGGCGAAAACATGGGATTCTCCATCTTCACTTGGAATTCTTACCAAGCTAAGTTATGTCATGTTTACTGTTTCCACCACCAATAATTCAGAACATTTTGTCCTTGTTTCTGCTTGGCTTAGGCCAGTGCAATGTGTTGGAGTGTCAGTCACGTTTTATCAATTAGTCAATTGTTTGAAAACCACAGGTTGAGTAAGAATACTCTCAATGTACTTCCTGATGCAGAATAACAGAACTTATTCTGCATTATTGTATGTTATTGTAAATCCAGTATAAGGCAGTTAAAATTAGGAAAATTATTCCACTGTAAAAAAGTGAGGTTGGTTTGCTGCTTTGCGCAATGTCTGTAGTCAGGTTCTCCAGAGACAGAAGAAACTTCACAGGACTACTGCTTGTTTTGTGTCAGCTTCCCATAAAATAACACCCATGTTGAAAGTCTTGCCTGAGAACTATAGTACTAGTTAATGTAATTGCATCTAGTTACTGATAATCCTTGATAATGGGGAAATTTCCATCTATTCCCACCATGAACACAGGCTTGCTTAGGTCTATAACTAAATTATGTGTCCAATTTTACAGGTAAGTTATTGTTAGGGGCTATTATTGTTTTGGATTTTTGGTTTGTGTGAGTTTTTTTGTTTTGTGCTTTTTTTGTCATCATAATTGTTGGTTTTTGGTTTTTGTTTGATGGCTTGGTTTTGGTTTTGAACTAAACTAAACTGTGCTTCTTACATTTCTCTAATTATTAGATAACACATGAATCATATGTGGCATACTAGATCTCTTCTTTTCCCTTGGTAGAAGTGTTTTTATTAGGAAAAAAAATTATTCCTAAATTACAGCTGACTGTTTCACAAATACAACTTTTATAAACCTTTATCCTTTGGCATTTCCTGAGCTGATGTGTCAGTGTTCTGAGGATTCACATCTGGTTTTACTGGTCACGTAAACTTACAGTTCATGTAGCTTTTGGTATCTAGAGTCTGGCTTAAGCTTTATAAGATAGTTGGATGCAAAATGTCCCACAATGTCACTGTTGTCTACCCAACTCACAGTTAGAGACCTGAAGAAAATGTAATTATCAAAATGAAATTTTTCAAAACCCCCACAACATAGTTATTTTAATGTTCTGATTAAAGACTTTTGTCTCATTTGTAGGTAAATGTTGACTGAATTAACCAGAAATTGTTTTCTATTAATTTAGAAAGTATGTTAAGATCAGTGGAAATTTCACATGCAAAAACTGTAGATCTTTGGAAATTACGGAAGCAACCTATATATGAGGAAGAATACAAAAGTAATGATTGTGAAAGTGATAACTCCAGCAGATATTTTTAAAGGATGTTTAACACAGGCATATGGCATTGCCCTCTATGTAAGATACAGTGCTGCTCAGTGCTTTCCTTTACAACCCAGAGAGGAAATTTATTGCTGAAATTACAGTTATATCACCAGCTCTGTTACCAGAATACCAACACAAAATATCAAAGCCCTGTTTTTAGTTGTCTTTCTTGAAGCCCATAGAAAAACTGTTTTCCCATCTCCTAACAGGAAGCCAAAAACACCAGGCCATTCTGGGTTTCAGTGACTGCTCCATTTTCTGAAGCTGTGGCTGTGTGCAATCTCAGTGCACTAAAAAGAGAACATCATGAGTTATGTCTTTATAGCTTTGTGGTTTGGATTCTCACACAGGTTTTTAATTCGTATGCTGAGTACTGTTTATATATTTTACAAGAAATACTAATTAGAAAAAATACTTTGCAAATCCAAGTTCTTGGACCATATACAAAAACGTAGGTGTCCTCTCTTTGGGGGAATGACCACAAGGCAGCATGCTGCTTGTGGCTTTTGCTACATGTCATGAGTGCTAGTATGCTCTATAGCCAAAATGCTGACAACAGCTCATATACAAAATTTTCAGCAAAAAATTCGGTGGAAGGAAGCATTCAGAAAACAAATATGTTTTTAAGACTGAAGAGACAGGAGGGCATTGTAACTTTATTTCCAAGCACAGAAGGCAGCATAAAACACTGTGGCTTACAGCCAGGGCTGTGAGAAAGAGATGACAGGAACAATTAGGGATTAGAGATGGCTCAAACTGTAAAAATTGGATCTGGATTAAGACTTCAGGGATCCCAGGACTGGTTTGAAGTTGCACACATATGTGTCTGTGGTTTTGGCTTGAGACAATTTTTAGTTAGAAGAGAGGATAAAAGGACAACTATAACAACAATAAAGAAGTGTAGGATGAAATGAAGAAATGGAAGCAGTGACAGCAAATATGAAAAAAAAAAGAATATGACTCTTACTTTGGCATGGGCTACAGGGAAGACAGGAGTGGGGGGTTGATACTGCTTTTTTTTTTAAACAGTGTGTTTTAGGTGTCTGCCTACGTGATTGCCAATCAACCCAACTGATTTTACCACAGATTTAGCCTTTGCTGTTAAGTATGCATAGGCAATAGGCAAGAAAGACTAAAGCCCAAAAAACCCTGAGAGAATTCAATAATGATCTGGGTTCGATGGGATAAAGCAAGTAATGAAACAACAAAATTGAAAATCTAGGTGTGAAATGGTTTGTTGCTTTGTGCCTACAACTTTTGGGAAGGCAAGGAATCACCAATATTAGATTACTCATGTTTTAGAAGCAAAGATTTCAACTGCTCATTTGAAAGTGAAGTTCTGATTAAGGAGTTATTTGTTAAGTTATAGTATGTAAACAAATAAGAATGCCACTCAGTTTAAGGTTAATATTTATATAAGATAAAAATGTTTATAAAAAGGAGGCAGTCAAAAGAATAGCATTGCCTTCCACCTCATTTCACAGGGAGGCATAGCATATGCATTTATTGTGCATGCAAAAGCTTAATCTTCGTTTCTTCAAAAAAGATCCTGCTCAGATCCTTTTCATCATTTCTAGGAGTGTTTTGAAAGTGAGATTTAAGAACTCTGAACCAGGAGAGATTAATTATTATTTTTTAAAAATATATTTAGACTAAAAATTTTTTTGGATTTAAAGCCTAGTTGTAGATACTGGAACAACCTGGAAAGATGTCTCTGTGCTCAAGGACAAATGAACTGGAGGTGTGAAGGTTTTAGGTGACAATGAATTCTTCAGTAGTGTGATTCTTGAGCCTGGGTCTGATTTATTTCTCAAATTTCTTAAATTTTTTTAGTAAAAAGACCCCAAACACTAGAGATCAGTGGGTTGGTTTTTATTTTTGTTTTCCATGTTTTATGTACTGTGAGATAATCCACCGAAGGAAACTGATGGAAAGAAAAGAACTGCCACTATCATACTGCCCAGAACTGTAGACTGATGAAGCAGGGATGCCTGGAGGCAATGTAACTGAGTATGAGTAGCTTCTCCCCATAGTGTCACTCCAGTTTCTCACTGACATTTGCAGAATTCCATGGACCATGTTTAGTGAGGGCTTTGCTGTGTTTAAAACACATTCTTTACTGGGTTAGGCACCTCTTATCTTTTAAAATGCACTTTTTAAAATCCTTTGTTGTAAAATCAGGGCACATTTTACTTTTGTTGACTGACACTAGGAAAGGTATTACAACAATATAAGCAAAAGTAGGAATTTTCCTGATGAAGTAATTTAGGACTTGCTTCTTTTTCAACAGTCTTTTTCCAAAAATGTATAGATAGTATTACCATGAATACTCCAGTAAAATCCCTACTTTCTTTTAAGTCAGTAGGAGCTTCACCACGGACCTAAAATTTGTGCAGGATTTTCTTGTTTAAAGACAGAAATAACACTCTAACTGGTTACTTCAGCTGTAGAGTGACTCAAGGCCCCTGATGATTCCCTCATGCTGGCATTGCTGTGAGAACTAGAACACAGACAACTATCTGTGGCTTTAAACATGAAGCTCTGGATAATGTTTCATCGCTTTACTTAAGCGTCCATGAATGCATGAGCTGGCCCTTATTAATAAAGTTATGTATTTTGAAGTATCAAATTGGGGAGGATTTTATGGAAAAAAGGAAACCTGTGCATTATTGCACTTTGGTTGGGGACTTCAGAGTGATAATGTGAAGGTGGAAATACTACTAACAGGAAATTCCTCAAGTAGCTGTCTGAATTACTTGGTTAATTTGAGTCATCCAGAATATAAAGAAAAAACAAAACAAAACAAAGCAAAAAATCAGCAACCTCCCCCCAAAACCCTAACAAATTTCAAAAGTAACAAAATGCTGCTAGAAAATTATCAAATTATTTTGAAAATAATGACATTTAATACAGGAATAAGTAGTGTTATTTAACTGTAAATCATAAATTGTAGTCTTTTATAAGATTATATTTTTCCTTGATCTTCCTTTGATAGTACTTTTTATCTCAGTTCAGTGCTACAAAAGCTAAACTGGGACACAAAAATAAAGACTTTCTAATATGAAATTGAAGTACCTGCCTACCTAGTAGGGATTGATTATTGAATTTAAATTAATCTTCTGTCTTATTTCATAATGTTTTTCTCATTGGAACAAGACCTTAGAATTATGGATCTTAATTTATGGTTTAGAGGAATTTCTAGGATAAGAGTGGTAATTCAGTCTTACTGATTTTTAGCTTGATCTTTTTCCATCTTGTAAAAGATCTGGTGCATGTGGTCTCAGAACTTTTTCATCAGTGCTTTGCACAGCTTATGCTCATTCTTGGAATTATTAAAGTTTAGATAATTGGCTATGTGAATGACAAAGTAGTTAGCCTCAAGAGCAAGACCAGTAATGAAAGGAAATGACTCTTTCAGTTTTAGACTTGGACACCTGTTAAAGTTTGGCAACACCTTTATAGTCTGCAGAAACCCTTTGTAATGCCTGGTGAGGCAGGCACTGCTCCTTAAGCTTTTGTATTTTTATTAGATGTTTGCATTAGTCTTTTCATTGTTAAAAAACCGAGCAGTGAAGGTTAAAAATAACAATGACAAACATATAATGGTTAAAAATGTACTTTTAGCTTCAATCATGTTTGACGAATCTGCTAGAAAGGGTGCATTTGTCAGCTTGCAGAAGCCTGCTTGTGACACTTGCAGTGCCATGTCTCTGACTTTGGAAAGGGCTTGGAACTCGCAATCCCATTGAAAGAGGACACCTTTGCAAAGTGCCTTGGGAAAGAAGGACAGGAAAGGTTCATATTGCCTGTAAGTTCATAGAACTTGCTCAAGTTACCAGGAATAAACTGTATTTTGAGTAGCATACAAATATTGTTCTAATCACTGGACCATTTGAAGAAAACCGATTTTACAACTTAGTTAATATACTTTTTGCTGGCAACTAATACTTTTAAGGCAATTAATAAAATTAGTTGTGAACAATAGCAATTACAAACAGATGGGCAGTTACTTACAAAAATATTATGTTGGGAGATTTCTGGGACATTGTAGAACTGTTGCTCTTCCTGTTGTGTTTTTAGTTTTACTACTTTGTATATATCTGATGCAATATCTGTGCAATTAATTTACAATTAAGAAAATTGCATAAGAAATAAAAAGAGACTTTCAAGTTATGTGAATGAGTGATTTCAAAAACCACTGGTTTTCTGTGTTTAGTTCAAGACAGCCCACACCAGGGTGAATGCAGAGTATATCAACATCTGTAAAAGATCTCAAGTCTGATGAATTTGTTAGTTTTGAAAACGTTTGTCTGTCTGTAGAGAATAGTTATCTTTGATTTCCAAAAACTAGCCTTGTCCCCCTCACACACTATGTAAGGTATAGAAAGAGAAACTGCAAGGAGAATTTAACACTCACATTACATTATAATAGGATTTATTTTCTTTATTTTTCTTTTATCTGCCTGTGACTTGATTTTGTGGGAATTCTTTGAAGAAAACCAGTTGGGGTTTAATCCTGCAATCATGCATTAACATGTTTAATAGTGTGCACATGGGTGGTCACTCAGTTTTGTAAAGCTAAGCAAATGAGAAAATATTTACTGAACTGAATCTCCTGATCTTCAATGATATAGCATATGCCAAGTGTCTCACTAAAAAAAAAAGCTCTTAAATATTGCAGATTCATTGCATGCAAGTATTAAACTAGCATAAAGTCTATTGCTTATTTTGATTTCATGGATGTTGTGAATGTGAAGAGGAAAATTCTTCTGTAAAAGACATCAGATTAGTAATTTCACCAAGGCACTCCAATTACCACAATTTGAACTGTAATGTAGAGTTCAAACCTGACATCCTGAGCCCAGACCAGTCTTAAGAAAATGAAACAGATCTTCTTCTCTGGGTCTGCAGATGAAAGCGTTGTGAATAGCACAGAGACAGCAGCTGAGACATCAACATGCATTCAGGGACAGGGTGAAGGTTACCGTGGCACGGTCAACACAATATGGAGTGGAATCCTGTGCCAGCGGTGGGACTCACAGTTTCCTCACCAGCACAACATCACTCCTGAGAACTTCAAATGCAAGTGAGTAGAGACATGTGGGTATTACTGCAGTGATGAAAGTTTAGTTTTCATGCCACCAGACTAGACTACAGAATCCCTGATGCATTCACTCTACTTGTTGATGCTGAAAACCATTTGGACATGGGAAAAACAGTTCTTCAGATCTCAAAATATCAGTTCTAGATAAGCTTGCATGAAACAGTAGGAGTTTCTACAAACTTTTTCTTCAAGCATGTATTCACTACTTTAATTGATCATGAAGTCTACAGATGTTTTCCAGACTGGGACCTGAATCCCAGTAGTGCTGGTACATTACTATTGGTTTTCTTTCATGGAAGTGAGTACTTGTTCACAGTTTGGTTACTGGCTTTAACTTGATATGTTTTAAATGTTATCTAAGTGTAATCTCCTTGACAATGCTTGACATTAATAATATTTGACAACACTTATTTTCCATGTTTTTTTCCATTACTTTTTCTGTCTTGTTACTGAATGAACTTGCATGAATAGGACTGCTTTTAAAAGCAGAAAAATCACTGGTCATCTAACCTTTCTATACAGTTCATAAACTTCCAGGATGTGAATAACCTACTTATTTTAGGCTGTCACTTTAGTCATGCTCTTTCTTTCTTCTTTTCACTGAGCAAAGAGAAAACCTAGCTGACCAGCTTGGACCCAAAGCCTGATTTGTATCTTCATAGATAGCTAAATATCAGTCTGGATTTGTGCTGGAATTTAATAGGGTGATCTTTCAAGGTAAAGAGAAGATTACAGACTGAGTACAGATTATGTCTCCATCAAAGGCTTGTTTGAGCAAAACAACTGTGTTGTCTTAGTCCCTTCACTACAATTGTGCAATTTGTTGATCAAATATTGTGCATTTTAACACATCTACTGAAAATGTAATAGTCGTCATTGTAATAGAAAAACGCATGGATCCTGAGCTGCCTCTGTCTGTCTCAGGGCCACCTAGAATTTGCCTGGAAGTTAGTGTTTGGGCCTGACCCAAAGGTTTTCCTCAGACAAACCACCTGTTAAATCAGTTTGTGCTGTACCTATGTAACATTGCTGAAGGATTAGACCCTCCTGCAGTTTTAACAGTTTTACTAGCAGTGTAGAAGGGCTGACAATATTAGTAATGCTTATTCAGCCAGTGCTTAAGAGTGGAATGGCTATTCAGGCTAACTGCTTGAATAAAATCAATAGAAGCGTAGGTAAGACTGTTCAAAACTCACATGAGTAACAATTATATTATTAGACCCATTCTTTCCATAGTCTATTATCAGTAACTGCTGCAGACAGAAAAATATGGTGAAATGTGGAGATGCACAGAACATGGCAACAAATGTCAGGAGATGGGGAAATAAAACCTACATTTAAGTGGTTTGACTGTTTCATGCAAGCTGTGAAAGACATTTAAAGATACTCCCTTGTGACTAACTTTTACTTTAAAGGTAACAGCTGTATAGAATTTCAACATACATTTTTTTTATATTCCAAGATTCAATTTCTTAAATATATCACTGACAGTCTACAGGACTCTTGTTTCTTTAAACTCAGCAGAACCATTTAAAGTCCAGGGAATTTTAAGCAGTTCAGTAATGTTTGTACTTAGAAGCACTTGTAATGGTTTGCAGGTGTATCCAATGTCAGCTTGCATGCAAATTTTGATGGAGAATCCTGAATAAAAACAAGCTATATTGAAAAGATTGTTAATCTCCAAATGAAATCTTATACCCAGTCAGAACATAGGTCCACTGAAAATGAATCCCATAACCATATTCTTATTACAATTCCTTTATTTTTCTGGACACTGAGTTCTTATCTCCTTGTACTTGACAATGGTCAGTAACATACAGACCTTAAGGAGCCTATCTTATTGCTAATTCATAATAAAAAACAATAGAATACATCAGTGGTTTTAGGTTATCCCTGCTGTGAACTAATATATTTATTTTTATAGGGATTTGAGGGAGAACTACTGCCGAAATCCAGATGGATCTGAATCACCCTGGTGTTTTACCACTGACCCAAACATCCGTATTGGTTATTGCTCCCAGATTCCTAAATGTGATGTACTAAATGAACAAGGTAACAAAGGGAAGGGCAATAACGTAATTATACTAGTGTACTGTTCCAAATAGCAGATAGGCAGGCTTGAAAACTGGAGAAGTTGATCTCAGTACATCTGTATTACACCTGTGCAGTTTTACTCTGGCTTTATTTACATACTTAGAATTCATCATGGTGTAAATGAGATTCACTTCTCAGTTCATGTTTCAATTCCAGCAGGGAAAGAACAGAAAGCTTTGTTATTGGATCCAATTTTTAGACAAGGTGAATTTGTGCACTATTTTATATTTTCTGAAGATTTGCTTCACTGTCTCAACTTTTTTAGTTTGAAAGGCCTTTTTCCAGAGCTGAGATGTTTTTCTTGATTCACAGTCTTCTTACAATTGCATATGAGGCCATCAAACCCAATTCTTTTAAATTTATTTTCTCCATATACCCCCTTGTCTAAAATGAGTTGAGCTGAAAAAAACCCACATGGGACTTCCTGTATAGCCTCCTAGCTTCAGGTTATACCTGTGCCTGTATATTCCACTCTGAGTATTGAGGCAAATGCCATTTTCCCATGAGGTCTTGGTGTTATTCTGAGGAGTATTACTGCATCTTGACAGCTGATGTCAACCATAGCATAAACTGCAGGTAAGATCTCAGACCAATGACCTCTTTCAGGCTGCGTTAAGATCTCCATCTTTAAATTTTAGCCATTTTTTCTACTAAAATTTGGAGTAGTTGCAGTTGCAAGAGTTATGTCAGAGCAAGGAATAATTTTGACTTTCATTCTGTGGTTTTTGTAAAATATCAGTTATTAAAAAGTAAAAATACTGATGAATATGTAATGAAATGCTTTGTAGAAAAAGCCTTTATAGTACTGATGATTTTGAATAATCCTCGAAGGCCTCAATTAAGAGATTGTGCACTTAAATTTAAAAACTTTCTCCAGTTTTCTTCTTGATTTCATTTATACATTTGTCTGATTTATATTGTACAGGGTTTGCTCAGTGTTTCACTTGGTTTTAATTATTTGTGTTACTGATGAAAAAGAAGAGTTTTCTTTTCAGTTTTGCACAATGACCCTCCACTTTTTTTTGTCTCAAAATTCTTTATTCAGATTGTTATCGTGGCAATGGCAAGAGTTACATGGGGAATCTATCCAAGACAAGATTTGGTCTAACTTGCTCCACATGGGACAAGAATATTGAAGACTTACGTAGGTGTGTACATACAAGAGAGAAAGAGATGGTTCAATGATTCCTGAGTAAATACTGCCTGC